>AP027108.1:51291960-51891960 GCA_028142955.1 Pinctada fucata
AATAACAAAAGAATCACATTTGAAGGTTTGTAAACAGTATTACAGAATCCTTTAATGAGAAATATGAGCAGGTTCTTCTATCCATAAAAGCTCAAAATGCTATCTCAAATCAATCTAGATCCCTATAGCGATTCTTGAAGACCAATTATTCTAAATGCTCTCCAAATAAATATACTAGTATAGTAAGGAACTTGATGGATTATTGTCCTTACTTGATTAGAAAACCTTTCCTTAAATGTATGTAATCACCTATTCAAAATTCTCTATGGAAAAAGAACTCATTGTTTACCTGTTATTTTCTTCTCTGATCGAATACAGGGTAGGAAGGGTACCTTTCAGAAAATTTCAGAAAATTATTGGGATGTACAACAAACTATTTTACTACTATGGCCTGATAATTGTTACCGTCCAACCGATAATTTGCATGGTCAGTTTCATTTTGAAAAACAGGGGTGTATTAAATATTTGGATTTTTATTTTTCTAAAAATTGAAGAAAATCTGCGGTTTGTAAGTCGGATAAAGACCTCGTTGAGGTCTATATGAAGGTTAGATGCCCTCGAGAGAAAAGGGTGGTGTTTAAAGACCTCAGCCTTCGGCCTCGGTCTTAAAACACCACCCTGTTCTCTCCTTGGGCATCTAACCTTCATACAGACCTCAACTCGGTCTTTATGTTGCCCTGGTCCTGAAATAACGAGGAGAGAGTTTCATAAAGTTTTCTAATTTATTCATGGAAGCAGGCACAGTACTCTAAGGTACAACAAAGTATAACTTCAAATATATCTGCCATTAATTAACAACCATTCATTGTTTATACTGAATACAGCAATCAATCATAAATCCAATTCAAACAAGTTGTCTAGGGGTAATTCTTTATAAACATATGACTGAGCTTAAAATTGTAATTGGCAGTGAAAACATAGTAACATTGCATTCTGGTAGAATAATACATCATGACTAGATAAAATAAATCAGTTTGACTAGAAATCTGGTGACAAACAACTTACAATACATCAATATGTGTGAAAATGTTTATGTTTACGTCATGAAATCCAAATGTTTACAAATACCAATCAAAACGGATATTTTCATCGAAGACTAAACAAGGAACCAGACGGTGAATCTGATATCCGGATTCCATACAACATGTTCAAAATCAATAAGACAAATTCTGTACACAATTAATTTGTCGTACGTTTCAAATGGGTGAATTATTATTGACAGTTAACATAATGATTTCACGTTTCAGCATATAAGGGTTCAAAAACAATTAGAATGTATTCTGTAGAAAAATCAATAATTGCGGGAATTCAACAACTGGTCACGTGACAAACTCGTGCTTCTTCGCCAAAGCGATAAAACTCATGTTTCTCCTTTACATACACATGAAAAATGGTTATCATTAGAATCTTGAATCACTAAAATCAATGCAAATACAATGCTATCAAGGATTGGTGTAAAATAAGTACATTCTTACCTGAAATAAGCAGGCACAGTACTCTAAAGTACGAAGCAATCCGGTTACCGGAATTATGGTTTTTCCTAAGAGTTGTCTATCTTAGACTATGAAAAATTTATAGGGGTACCTAAATCCATGACCGTTACATTCTCCCCCACAGGATTCAATGTCGTCCCGACATTCACATTACACCAAAACTAGCACATTATAAAAAAAATCTACAAAATCTACATAAATTCGAAAAATACAAAAATTTTGAAACATCTCGTAACACTTCAACACTTTCAATGAGAAAACTGCAAAATTACATGTTTTATAGATCCTGACATTAATGAAAATTTGTTGCTGATGATATGTCTCATGTACATGAACAAATGGTTTGCAAAATGTAACAGTTGGCCATTCTGTTTACACAAAGAGTAAAAAAATCTCACCTTGCATGTAACCATATTAATACATTCAGATGTATAGATCTACAACAAAATATAGAGTGTACCTCTCAACTACTGACATGTCAAATCTAAATCATCTTTTCATGACATACTTATGTACTTCTACCATTCAACACTTGGCAAACAACATAATAACTTCTGGCTGAGTATCTTGTACACTACACACATGTACCAAAAGAGTAACACTACTCAAACCTATAGCATCTGTGAACATTTCAGAACTTTATCAACAACTATCTGAACCTTTGCCACATGGTAGCCTGTTATGTCACTTTATACCTTAGACATTCAATGAAAAAATTAAAACATATACCCTTACTTTCATGAATATGTCTATATTCAACATGGGCTAATTAAAATAAGTAAACAATAACAATCAACAGTCTCAATATAAAGTCTCTGTCTTACAGTCACTTGATTACAGTTATCAATGATAGAATCAATACAAAAGTCCTATACAAAGGTCTCAGTACCACACAAGTCATAAACACAACACTTCTGAAGGTAGGTAGGTTTGCCAAGGTTATCGCACGTGAGGACCTTAGGAGGATGCCTCCTCCTTGCAGGACGAGTTCCTTGCGTAGATGTTTCTGATTCACTATCCACTGTTTGGGCAGGATGTTCATCCTCTTCCTCCTGGCTACTAACAGGTAGTTTGGACTCGTCATCATTAGAGTCATCTTGTGCTGACTGGAACGAGGATGAGCTTTCGGAAACGGTAAGCACATTTTCCTGTACCACGGGAGGGGAAATTTCCTGAACAGAAGATTCACTAGATGGTACGAATTCACTTGCTACTGGATTAAGGTTTGACGCAGGTATATCCATGGTAAGATCAGAATCCGAGGAGCTGTCCTCTACAACTGGTAAAGGTAGATTCTTCGTAACAGTAGCCCTTTTTCGCTTTTTCTTTGGTCTAACTGGTTTCATAGTGTCTTGTTCAAGAGGTAAGCTATTGCATGGTAGTAACAAACTTCGACGTAATCGACGGACTTTACCACGACCATCTAACTTCTGAACATCATACACGGGTAAGTCTTCCATTGGTCGATTGACAACAACGTAAATGTCCTGTTCCCAGTAAGGTCTTAGCTTACCTGGTCCACCCTTTTCAAGGAGATTGCGCACTAACACCTGGTCACCGTTGTCAAGGATAATAGTACCGTATCCTTTCGCATCATAGTGTTGTTTGCCTTTCTGAGCGTTTTTCCTCGCGTTCTGAGAAGTATATTTGTAAGCAGTCTCCATTCGATCCTTCCATTCTGCTACATACTGCGTATAAGGCTTTCGAGCTTCCTTATCAGGTGATATATTTCGTGGCAAAATGAGATCTACTGGTAGAACAGGGTGTCTTCCAAAGAACAGGAAGAAAGGTGAGTAACCTGTTGATTCATGCTTTGAACAATTGTACGCATGAACGACTTTGTTGAGATGCTTCCGCCAATCTAGTCTCTCATCTTCCCGTAGTGTCCTTAACATCTGAAGTAGGCTTCGATTAAATCTTTCTACCTGGCCATTTCCTTGTGGGTGATAAGGTGTCGTCTTTGAACGAGTAATTCCACATAGCTTCTGAAGCTCGAAGAAAAATGAATTCTCGAATTCACGTCCCTGATCATGATGCAAGCGATGAGGGATGCCAAAGCGCAAAATAAAGTCATTAAAGATTCGCTCTGCTGCCGTCTTTCCCGCCTTGTTCCTAGTAGGGTAAGCTTGAGTGAATCGCGTATAATGGTCCATCACCACCAATATGTATTCATATCCTCCCTTCGATTTTTCAAGGTGAAGAAAGTCGATCGAAATAAGTTCTAATGGTTGCGTAGTAGTTATTGAAACCATTGGTGCACGATCTGCATGCAGTGGCTTCTTTCGTTTTATACATTCACACCTTTTTGTCACATAGTGTCCTATGTCCTTGTACATTTGAGGCCAATAATAGCGGTCACGCGCCAATGAAAACACTCTATCAACTCCGAGATGACCCATCTCATTGTGTAACTGATGAAGAACAGTTGCTCTATGTTCCTTAGGCAGGACGAGCTGTTTAACTGTGCCTTCACGTGGCAAAGTAATAATACGCCATAACAGTTCATTGTCTACCTGTAGTTTGGTCCATTCTCGTAAGAGTAGTTGTGCTTCACGACTCAGCTTGCTGCGTTGTAATTTGGAGGGTTTCTTCCCTTGATTCACCATGTTACGAACAGTGACAATTTCTGGGTCCTGTTGTTGGGACTCACAAATGGAATTGTGACTGAGAGAACTGTCAGTCTTCACTTGATTGAGAATTACAGCCTCCTGTTGGTCAGCTTCTGTAGACAAGAGAATGCGTTGCATTGGTTCATCATCCTGATTTGCAGAGATGGCAGAATCAATCAAGTCTTGTGAGCATTCCTTAGTACACTGCTTTGAGTACTGTTCTATGTTCAGAGGCATACGACTTAAACCATCCGCATCATTATTCTGACATCCTGGTTTGTAGTGAACTTTAAAATTGAAGTCTGCCAATGAAGACATCCATCTCAATCGAGTTGCGTCCATTTTCGGGGCTGTGAAAATATATTGCAATGGATTGTAGTCACTGTATACATCAAAGTATGGTGCATAATACAAATAGTCTCTGAAACGGTCAGTGACACTCCACTTTAATGCAAGAAACTCTAGTTTTCCGGAGTGCATAAAATATCCTTTCTCAGCCGGAGTAAGCGTCCTTGACCCGTATGCGATGACTGCGGGTTTACCAGAGTCCTGATGTTGATACAGGATTGCACCCAATCCATTTTGACATGCATCAATGTGTAATATGTAGGGTTTATCATACTTAGGGTAAGCCATCACAGGAGGACTAGTAAGCGAATCAATAAGTTCCTCTAAGACTTTTTGGTGTACTTCAGTCCAATTTATCGGGGTATTAGATCCCTTCTGACCACGTCCTTTACTTTTACGCTTGGCCTTTTGAGCTTTGCCCTTTGGAATGGAATCGTCCTTTAAAAGATCATAGATAGGTTTCGCCTTCCTTTAGAACTCTGATATATATCCTCGGTAATAGCCGATAAATCCCATGAGTTGTCTCACCTCGCCTATCGTGCTTGGCCTTTTCTGTCTAAGCGAATCCACAGCTTCCTTATCAGCGGGGTCAACAGTATGTCCCTCCGTAGTGATCATGTGTCCTAGGTATCGGACTTGTTTTTGGAATAGGTGACATTTGCTAAGTCGTAATTTGAGTCCACTCTCATGTAGCCGCTTGAACACAGTACGCAAATGTTCAATATGATCATCAAGACTAGCGCTATAAACTAATATGTCATCCAGATAGGGGATACAAAAGGAGTCTCTAAGCCCTTCCAGAGTATCATTCATGTAAGCTTGAAATATTCCTGGAGCTCCCGTAAGTCCGAAAGGAATTCTGTTCCACTCATACAGACCCCAGGGTGTTGTAAACGCAGTGTACTTACGACAGTCTTCTCGAACAAAACCCTGATGATATGCCTTACTCTGATCCAGTAGAGAAAACCATTGACTTCCCCCTAACGAATTTAAGGCATCCTGCACCCGAGGTATAGGGTACTGATTTTGTATGGTTTTCGCATTTAAGCGGCGAAAATCGACACAAAGGCGAAGTGATCCGTCTTTCTTGTGAGCGCATACGACCGGACTTGCATAAGGGGATATAGACTTACGTATCCACTGCTTACTAAGAAGATTTGCAACATAATCCTTGACCTCTTGAAGTAAGGGCTTAGGTACAGCGTAGTACGAACTATGAACTGGAGTCGAGTCCTTCATCTCAATTGGTAATTGTAGGTCAACAGCACACCCAATGTCATTTTCATCACGAGAAAATACATTACACTGTTCTCGTAAGCGCGATTTCACCTGGCTTACCTGATCTGCGTTCAGAGGTGTTGACGACAAATCCACGGGTGGATCCCAATCTGCCTCTGTTATAGAGTGGTCATTTGTAAAAGGTGTGGTTTCCACTATCGGATCATTTGCCTTTGTTGCAACGATAGAACAAATTCGGTGCACGCTACCTAATAAGGTCCCTTTTGTAATAACAAAGTCTGAACTACCTTTATTTGTGATGAGTAGCTTTACACATGGTTTCGGACCAATTTCCACCAAAGTTTCCTCAATATGAATTTGGTCACCATTGATTTCTGCAGGTTCGAATATAGCCGTAATATTTCGGGGATACCTTTGACCCTTTAGTGACGCACGAATCATTACTGAACTGTGGTGTGGAACCTTGACATTCTGATGTCGACCTACCTTCACATTACAAATAAAGTCTGATTTATTGTCAGTAAATTCTCTAACTAGAACATTTACTTTACTCTGATCTGATACTCAACAGGTAAACAGGTAGTCAAAATGTGTCTAATGTCACTAAAATACTGTATCACATTATACCCAAGAATTGGTTCATTCAACCCTGTTACTCTTTCATTTGCAACCAAAAATGGAACTTTAACAGTATGATTCTCAATCGTAACATCTAAATGCAAAATACCATTTACAGGAATATGTGACCCGGAGGCTGAAGTCAAAGTGATATTTGCTACATCAACATAATTGTTCACATCTTCTATTTTTGACAAAAATGTTGGGAAAAATTTGTTCACATAATTATTTAATTACACTTCATCCTGGCTGTTTGTGCTACTGCGGGTTACCATGGAAACAGATCCCTTACCAACTTTCTGCTTGTTTTCATTTTCACGACGAACAATTTTATTCAGCTCATCTAACAATTCGGCATCTGACTTGTCCTCAGACAGAAATTGCTTCATCTCTTGCCGTATAACAATGTCTCTAAGACTTGTCTGGACTGTTCGTGCAAATAACTTGTGGACAAGATGTGGGCTGTATTTAAGTTCGTCACTACTTTCTTGTGATGCAAATAATATTTTGTTTCGCAAGTCCATGGATCGCATCAAAAATTCACTACTTGTTTCCTTGGCATCCTGTACTGCACTTGCTAGTTCCGAGTAAAGTTCAGTACTATTTTTCTCTGCATAATGGCCTCTAAGAATGCCTCGCAAAACAGGTAAGGATAAATCTTGCCGCCCGTCAAGGTAGCTGCGTAAACTGGAGGTAGGGATAACTGCCCTAATTATACCATCAATGACATCTGCTTCTGAATGTCCCTTCTTCAAACCAAGCTCCATTTGACGAATGAGACTGGTGTATGATATACCAGACTTACAGTCTATCTGCCCACTTATTTTGAAGTCCTTGTGGAATTTAACTGTTGACGTCGACACTGATTGAACATTAGAGATTTATTGACTTATGAGCCCATTTGGCCCCTGAAAATTTCAACGAATTTTCATCCCTGACACCATCGTCGGAAACCCATGTTCGGTCACGCAAGCTTTCCCGTGGGTCATATCAGCAGTATTTTCGCTGGATAGCATTACAAAAATCTAATGCGATTACTTGTCAGTGAATTAGCCATTTAAAGCCACTATGTAAGCAATATTGTTTTGTAACTCCTAAAATTAACAAATATTAATCACTGTCAACATTATTTAGGGCATCTTCTGTTGATGGAAAAATAAAAAAGATGATATTTTGCTATCGATAGCAAATTAACAGACAAGTACTCGCATTAGATTTTTGTAATGCTATCCATCGAAAATTCTGTCGTTATGACCCACGGGAGGTGAGCTTGAGTGACCAAGCGTGGGTTTCCGACAATGGTCAAACACCAGATATAAGTAAGAAAGATCCCACTATCAAATTTTGAGGAGCTCAAGTAAATCAGCTCTACATAGCAGAAACATAATCTTTTTTTTTTCTGCAATATGTACGAAAGTCTCAGTAACAGGTACGAAAGATTCCGTACGAAAAATCTCGGTACAAACAGGAATAGGTACAAACATGACGAAAGATCCTGGAACCATTCTTCAGGGGCGGATACAGGATACGATTTGAGTTGGGGGGGGGGGTGAAAAACAGATAGGGTCTTTAGGGCCGCCTAGCATTTTCATAGCTGCAAACCAATGTCAGATTTAAAAAGAAATTGTTCATGATTTTATTTCTTAGCTTTTTAAGTATTATAGGTAGGGCTCGGCCGATCCAATGATGGGTTGATCCAATGGATATTGCAATATCAATCTCTTCAAAACAAGCGTACATAATTTGCTCCCCCTTATTGGATCTCAAATCAAAAATTTTATTATATTTCCCACAATTCTCTGAGCGCCATCTAGCATGTCGAGTGAGCATTCAAAATTTATGTCTCTTGAGAGTTTGTCATCACTAGCCAATTAATCAGCACACATATTTCGATAGTTTTCATTCGATTGTGCTACATAATCAAGTAACTGACATATCTATGAAACATAAGAAGGTATTGCTAAATATTTTACGCCAGCGTCTTTGGCAGATTTCTGTGGGCGTGTCCGTTTTATTTTCGAACCTTCGCTTCGTATGCTAATCAGGACACTTAAGGTCGATTCTCATTGGTCCAGTGGTTTTGTACATTTGTCTTGAGAAGATGCATGATATCTTACCCTTCCTTATCATAATAAGTGTTGTTTTGAATATTTTGATGTGTCAGCACTTCAGAGAATGACTATTCATCACCAATTGCTTGAATAAATCGCGTCATAATTTTTTTCAATAACAAGGGGCGTATCTTTATTCAAGAACACGAACAGTTAGCATGGCTAGTTCCGAAGAGTCCAATGGGGTTGTAGTTCAATGTGTTCAAGGAGGGAGATAACTCTAGCCAATTTGGAGGAAATATTGTTATTTGGGAACATTCAGACTGATTATATAAAAAATTTAGATCTGAAACATTGAAATTTAATTTTGGATTCCTCTTTGTAGCGTTGATGGATCTCCACCTTACTACATGTACACGATGATACTCAGTGGTCACTGGTACGTCACTGGTATGTTGGACTTTTGGCTTCTAAAAGGATGCCCTTTCTGTAAAAGATGCTGCACAATATACATGAAGGATGGTATGCCAATATTATTTTTTTCAATTGGTAAACAGATTCTTTTTTTTTCTGTGTACATGAGATTTGTATATACATGTACGTGTCTCAGTCTGTCATACAAAATTGATGTCAAAACACACTTATACAATCCCTCCCCCTTGTGACATGATAAAATGCAATATACAACCAATATTTTCAATATTATACTTTTCAATCATAAAAATCTGTCTGTTCTTTGAAATCTACACTTATATGCACACCAACTTAATGATTACTTATAGATTCAGGTAGGTCTAATCTTTCTAGAATGTGACAAAGTATTTAAGCTTGAAATCTGATTTTATTTACATTTTACAGGTCATCATTTTGCTGTCACTAGGTAGAGGATGACTGGCATGAACCTTTGCCATGTTTGCAATGAAAATGTTATCTAGTTTAAGATAGCAGTAAGTACATTACAGTACGTACATGATACTTTGATGGGTTTTCGTAAGGGCTGTCACGGTTAACTGAAAATTTGGTTACCCTCGGTTCATGCTTGGTCGGTTCGATTTTAATCGTACTTTACAGAGTTCGCTTTTGGTCTGCATGTATGTCTGTCTGTTTGTCCGCAAAAACTTTAACCTTAGGCATAACTTTTGAATGGTAAGTGATAGGGTTTTCATATTTCACATGTGCATTTCTTGTGGCAAGACCTTTCCATGGATACCAAAATTTTTGACCTTGTGACCTTGACCTTTGAGTTTGACCTACTTTTGAAAAACTTTAACCTTGGTTGTAACTTTTGAATGTTAAGTGATAGGGCTTTCATATTTCACATGTTTATTCCTTGTGACAAGACCTTTCCATGGGTACCAAAATTTTTGACCTTGTGACCTTGGAGTTTGACCCACTTTTGAAAAACTTTAACCTTGGGCATAGCTTTTGAATGGTAAGTGATAGGGCTTTCATATTTCACATATGAATTCCATGTGGCAAGACTTTTCCATGGATACTTAATTTGACCTTGTGACCTTTACCTCAAATGTGAAACTACTTTTCATCAGTTTTACTGACAAAGATGCCAACTGGGGCATTCGTGTTTCACAAACACAGGTTTTATTTATTTTTTTAGCTCACCTGAGCAAAGCTCAAGTGAGCTATTGTCATAGCGCGCCGTCCGTCGTCCGTCCGTCGTCCGTCTGGCGTAAACTTTTAACATTTTTGACATCTCCTCTGCAACCGTTGCATGGAATTTCACCAAACCTTACTGGAAGCAAGTACTCAAGGTCCTCTACCAAGTTTGTGTTTTTTGTGCCGATCGGTCAACAAATATGGCCACCGAGGGCTCTGATTGGCTGACACATTTTCAACATCTCCTCTGCAACCGCTGCACAGAATTTCATGAAACTTTACAGGAAGGAAGTACTCAAGGTCCTCTACCAAGTTTGTGTTTTTCATGCCGAACGGTCAACAAATATGGCCACTGAGGGCTCTGATTGGCTGACACATTTTCAACATCTCCTCTGCAACTGCTGCACAGAATTTCATGAAACTTTACAGGAAGGAAGTACTCAAGGTCCTCTACCAATTTTGTGTTTTTTGTGCCGATCGGTCAACAAATATGGCCGCCGAGGGCTCTGATTGGCTGACACATTTTCAACATTTCCTCTGCAACCGCTGCACAGAATTTCATCAAACTGTACAGGAAGGAAGTACTCAAGAATCTCTACCAAGTTTGTGTTTTTCATGCCGATCGGTCAACAAATATGGCTGCCGAGGGCTCTGATTGGCTGACACATTTTCGACATCTCCTCTGCAACCGCTGCACAGAATTTCATGAAACTTTACAGGAAGGAAGTACTCAAGGTCCTCTACCAAGTTTGTGTTTTTCGTGCCGATCGTTGTACAATTATGGCTGCCGAGGGCTCTGATTGGCTGACACATTTTTCGACATCATCTCTGCAACCGCCTCACAGAATTTCATGATACTTTACAGGAAGGAAGTATTCAAGGTCCTCCAACAAGTTTGTGTTTTTTGTGCCGATCGGTCAACAAATATGGCCGCCGAGGGCTCTGATTGGCTAACACATTTTCAACATCTTCTCTGAAAAAAAACCCCACTGCACAGAATTTCATGAAACTTTACAAGAAGAAAGTACTCAAGGTCCTCTACCAAGATTGTGTATTTTGTGCTGATCGGTCAACAAATATGGCTGCCGAGGACTCTGATTGGCTGACACATTTTCGAAATCTCCTCTGTAACCATTGCAAAGAATTTCACGAAACCTTGCAGCAAGCAAGTACTCAAGGTCCTCTGCCAAGTTTGTGTTTTTCTTGTCGATAGGTCAACAAATATGGCTGTCAAGGGCTTTGATCTGTAGAAGTATTTTTGTGACTTTTAACCCTTTGTCTGCAACTCAGGTGAGCGATGTGGCCCCCTTGGGCCTCTTATTTTTTTTTTTTGGTTATACATGTATCAAGTTATAATTAATAAATAACAATTAGTGCTCACGATATGATATGTTTTGCAACATTTACTCAAGATATGATTCGAATCATGATACAACATTTTTAGCTCGCTGGGACAAAAAAGTCCGGAGGGCTAATGCCATACCCTCATTGTCGTCATTATATCTAGATATAAGATATGAAGGTATTTTTGTAATTCGTCAGATATTTTATTAAAACAACAACAAGGCCGGGTTAGCCCAGTGGTAGCGCGCTCGCTTCTCACCTCTAAGGTCCTGGGTTCGAATCCCAGATTCGGCGAAGGGTCTTATGTGGGAGGGTAGGTGGTCCCCCACCCAGGCCTCAGTAGGAGGTTTTTCTCCGGGTACTCCGGTTTCCTCCTGCTCCTTGGACCCCCTCACGCCAACATCTGAGCCAACGTGAGACATTAATATAAGTTGTGTAACTTGTTTGTTAAACGTTGTAAAATAAATAAAGTTTAATTTAAAAAAAAAACAACAACAAATTAAGATCATACATAATTTAAATGATTCGAGAAGTATGGTATTGACTAGAAAAAACAAAAACAAAACTCAGAGATAATCTTTGATGGCTCGGCGTCGAGCATCGCCATGTTGATTTTTTAAAGATAAAACTAAATGCCGAAAACGAGCCATAAGTCAACCATACGGCCTCTTCTTGTATTGTGTATCGAACCGTCATCAAGAACCGCGGTGAATCAATAACCACGGTGAATCGAGAACCGTGGTGAATCATCACAGCCCTAATAACAATGAACACTCTATATCCACAAATTTTCGGCCACTTGGCCTTTATCAAGTGGAAAAGCACGAACATAAAAGAATTCTACGTAATATCCATAACTGCTGTAACTGAAAGATAATTGTTTTCAAATTATTCAGTCTTTGATCTACTGTCCTGTTCACTAAATCCAGAGCACCCTGTTTTGGCGATTCTCTCTGAAGTATAATGTTGTCAACTTAAAAATTGATATCCAGTCTATCGAACTCTTTTAGTTTAACAGAAAATGCCTCCTGTTTGGTTGTGCATTGCTTAGTTAAAAAATATGACGGAAAATATAATGTCTATGTGAATTTTCTATAGTAAAAACGACTAAAATGCATGATGCCGGACACCATGACGTCAATGTTTACCATTGTTTGTACAGAGAACAATATATGGTGGCAGGCTGAAATTAACATGGGAATTTCCCGTAGACATTTTATTTTTCATATGGCAGGTTAAATACAGTGGAAAAGGTGAGTTCATGCACATTTTCTGTTACGACTAAAGGAGTTCAATCTACGGAGACAATAAATATTTGGAACATTCCTAAGACGGCTGAGAAAATATACAAAACAAGGTGCTCTGTATTTAATGAACAGGACAGTAGATATGTACCTTGTATTTTGTTTGAACCCCTGACCCCCAGGGTCTTGGAAAATGGGTGTGGTCATTTTCCCCTATATAAGGCCATGTAAAATAAATTCTATGTTTCTCAGATAATTGGGTCTAAAAAAAAGTGGCAAGGTAGGTAGGGTTTTTATTTTTTGTTTTGTTTTTCCATCAAGAGTAATCTTATTATTCATATGAGGCAAAAAATCGTCTCCCCTGTCTAACCCCCCCCCATTATTCGTGTAAGGCAAAAAATCTTATGCTGCCCCCTCCCCCCCCCCCTTTTTCCTTCATAGAAAATATACTGCCCCTTTCTCTCCCCCCCCCTCCCCCCCCTGTTTTTCTTCATAGAAAACTGTCTTTGAACTGTTAGTCAAAATAATGGTACATGTAGCTCATCTGTCTGAATGGAAGAAGCTTAAATAGATACAAAATTTAATATACGAAGTATGACGTGTTTTGATTGCCGTGAGTACATTTAGTAGAATCACGGAAGAGACTCGGCGGGTGTTATTTGCTCACACCTTGTTTAAACCCAGTTCAAATTAAATACATCTCCTCACTTCCTCCGATGGATCCGTTCTTATGGTCAAAAATTTGTCAAGTTTGGATGAAGCGGAATCTTTAGAAATGGAATTAAGTGTTCAGCATTAACCACGGTCTAGTAAAAAAATGTACACGGCCCGGGTACAATATACATGCTTTTGTTCATAGATTTAAGGATTTAACTACGTTTCTCTTACGCTCGTCGGCGGTCCTTGCTTATACTTTTTACAACGTGAACGTCATTATTAATAGATTCGGAAGTATTACAATGGACACTTACTATTGTCAGCATGGGTATTAACATATGCTGTAGAAATCAATAAAGAAAACTAAACGAACGTTTTAATACATGTAATACTCGATGTATTAAACACACAAATAGCCGGCCGTCCAAGTGTCCACGACACGTGTCGGCACATTGTTAGTATATCCTATACAATAGTCTTTACCCGTAACGTAAATACGGAACGCGCCGTGAATGATACGGACTTTTTAAAGTATTTATTCATCGGGTACTGTTTAGACGATTTTACAGGACAATATACGTTCAATGAAATAAATGGATATTTTGTTTTTAATCGAGGATGAGACACAGCGGATATTTTTTTCTGTAGTTGCAATAAAAAAGTCTCGTCGGCGGCAAATTATAGTGCACGGCGGTGTCGGAGATACATAGATTTTATTTTACATGGCCTAACTCTATGAGCACCAAACTCTATGAGCACCAATTCTCAGAAAGTATAACTAGTAGAGACTAGCGAGTAATTCTTTCCCATTACATCAATCATTTTCTGGTCTTGTATTTTGTTTTAGACCCTGATCCCCAGGGTTCTGGAAAATGGGTGTCGCTTAGATTTATTTAAGCAAACAACCAGGAGAGCTTCAGTCTCATCAGAGAATTCTGGTATTTAATGATTATTGTTCTCTTGTATTGTTGCATGTATTTATAAATTGTTACTTTGCATTTATTTTCAGCATCTAAAGAAGATTCATGAGCTGATGCAGTTAATTCAGGGAAATTTAACCTCAGCACAATTTGTGTGGCTAGCAGACCAATATCATCAATAGTGACAAACTTTTGAAATGGTTACAAATTTGTAACATAATGACATTATGTGGATTTTTTACTTAAATCAATTTTCAACACATGCATAATATAATCAATGTTGTTAAGGGACATATATCACATGTAAACAGAATTTAAGGAATTATATCTTGATTAATAGGAATTACCCGGTCTGTTGTCCATCTATCATACTATCAAAAAAATTATGTTTTATAACTTTTAACCCCAATCATAAATTTAGATAATACATGTATAGTCACAAAGTTGATGCCCAGAACCCAAGGATGTGTCATGTTCATATCTGGAAGGCCAAATTGAAGAGAAATGTTGAAATCTTGTCTCATTACTCTCTCACTGATACCAAAATTTTGGCCTCGACTTCAGAGTTTGACCACCTTCTTTTTAAAACTAACTTTGGACATAACTTTTGAATGATAAGTTACAGGGCTTTCATAGTTCATTTGACAGTGTATTTCTAGTGATAAGACCATTCTAAAAATTCCTAGTGATACCAATTGTCTTGACCTAGTGACCTTTGCCTGGAAGTTTTGCATTCTTTTCAGACTACAGCTATTATTGTAGATGACAGAAGTACATTAATGTTTCATAAACATATATTGTTTTTCCTCTTCATGATTTTTGAAATTATGTCCAAGAATAGTGTCTTTTATTTTACTCAGATTTTGAAAATAGTTTTCACATCTAGACTAAATGGAAAAATAGGAAAATGCTGTTAGGCTACTCTTTTCCTTTGTATGTGTTTCTTGCTACATTTTGATATATAAATTTATTACATGATTATTAATATAAAAATTAAATACTTGTTTCATTCTACATTATTTGGTCTTTTTTCAGTAACATAAAGCAATGTAGATGAAAAATAATTTGCTGATATCTAGATATTCTTGCTATTTGGGGATGCATTGAAAACTCGTTAACATTTGAATTTCTACATCAGTACATGGTTTTCAAAACCTTCTGCTGGTTTATTCTGTAATCACACTTGAAGCATTAGTTCCTTGCAATTTACACACTATGTAAACTATAGAACATCAAGGTTACAAATAGTTTACCCTAGTTTCAACAAGATTACAAATTTGGAAACTTTTATACACATGGTTTCCAAATGGTTTACGCAAGTCTAAACATGATATTGTAAGATTCCAAATGGTTTACGCAAGTCTGAACTTGATTTTGTAAGATTCCAAATGGTTTACGCAAGACTGAACTTGATATTGTAAGATTCCAAATGGTTTACGCAAGGCTGAACTTGATATTGTAAGATTCCAAATGGTTTACGCAAGACTCAAGTAAGATTCCAAATGGTTTACACAAGTCTGTACTTGATATTGTAAGATTCCAAATGGTTTACGCAAGTCTGAACTTGATATTGTAAGATTCCAAATGGTTTACGCAAGACTGAACTTGATATTGTAAGATTCCAAATGGTTTACGCAAGACTCAAGTAAGATTCCAAATGGTTTACGCAAGACTGAACTTGATACAGTAAGATTCCAAATGGTTTACACACTACATAAACCATTGTTTATTCAGATTCCAAATGGTTTACGCTAGTTTCAACAAGATTACACATTTGAAAACTTTTATAACGTCAGTTTCTATATGGTTTACGCTAGCCTGAACTTGATATTGAAAGATTCCAAATGGTTTACGCAATGCGTACACTTGTGTTGATTCAGATTCCAAATAGTTTACGCATGTTTCCATATGGTTTACGCAAGCAGAACCTTTATATCATAAAATGGCAATCAAGTTTACGCAAGGTAAAATATGCGTAAACTATCTGGAATCCTGAAGTTTCAATTGATTACGCAAGTTGGTGCCTTTAAGTTTCAGTTGCGGAAACTTGATAGAAATTACAAGATTACGCTTGTGTAAACCATTTGGAATTTGAGCGGGTAGTCGGGTTACGCAAAGCGTAAACTTGAGTTTCAGCGACGGAATCCTTGCGTAAACTATATGGAAACTTCAGGTTTCCGCAAAGTTTCCATATAGTTTACGCATTGCGTAAACTTGTTTTTTCACCCAGTGATTTATACTCTGTAAATCTGGTATTTTCAATGTTCAATGTATGTCCCAGTTTTGGGATTGGGTTAATTTTTTTTTAACCCTTACCACCCCTCACCCTTTCTTTCATAGAAACTCTTCTTTACTATGTCAAAGGTATCGAAAACTAATGGAACGAAAAGTATGAGCAGGATAACGACTATTCGGCCATGTACTTGATCCAAAAACATCAATACAGCATTATCAACTTGATTATTCATGATATTTCATACACCGATCAGTTTTGTTCGTCGTTATAATTGAAATAAAAAGGAATCGAAAATATAACTAAATTTGAAAGATCATCTGAAAATGATGAACGTTTCTTTTTGCCTCTTTATTATTGTTGCGTGCATGTACATACATACTTCAAAGAGCAGTGTTTCAGACGCTGTTCAAAGATGGAGTGATCTATCAACAAACCATAAGAACAAAGAATAAGAAATTCGAACTCAACTGTTTAATTAGAATAGAAAAATAACACTTAAACATAATCATTTTGGAATAATTACCATTTCTTCTCAAGACTTTCATAGATTCATACTGCCTTAAACCGTTAATTTTGAAGAGTCAATTCTTAAATAAATGGATAGAAATTCCATGCTTATAAATTACATATACCACAATAATGCATAATCAAAATGCGTTTGAATTTTAATTTAGCACCCTTTTTTAAAATACAAAAAAAAAAACCCATCAAACAGACGAGGATGGGAAACTATTTAATTTCAGATTCCTCCAAAAAAAGAAGACAAAATTCATTTAAATGAAGAAAAACTTACCAGGGAATACTTGTACCATCAAAACGATTATCAGGAATTGAAACATATTTATGTATGAATATTCGAAAAGGCGAATGTGTTTCCTCTCCTTTTATCAGCAAGGTGATGTTGTCACTGCGCGCAATGAGCTTTTAAATGATAAATGTTTTAGTCGATAATATCTATAGAATTACGGAAGCGTATTAGTGCCAGATTGACACTCTTTTTTTATTTATTTTCTACACTTTTTTCTGTAAATTTTGCACTTTTTTCTGTAAATTTTACACTTTTTTCTGTAAATTTTACACTTTTTTCTGTAAATTTTACACTTTTTTCTGTAAATTTTACACATTAATCTGTAAATTTTAAACATTAATCTGTAAATTTTAAAAATTAATGTGTAAATTTTACACTTTTTTCTGTAAATTTTACACTTTTTTCTGTAAATTTTACACATTAATATGTAAATTTTACACTTTTTTCTGTAAATTTTACACATTTTTCTGTAAATTTTACACTTTTTTTCTGTAAATTTTACACTTTTTTTCTGTAAATTTTACACTTTTTTCTGTAAATTTTACACTTTTTTTCTGTAAATTTTATACTTTGTTCTGTAAATTTTACACTTTTTTCTGTAAATTTTACACATTAATGTGTAAATTTTACACTTTTTCCTGTAAATTTTACACTTTTTTCTGTAAATTTTACACTTTTTTCTGTAAATTTTACATTTTTTCTGTAAATTTTATACTTTTTTCTGTAAATTTTACACTTTTATCTGTACATTTGTGCAAAAAAGTTAATGGGAAATGGTGTAGTCATTACGCAGTACTTCCACACGGTTACTTTTCGGTATTGATGGCGCTTTCTAGACCATAGAAATTAAGCGGTTACATTTGTATCATTGTATAACAATTGTAATGTAGCTTTTACCCTTTAATCTATAGATATAATTTAATTATCAAAATTAAACTCAGTGGTGGATCCAGCACCCTGTATCCTGAGCTTGTTGAACGTTGTCGAGTTTAATCGGGTTTTTTTAGGGGGGGGGGAGGTTAGATCGATATAGGAGAAGAATCTTCTTTCTTGTCGAATTTTAGGCTTTTCTTCCAGATCGTAATTTTTCTGGGTTAAAAAAATAACAGAATAATGGCGACGTCCCAGAAAGAGGCGCATATCACTGACCGGGCAACCTATCCCGTAAGGGGTATCAGCCACTAGCACGCCCTATGCTCGCCATCTTACTTGCGAAAATATATATAGATGAAATACATTGTGTAGATAAATGATAAAATATAACAGATCAATGATTTATGAAATGAATTGCAACAGATTCCGATACATACAACAGATTCCGATACATAAAAGATTAAAATTAACTCAATTTTAATTTCAATAATCGATCAATTGAGGAATAAAAACGATGTAATAAAGCAGGAACACGTCTAAACAATCTAACAACTAATCATATCAGAAGTCCACGTGTATAATAAGATGGCTATTTGAGTCTTGGGAATCCTCAAGGGGGATTAACATTTCTCCAAAGAATACATGTCATGCAGGTATAATGTTCATACCCCCCCTTCACCCAAAGAATCTGGGTGGGGTTCAGAGAATTTTTCAATGGAAGTTACAAAAAATATATATTTTCCAGCAGGGATGGGGTGTTGACTTCTACACCCTAAGAGTAAAAAGAGAATAAGTACACAAAGAGGAAAATATAAAACTCTATGATAGGAATAATTTGAGAGCGGTTTATTTCAACTTATTTTAATCGTATCCTGACTCTTAGTTTCAAATGACATTTCATTTCTTGCATTCTGAAAATTGCATGAATTTTCTTTTAATTAACTAGATTACAGTGGCGTAGTTCTGATTGGAAAAGGGGAGGGCACATCTGGGAATTTTTTACACAAAGGTGGGGGAGGGGTTAGATAAATATCCATGTGTCTGTGTTTCTAGTAGAGTTAAAATATACGTAGATTTAAAATAAATAACTGGCGAGCAGAAGCGATCGAGCCAGCATTTGGACTTGAATTGTCAGAAAATGCTGTCTATTTCCTCTTTTTTAGTATAATCATATTTGGAGTTTATACTCTATTAAATGCCTTTGTATATTTGTATTTATATGGATGTGAAATAACTCAGATTAATTATACTATTTGAAAGAAAATATTAATTGGCGAGCAGTAGCGATCCAGAAAATTTTATGAAAACTGCCCTAATAATTGCGGCTAGCTAGACAGGGGATGTACCTCTAGCTTGCTGTTCAATTTCGTGCTCTATTGCGAGTGCTGTCTGATCTTCTTTGAATTGATTGAATGAATGACGGGTAATGATATGGACCCAACTCGAAAAGCTCACTCAGTTTGCCTTAAATTATTTGTCTTTGTATCTGTCTGTTTGTCTATCTGTCTGTGTCTGTCTTTATGTATGTCCTTTCCTTTCTTTCAATAAAAAGACTTGTCTGTTTGTACGTGTTTCTATTTACATGTCTGTATCATTGTGTGTGTTTGTCCGTCCGTCTATGTGCGTCTGTCTGACAGTGTATCTGTGCTTTGTGTTTGATGGTTTTTATGTTTGTCGTATGTGTGTGTCTGTCTTGTCTGTCTATCTGTGTATGTTTATTAGTGTCTGTCTATCTGTGGGTGAGTGCCTCTGTATATCTTTTTGTGTCTGTTTTCCTTTCTGTCTGGATATCGTCCAGTGTGTGTCTGTCTGTGCGTGTGTCTGTGAGTTTTTCAGCCTGTATCTTTCTGCATGTATTTATCTTTTTACTTGTCTGTATATGTGAAAGGGTGTTTGTTTGAGTCAGTCTGTTATTTTGTGTTTAGGTGTCTGTCTCTCTCTTAGTTTGCCTTTCTTCTGTCAACGGAAATTTTCTGAAATGCTGTGACAAATTGAGGTGATACCGAAAATCAAAGTAATGTGTATTTGTCTTTTTGATGTTAATATGTCCATGTCTGTCTACGAGTGAGTACGTCTGTTTGTGTTTATATGTCTGTCTGTCTGTCTGTCTATAGAGATAAGAAGATTTTCTGATCAAGTGAGTATAATATTTCTTTATTTTGTTCATCAAGTTCCTCAATATACATATATTTAAAAAGCATTTAGAATGAATTCAAGAATCGCAATAGGGATCTAGATTGATTTGAAATGGCATTTTGCGGGTTTCGGGATAGAAGAATCTTTTCTTTTTCTGTTAACATTTCTTATAAAAGGATGTCTTTAGCGGACTTGAAACACAATATTTTCTATACCATGGCCGAATACTCATTATAATCAAAACAATTCACACCCGCGACTGAAATAATTTTCTATTCTCCGCCCCTCATTGTTTTTTATTGACCTCCACACTTCACTGAACGTTCATAAAACCTAGGTACATTTAGAATCGTCCGCGGTCTTTATGAAATAAAATGACCGATGAATAACAAAAGAATCACATTTGAAGGTTTGTAAACAGTATTACAGAATCCTTTAATGAGAAATATGAGCAGGTTCTTCTATCCATAAAAGCTCAAAATGCTATCTCAAATCAATCTAGATCCCTATAGCGATTCTTGAAGACCAATTATTCTAAATGCTCTCCAAATAAATATACTAGTATAGTAAGGAACTTGATGGATTATTGTCCTTACTTGATTAGAAAACCTTTCCTTAAATGTATGTAATCACCTATTCAAAATTCTCTATGGAAAAAGAACTCATTGTTTACCTGTTATTTTCTTCTCTGATCGAATACAGGGTAGGAAGGGTACCTTTCAGAAAATTTCAGAAAATTATTGGGATGTACAACAAACTATTTTACTACTATGGCCTGATAATTGTTACCGTCCAACCGATAATTTGCATGGTCAGTTTCATTTTGAAAAACAGGGGTGTATTAAATATTTGGATTTTTATTTTTCTAAAAATTGAAGAAAATCTGCGGTTTGTAAGTCGGATAAAGACCTCGTTGAGGTCTATATGAAGGTTAGATGCCCTCGAGAGAACAGGGTGGTGTTTAAAGACCTCAGCCTTCGGCCTCGGTCTTAAAACACCACCCTGTTCTCTCCTTGGGCATCTAACCTTCATACAGACCTCAACTCGGTCTTTATGTTGCCCTGGTCCTGAAATAACGAGGAGAGAGTTTCATAAAGTTTTCTAATTTATTCATGGAAGCAGGCACAGTACTCTAAGGTACAACAAAGTATAACTTCAAATATATCTGCCATTAATTAACAACCATTCATTGTTTATACTGAATACAGCAATCAATCATAAATCCAATTCAAACAAGTTGTCTAGGGGTAATTCTTTATAAACATATGACTGAGCTTAAAATTGTAATTGGCAGTGAAAACATAGTAACATTGCATTCTGGTAGAATAATACATCATGACTAGATAAAATAAATCAGTTTGACTAGAAATCTGGTGACAAACAACTTACAATACATCAATATGTGTGAAAATGTTTATGTTTACGTCATGAAATCCAAATGTTTACAAATACCAATCAAAACGGATATTTTCATCGAAGACTAAACAAGGAACCAGACGGTGAATCTGATATCCGGATTCCATACAACATGTTCAAAATCAATAAGACAAATTCTGTACACAATTAATTTGTCGTACGTTTCAAATGGGTGAATTATTATTGACAGTTAACATAATGATTTCACGTTTCAGCATATAAGGGTTCAAAAACAATTAGAATGTATTCTGTAGAAAAATCAATAATTGCGGGAATTCAACAACTGGTCACGTGACAAACTCGTGCTTCTTCGCCAAAGCGATAAAACTCATGTTTCTCCTTTACATACACATGAAAAATGGTTATCATTAGAATCTTGAATCACTAAAATCAATGCAAATACAATGCTATCAAGGATTGGTGTAAAATAAGTACATTCTTACCTGAAATAAGCAGGCACAGTACTCTAAAGTACGAAGCAATCCGGTTACCGGAATTATGGTTTTTCCTAAGAGTTGTCTATCTTAGACTATGAAAAATTTATAGGGGTACCTAAATCCATGACCGTTACATTCTCCCCCACAGGATTCAATGTCGTCCCGACATTCACATTACACCAAAACTAGCACATTATAAAAAAAATCTACAAAATCTACATAAATTCGAAAAATACAAAAATTTTGAAACATCTCGTAACACTTCAACACTTTCAATGAGAAAACTGCAAAATTACATGTTTTATAGATCCTGACATTAATGAAAATTTGTTGCTGATGATATGTCTCATGTACATGAACAAATGGTTTGCAAAATGTAACAGTTGGCCATTCTGTTTACACAAAGAGTAAAAAAATCTCACCTTGCATGTAACCATATTAATACATTCAGATGTATAGATCTACAACAAAATATAGAGTGTACCTCTCAACTACTGACATGTCAAATCTAAATCATCTTTTCATGACATACTTATGTACTTCTACCATTCAACACTTGGCAAACAACATAATAACTTCTGGCTGAGTATCTTGTACACTACACACATGTACCAAAAGAGTAACACTACTCAAACCTATAGCATCTGTGAACATTTCAGAACTTTATCAACAACTATCTGAACCTTTGCCACATGGTAGCCTGTTATGTCACTTTATACCTTAGACATTCAATGAAAAAATTAAAACATATACCCTTACTTTCATGAATATGTCTATATTCAACATGGGCTAATTAAAATAAGTAAACAATAACAATCAACAGTCTCAATATAAAGTCTCTGTCTTACAGTCACTTGATTACAGTTATCAATGATAGAATCAATACAAAAGTCCTATACAAAGGTCTCAGTACCACACAAGTCATAAACACAACACTTCTGAAGGTAGGTAGGTTTGCCAAGGTTATCGCACGTGAGGACCTTAGGAGGATGCCTCCTCCTTGCAGGACGAGTTCCTTGCGTAGATGTTTCTGATTCACTATCCACTGTTTGGGCAGGATGTTCATCCTCTTCCTCCTGGCTACTAACAGGTAGTTTGGACTCGTCATCATTAGAGTCATCTTGTGCTGACTGGAACGAGGATGAGCTTTCGGAAACGGTAAGCACATTTTCCTGTACCACGGGAGGGGAAATTTCCTGAACAGAAGATTCACTAGATGGTACGAATTCACTTGCTACTGGATTAAGGTTTGACGCAGGTATATCCATGGTAAGATCAGAATCCGAGGAGCTGTCCTCTACAACTGGTAAAGGTAGATTCTTCGTAACAGTAGCCCTTTTTCGCTTTTTCTTTGGTCTAACTGGTTTCATAGTGTCTTGTTCAAGAGGTAAGCTATTGCATGGTAGTAACAAACTTCGACGTAATCGACGGACTTTACCACGACCATCTAACTTCTGAACATCATACACGGGTAAGTCTTCCATTGGTCGATTGACAACAACGTAAATGTCCTGTTCCCAGTAAGGTCTTAGCTTACCTGGTCCACCCTTTTCAAGGAGATTGCGCACTAACACCTGGTCACCGTTGTCAAGGATAATAGTACCGTATCCTTTCGCATCATAGTGTTGTTTGCCTTTCTGAGCGTTTTTCCTCGCGTTCTGAGAAGTATATTTGTAAGCAGTCTCCATGCGATCCTTCCATTCTGCTACATACTGCGTATAAGGCTTTCGAGCTTCCTTATCAGGTGATATATTTCGTGGCAAAATGAGATCTACTGGTAGAACAGGGTGTCTTCCAAAGAACAGGAAGAAAGGTGAGTAACCTGTTGATTCATGCTTTGAACAATTGTACGCATGAACGACTTTGTTGAGATGCTTCCGCCAATCTAGTCTCTCATCTTCCCGTAGTGTCCTTAACATCTGAAGTAGGCTTCGATTAAATCTTTCTACCTGGCCATTTCCTTGTGGGTGATAAGGTGTCGTCTTTGAACGAGTAATTCCACATAGCTTCTGAAGCTCGAAGAAAAATGAATTCTCGAATTCACGTCCCTGATCATGATGCAAGCGATGAGGGATGCCAAAGCGCAAAATAAAGTCATTAAAGATTCGCTCTGCTGCCGTCTTTCCCGCCTTGTTCCTAGTAGGGTAAGCTTGAGTGAATCGCGTATAATGGTCCATCACCACCAATATGTATTCATATCCTCCCTTCGATTTTTCAAGGTGAAGAAAGTCGATCGAAATAAGTTCTAATGGTTGCGTAGTAGTTATTGAAACCATTGGTGCACGATCTGCATGCAGTGGCTTCTTTCGTTTTATACATTCACACCTTTTTGTCACATAGTGTCCTATGTCCTTGTACATTTGAGGCCAATAATAGCGGTCACGCGCCAATGAAAACACTCTATCAACTCCGAGATGACCCATCTCATTGTGTAACTGATGAAGAACAGTTGCTCTATGTTCCTTAGGCAGGACGAGCTGTTTAACTGTGCCTTCACGTGGCAAAGTAATAATACGCCATAACAGTTCATTGTCTACCTGTAGTTTGGTCCATTCTCGTAAGAGTAGTTGTGCTTCACGACTCAGCTTGCTGCGTTGTAATTTGGAGGGTTTCTTCCCTTGATTCACCATGTTACGAACAGTGACAATTTCTGGGTCCTGTTGTTGGGACTCACAAATGGAATTGTGACTGAGAGAACTGTCAGTCTTCACTTGATTGAGAATTACAGCCTCCTGTTGGTCAGCTTCTGTAGACAAGAGAATGCGTTGCATTGGTTCATCATCCTGATTTGCAGAGATGGCAGAATCAATCAAGTCTTGTGAGCATTCCTTAGTACACTGCTTTGAGTACTGTTCTATGTTCAGAGGCATACGACTTAAACCATCCGCATCATTATTCTGACATCCTGGTTTGTAGTGAACTTTAAAATTGAAGTCTGCCAATGAAGACATCCATCTCAATCGAGTTGCGTCCATTTTCGGGGCTGTGAAAATATATTGCAATGGATTGTAGTCACTGTATACATCAAAGTATGGTGCATAATACAAATAGTCTCTGAAACGGTCAGTGACACTCCACTTTAATGCAAGAAACTCTAGTTTTCCGGAGTGCATAAAATATCCTTTCTCAGCCGGAGTAAGCGTCCTTGACCCGTATGCGATGACTGCGGGTTTACCAGAGTCCTGATGTTGATACAGGATTGCACCCAATCCATTTTGACATGCATCAATGTGTAATATGTAGGGTTTATCATACTTAGGGTAAGCCATCACAGGAGGACTAGTAAGCGAATCAATAAGTTCCTCTAAGACTTTTTGGTGTACTTCAGTCCAATTTATCGGGGTATTAGATCCCTTCTGACCACGTCCTTTACTTTTACGCTTGGCCTTTTGAGCTTTGCCCTTTGGAATGGAATCGTCCTTTAAAAGATCATAGATAGGTTTCGCCTTCCTTTAGAACTCTGATATATATCCTCGGTAATAGCCGATAAATCCCATGAGTTGTCTCACCTCGCCTATCGTGCTTGGCCTTTTCTGTCTAAGCGAATCCACAGCTTCCTTATCAGCGGGGTCAACAGTATGTCCCTCCGTAGTGATCATGTGTCCTAGGTATCGGACTTGTTTTTGGAATAGGTGACATTTGCTAAGTCGTAATTTGAGTCCACTCTCATGTAGCCGCTTGAACACAGTACGCAAATGTTCAATATGATCATCAAGACTAGCGCTATAAACTAATATGTCATCCAGATAGGGGATACAAAAGGAGTCTCTAAGCCCTTCCAGAGTATCATTCATGTAAGCTTGAAATATTCCTGGAGCTCCCGTAAGTCCGAAAGGAATTCTGTTCCACTCATACAGACCCCAGGGTGTTGTAAACGCAGTGTACTTACGACAGTCTTCTCGAACAAAACCCTGATGATATGCCTTACTCTGATCCAGTAGAGAAAACCATTGACTTCCCCCTAACGAATTTAAGGCATCCTGCACCCGAGGTATAGGGTACTGATTTTGTATGGTTTTCGCATTTAAGCGGCGAAAATCGACACAAAGGCGAAGTGATCCGTCTTTCTTGTGAGCGCATACGACCGGACTTGCATAAGGGGATATAGACTTACGTATCCACTGCTTACTAAGAAGATTTGCAACATAATCCTTGACCTCTTGAAGTAAGGGCTTAGGTACAGCGTAGTACGAACTATGAACTGGAGTCGAGTCCTTCATCTCAATTGGTAATTGTAGGTCAACAGCACACCCAATGTCATTTTCATCACGAGAAAATACATTACACTGTTCTCGTAAGCGCGATTTCACCTGGCTTACCTGATCTGCGTTCAGAGGTGTTGACGACAAATCCACGGGTGGATCCCAATCTGCCTCTGTTATAGAGTGGTCATTTGTAAAAGGTGTGGTTTCCACTATCGGATCATTTGCCTTTGTTGCAACGATAGAACAAATTCGGTGCACGCTACCTAATAAGGTCCCTTTTGTAATAACAAAGTCTGAACTACCTTTATTTGTGATGAGTAGCTTTACACATGGTTTCGGACCAATTTCCACCAAAGTTTCCTCAATATGAATTTGGTCACCATTGATTTCTGCAGGTTCGAATATAGCCGTAATATTTCGGGGATACCTTTGACCCTTTAGTGACGCACGAATCATTACTGAACTGTGGTGTGGAACCTTGACATTCTGATGTCGACCTACCTTCACATTACAAATAAAGTCTGATTTATTGTCAGTAAATTCTCTAACTAGAACATTTACTTTACTCTGATCTGATACTCAACAGGTAAACAGGTAGTCAAAATGTGTCTAATGTCACTAAAATACTGTATCACATTATACCCAAGAATTGGTTCATTCAACCCTGTTACTCTTTCATTTGCAACCAAAAATGGAACTTTAACAGTATGATTCTCAATCGTAACATCTAAATGCAAAATACCATTTACAGGAATATGTGACCCGGAGGCTGAAGTCAAAGTGATATTTGCTACATCAACATAATTGTTCACATCTTCTATTTTTGACAAAAATGTTGGGAAAAATTTGTTCACATAATTATTTAATTACACTTCATCCTGGCTGTTTGTGCTACTGCGGGTTACCATGGAAACAGATCCCTTACCAACTTTCTGCTTGTTTTCATTTTCACGACGAACAATTTTATTCAGCTCATCTAACAATTCGGCATCTGACTTGTCCTCAGACAGAAATTGCTTCATCTCTTGCCGTATAACAATGTCTCTAAGACTTGTCTGGACTGTTCGTGCAAATAACTTGTGGACAAGATGTGGGCTGTATTTAAGTTCGTCACTACTTTCTTGTGATGCAAATAATATTTTGTTTCGCAAGTCCATGGATCGCATCAAAAATTCACTACTTGTTTCCTTGGCATCCTGTACTGCACTTGCTAGTTCCGAGTAAAGTTCAGTACTATTTTTCTCTGCATAATGGCCTCTAAGAATGCCTCGCAAAACAGGTAAGGATAAATCTTGCCGCCCGTCAAGGTAGCTGCGTAAACTGGAGGTAGGGATAACTGCCCTAATTATACCATCAATGACATCTGCTTCTGAATGTCCCTTCTTCAAACCAAGCTCCATTTGACGAATGAGACTGGTGTATGATATACCAGACTTACAGTCTATCTGCCCACTTATTTTGAAGTCCTTGTGGAATTTAACTGTTGACGTCGACACTGATTGAACATTAGAGTCTGACTTGGTTGACCCATCATCACCTGTTTCTTTCTTGATGCCCTTTCCGCTAGCCTTAAGTTCTTCTTCCAGGGCATTTTTAAACGCCAATAACGAAGTTGCAGCCTCCTGGTCACCCATCTCTGACATGAACAATTTATCTACCTCCAATGCAAGGCCCAACCTGTCTTTCGCCTTAGGAGTTTCACCAAACTGTTCCAAGAGATCTGTAAGGGTTTTAGCCGACGCTGTTATCAGTTTTGCCCTAACTGCTATCATCTCCTCTGAAAATTTGTCTGCCATGATTCACTTGCAGCCGTGACTGTCCTGAGCTAACTGTGGATCCCGGACGAGCCCCCAAAAATGTTGCCCTGGTCCTGTAATAACGAGGAGAGAGTTTCATAAAGTTTTCTAATTTATTCATGGAAGCAGGCACAGTACTCTAAGGTACAACAAAGTATAACTTCAAATATATCTGCCATTAATTAACAACCATTCATTGTTTATACTGAATACAGCAATCAATCATAAATCCAATTCAAACAAGTTGTCTAGGGGTAATTCTTTATAAACATATGACTGAGCTTAAAATTGTAATTGGCAGTGAAAACATAGTAACATTGCATTCTGGTAGAATAATACATCATGACTAGATAAAATAAATCAGTTTGACTAGAAATCTGGTGACAAACAACTTACAATACATCAATATGTGTGAAAATGTTTATGTTTACGTCATGAAATCCAAATGTTTACAAATACCAATCAAAACGGATATTTTCATCGAAGACTAAACAAGGAACCAGACGGTGAATCTGATATCCGGATTCCATACAACATGTTCAAAATCAATAAGACAAATTCTGTACACAATTAATTTGTCGTACGTTTCAAATGGGTGAATTATTATTGACAGTTAACATAATGATTTCACATTTCAGCATATAAGGGTTCAAAAACAATTAGAATGTATTCTGTAGAAAAATCAATAATTGCGGGAATTCAACAACTGGTCACGTGACAAACTCGTGCTCCTTCGCCAAAGCGATAAAACTCATGTTTCTCCTTTACATACACATGAAAAATGGTTATCATTAGAATCTTGAATCACTAAAATCAATGCAAATACAATGCTATCAAGGATTGGTGTAAAAAAGTACATTCTTACCTGAAATAACGAGGAGAGAGTTTCATAAAGTTTTCTAATTTATTCATGGAAGCAGGCACAGTACTCTAAAGTACGAAGCAATCCGGTTACCGGAATTATGGTTTTTCCTAAGAGTTGTCTATCTTAGACTATGAAAAATTTATAGGGGTACCTAAATCCATGACCGTTACATTTATCCTATACTTAGTTTCGTATTCGAAGAAATGGCCAGGGTATTTCTATGTGTTGAGACTTAAATATTTTGTATAG
This sequence comes from Pinctada fucata, assembly GCA_028142955.1. Lineage (NCBI taxonomy): Eukaryota > Metazoa > Mollusca > Bivalvia > Pterioida > Pteriidae > Pinctada > Pinctada fucata. The sequence goes on from AP027108.1 coordinate 51,321,119, forward strand.
AAGGCATAGTTAGTGAAAAAAAAACTTTGAATTTTGGGGTCTATATGAGTTTGGAGGGATGTGAAGAAGAGAACTGGACATCAGTTTTAGCCATTGATTCATATAGTAAACAGCCATTGGAGATGAAGGCGAAGCGAGTACCGCGCGTCCTGGGCTCATGACGTTGGTAGTGACGGAGGGGTACTTCACACTCTTCGGGATATATCTGAAAATTCAGATGTTGGAAATTCAAATAATTTTTCAGGATAAAAGCTACTGATGTTCTCTTTCAATTCAGTATTAAATGATGTAGATCATGTTTTGAGAACATTATGCTGTATTGACCTCACTACTTGGGCTACTGCATACATTGAACGCATGCGCTCGACTTCCATTTTCACATTGTTCGATACTGATTAACGATTAAACGGCAAATCTGGTTGTACTGGTTTCCACATCTTTTTGTAGGTCAAGATGCTTTGATTGTACTAAGATCTGGTTCATAAAGTTATGTAAACTGCTTTAAAAGTCTAATGACTTCAACATAAGCATGACGCGCATACATGGACTTTTTTCGCCTTCGGAACAGTGCGCGAAAACTATATTGGAACCATAAGTATATATTCCCTTCTGGGAATGCCCTCCAACCCTGTTTCTATAGGGGTGCTCCTTATTCATAGATGGTATCTGATGCATACGTACATACTGACATGTAAGAGATGTAAATGTATTGCTCTGAAAATGGCTAGTTCTGACTGGTTCTGATCTTTCGCTTATTAAACAATGTCGGTCAACAATCGCAGATTGCTGGCAACCACTTTGATTTCGGATCGTTTCAACATTTCAACCCGAAATTCAGTTGTTTCCCTGATTTTACATCCAAATTCACATCGTAAGGCGATCATCACTGCTTTATAAAGAAAGAAAATTAATATTTTCAACAAGATTAACACCTGTCATTCGATCTGTTTGCATAAATCAGCAACGTTCGCTTACATAGTTGAATTTATATATAACCTAAGGATATTGGCAATGCCCTACACAGTTCTACAAATGCATCATCGCGATACTTTTTGTTATAAAAGACTACAGAAAAAAAAGTGTAAAATTTACACATTTAAGGATGACAAATACTTAAGGGATTTAAGGTCAAAAGCTATTTAAAACTGCTTTAATTGATCAATGTATCATAAATGAAGAAATATACAACAAGAGTTCATCTCAATCCAGGTTTTTTATATATTCAATGATCTGACGAACATAAGGTCCAAAAACAGCAATAAGCGGACATAACATTTCTAATGGTTTATGCCATAAAAAATCAAAATTCAAAGTTTTTCAATATTTCCCTTGACATTTACACAAATAACATTCGAGTTTTCACTTTATACTGAATATCTTTATTCATTCAGAGCAAAAACTTCATCAGTATAGACAAGTTTCAGAAAATATTCGCCATTTTGCCTCCATGTACCCCGTGAATAATAGCGTAAAAATACTCAACAGTATAAATCGCACATAAAACAATAAATCAAGGTCAAACCATGTAAAAATGGTTGTTGATATATTCTAATATATAAGATCAATTGGTTTGTACAGACAATTTTATATGTATCCATATAAATAGTAAAGATACAATGATATTCACACCCCACACCCCCTCCCCCTTTTTTCTCAAAACAAAATTTATGTTGCAACCTATACTATAGCTCTTCACTGATATAGGCTTGCTACCTTAATATCAATACAAGCTGTGAATAATTTTATGCATACACTGTCAGGCAATTTCATTGTAATGACCTTGATTATTGAGCTTGATAACTTTTTTTTACGTGTATATAAAACAAAAACTCAAACGCATTCCGAGATTCATGTACGAGACGACACGAAACATAGCATTCCTTTGCCTAGTAATAAAAATCTTGGACTTTAAATTGTGTCTCATTCTGAGATGTTTTAGATTTTTTTCCATAAGTTTTCTTTTATTTCAACCTCTGAGCTTGAGCTTCAGCATTTGACCTTGAAAATCAATCAATTTTATCTAATCACCCACCACATATAATAGTCATAGAAAATTGATGACGTCATCCGACTATTGGTCCTTCTTAACAGAAAAAAGTGTAAATTTTACACATTAATGTGTAAAATTTACAGAAAAAAGTGTAAAATTTACAGAAAAAAGTGTAAAATTTACAGAAAAAAGTGTAAAATTTACAGAAAAAAGTGTAAAATTTACAGAAAAAAGTGTAAAATTTACAGAAAAAAGTGTAAAATTTACAGAAAAAGTGTAGAAAATAAATAAAAAAGAGTGTCAATCTGGCACTAATACGCTTCCGTAATAGAGTAGTTTTATTGGCCGAATGAAAAATAATATTATCCAATGGTTAACCCTTTCTTATACATAATAAATGTAACATTGTATGATGCATGTTTATGGTTGTATTGAATCTAATCAAGGAATGGGCCGGGTGTTTATTTTTTGCGATCGTTGCTACGCGGTTCACGACATTAGCGCCGGTCGAACCAGAGGGTAAAAGCCATGTACGCGAAAAAAGGAAATAAGTTACTCATTCCTCATATTAACACTCAGAGACTTTCAAATGTAAAATATCTTTAAAACATTCCCGAATTTCTATAGAAATTTATTGAAAATAAAGATTTAAATGTTTCACGTATGTCAATTCCAGGAGGGACAAGAAATAATCCATTGCAAAGTATCTAAATATACGGTTTAATATTAAATGCAAACCTCTTTAGAGAAGACAGGGCCCCAACCACCTGTCCTCTCCTCTCTGAATGTCAGTCGGACTCCTCGGGTGATAACATACATGAGCTCGCGGCGGCAGAGCACGGATTGTATTACTTACGCCCTCTTTTTATTATTCATCTGTATTGCTTGGGCCCCTGCGTTTTGCGGTCTTGTTTGTGTGTAGTCATCTGACAGTGAGGAGGTTGTTTTACACCACAATTGTACGTTCTTCGAGACCTCTGGGTAATCGGAAAAGTGAGAGGGTTGTGCGCACGTATAATTGTGTTCCATATATTGTCGTTCTAACTTTGGGTGTGTATTAGCATTAGGATATTGTGGTGCAGTAAAATTGTGTTCCACATATTGTCGTTCTAACTCTTGGTGTGCATTACCATTAGGATATTGTCGTGCAGTAAAATTGTGTTCCACATATTGTCGTTCTAACTTTGGGTGTGTATTACCATTAGGATATTGTGGTGCAGTAAAATTGTGTTCCACATATTGTCGTTCTAACTTTGGGTGTGTATTACCATTAGGATATTGTGGTGCATTAAAATTGTGTTCCACATATTGTCGTTCTAACTTTGGGTGTGTATTACCATTAGGATATTGTGGTGCAGTAAAATTGTGTTCCACATATTGTCGTTCTTTCTGTTGGTGTGTATTCCCATTAGGATATTGTGGTGCATTAAAATTGTGTTCCACATATTGTTGGCCTAACTTTGGGTGTGTATCACCATTAGTATATTGTGGTGCAATAAAATTGTGTTCCACATATTGTTGTCCAAACTTTGGGTGTGTATTTTCATTAGGATATTGTGGTGCAGTAAAATTGTGTTCCATATATTGTTGGCCTAACTTTGGGTGTGTATCACCATTAGTATATTGTGGTGCAATTAGATTGTGTTCCAAATATTTTCGTTCTAACTTTGGATGTGTCTTACCATTAGGATATTGTGGTGCAGTAAAATTGTGTTCCACATATTGTCGTTCTAACTTTGGGTCTGTATTACCATCAGGATATTGTGGTGCATTAAAATTTTGTTCCACATATTGTTGTCCCAACTTTGGGTGTGTATCACCATTAGTATATTGTGGTGCAATAAAATTGTGTTCCACATATTGTTGTCCTAACTTTGGGTGTGTATTACCATTAGGATATTGTGGTGCAGTAAAATTGTATTCCACATATTGTCGTTCTAACTTTGGGTGTGTATCACCATTAGTATATTGTGGTGCAATAAAATTGTGTTCCACATATTATCGTTCTAACTTTGGGTGTGTATTACCATTAGGATATTGTGGTGCAGTAAAATTGTGTTCCACATATTGTCGTTCTAACTTTGGGTGTGTATTATCATTAGGATATTGTAGTGCAGTAAAATTGTGTTCCACATATTGTTGGCCTAACTTTGGGTGTGTATCACCATTAGTATATTGTGGTGCAATAAAATTGTGTTCCACATATTGTTGTCCCAACTTTGGGTGTGTATTACCATTAGGATATTGTGGTGCAGTAAAATTGTGTTCCACATATTGTCGTTCTAACTTTGGGTGTGTGTTACCATTAGGATATTGTGGTGCAGTAAAATTGTGTTCCACATATTGTCGTTCTAACTGTGGGTGTGTGTTACCATTAGGATATTGTTGTGCAGTAAAATTGTGTGATCATATATTATCGTTCTACCTTTGGGTGTGTGTTAGCATTAGGATATTGTTGTGCATTAAAATTGTGTTCCACATATTGTCGTTCTAACTTTGGGTCTGTATTACCATCAGGATATTGTGGTGCATTAAAATTTTGTTCCACATATTGTCGTTCTAACTTTGGGTGTGTATTACCATTAAGATATTGTGGTGCATTAAAATTTTGTTCCACATATTGACGTTCTAACATTGGGTATGTATTACCATTAGGATATTGTGGTGCAGTAAAATTTTGTTCCACATATTGTCGTTCTAACATTGGGTCTGTATTACCATTAGGATATTGTGGTGCAGTAAAATTGTGTTCCACATATTGTTGTCCCAACTTTGGGTGTGTGTTAGCATTAGGATATTGTGGTGCAGTAAAATTGTGTTCCACATATTTTTGTCCTAACTTTGGGTGTGTAGCACCATTAGTATATTGTGGTGCAATAAAATTGTGTTCCACATATTGTTGTACCAACTTTGGGTGTGTATAACCATTAGGATATTGTGGTGCAGTAAAATTATGTTCCATATATTGTCGTTCTAACTTTGGGTGTGTATTACCATTAGGATATTGTGCTGCAGTAAAATTGTGTTCCACATATTGTCGTTCTAACTTTGGGTGTGTATTACCATTAGGATATTGTGGTGCAGTAAAATTGTGTTCCACATATTGTCGTTCTAACTTTGGGTGTGTATTCCCATTAGGACATTGTGGTGCAGTAAAATTGTGTTCCACATATTGTTGTTCTAACTTTGGGTGTGTATTACCATTAGGATATTGTGGTGCAGTAAAATTATGTTCCATATATTGTCGTTCTAACTTTGGGTGTGTATTACCATTAAGATATTGTGGTGCAGTAAAATTGTGTTCCACATATTGTCGTTCTAACTTTGGATGTGTATTACCATTAGGATATTATGGTGCAGTAAAATTGTGTTCCACATATAGTCGTTCTAACTCTTGGTGTTTATTACCATTAGGATATTGTGGTGCAGTAAAATTGTGTTCCACATATTGTCGTTCTATTTGTGGGTGTGTATTACCATTAGGATATTGTGGTGCAGTAAAATTGTGTTCCACATATTGTCGTTCTATTTGTGGGTACGTATTGCCAATAGGATATTGTGGTGCAGTAAAATTGTGTTCCACATATTGTCGTTCTAACTTTGGGTGTGTATTACCATTAGGACATTGTGGTGCAGTAAAATTGTGTTCCACATATTGTCATTCTAACATTGGGTGTGTATTACCATTAGGATATTGTGGTGCAGTAAAATTATTCCAAATATTGTTGTCCTAACTCTGGGTGTGTATTACCATTAGGATATTGTGGTGCAGTTAAATTGTGTTCCATATATTGTCGTTTTAACTTTGGGTGTGTGTTACCATTAGGATATTGTGGTGCAGTAAAATTATGTTCCATATATTGTCGTTCTAACTTTGGGTGTGTATTACCATTAGGATATTGTGGTGCAGTAAAGTTGTGTTCCACATATTGTCGTTCTAACGTTGGATGTTTATTACCATTAGGATATTGTGGTGCAGTAAAATTGTGTTCCACATATTGTCGTTCTAACTCTGGGTGTGTATTACCATTAGGATATTGTGGTGCAGTAAATTGTGTTCCACATACTGTCGTTCTATTTGTGGGTGTGTATTACCATTAGGATATTGTGGTGCAGAAAAATTGTGTTCCACATATTGTCGTTCTAACATTGGGTGTGTATTACCATTAGGATATTGTGGTGCAGTAAAATTATTCCACATATTGTTGTCCTAACTCTGGGTGTGTATTACCATTAGGATATTGTGGTGCAGTTAAATTGTGTTCCATATATTGTCGTTCTAACTTTGGGTGTGTGTTACCATTGGGATATTGTGGTGCAGTAAAATTGTGTTCCACGTATTGTCGATCTAACTTTGGATGTGTATTACCATTAGGATATTGTGGTGCAGTAAAATTGTGTTCCACATGTTGACGTTCTAACTGTTGGTGTTTATTACCATTAGGATATTGTGGTGCAGTAAAATTGTGTTCCACATATTGTCGTTCTATTTGTGGGTGTGTATTACCATTAGGATATTGTGGTGCAGTAAAATTGTGTTCCACATATTGTCGTTCTATTGGTGGATGTGTATTACTATTGAAATCTGTTTGTGCAGTAAAATTGTGTTCCACATATTGTCGTTCTAACTTTGGGTGTGTATTACCATTAGGATATTGTGGTGCATTAAAATTGTGTTCCACATATTGTCGTTCTAACTTTGGGTGTGTATTACCATTAGGATATTGTGGTGAAGTAAAATTGTGTTCCACATATTGTTGTCCTAACTTTGGATGTGTATCACCATTAGTATATTGTGGTGCAGTAAAATTGTGTTCCACATATTGTCGTTCTAACTTTGGGTGTGTATTACCATTAGGATATTGTGGTGCAGTAAAATTGTGTTCAACATATTGTCGTTTTAACTTTGGGTGTGTGTTACCATTAGGATATTGTGGTGCAGTAAAATTGTGTTCCACATATTGTCGTTCTAACTTTGGGCGTGTATTACTATTAGGATATTGTGGTGCAGTAAAATTGTGTTCAACATATTGTCGTTCTAACTTTGGGTGTGTATTACCATTAGGACATTGTGGTGCAGTAAAATTGTGTTCCACATATTGTTGTTCTAACTTTGGGTGTGTGTTACCATTAGGATATTGTGGTGCATTAAAATTATGTTCCACATATTGTGGTTCTAACTCTTGGTGTGTGTTACCATTAGGATATTGTGGTGCATTAAAATTGTGTTCCACATATCGTGGTTCTAACTCTTGGTGTGTGTTACCATTAGGATATTGTGGTGCATTAAAATTGTGTTCCACATATTGTCGTTCTAACTTTGGGTGTGTATTACCATTAGGATATTGTGGTGCATTAAAATTGGGTTCCACATATTGTCCTTCTATTTGTGGGTGTGTGTTATCATTAGGATATATTCGTGCAGTAAAATTGTGTTTTACACATTGTCGTCCTAACTTTGGGTGTGTATTACCATTAGGATATTGTGGTGCAGTAAAATTGTGTTCCACATATTGTCGTTCTATTTGTGGGTGTGTATTACCATTAGGATATTGTGGTGCATTAAAATTGGGTTCCACATATTGTCCTTCTATTTGTGGGTGTGTGTTATCATTAGGATATATTCGTGCAGTAAAATTGTGTTCCACTTATTGTCGTTCTAACTTTGGGTGTGTATTACCATTAGGATATTGTGGTGCAGTAAAATTGTGTTCCTCATATTTTAGTTCTAACTTTGGGTGTGTATTACCATTAGGATAATGTGGTGCAGTAAAATTATGTTCCATATATTGTCATTCTAACTTTTGGTGTGTATTACCATTAGGATATTGTGGTGCAGTAAAATTGTGTTCCACATATTGTCGTTCTAACTTTGGGTATGTATTACCATTAGGATAATGTGGTGCAGTAAAATTATGTTCCATATATTGTCGTTCTAAATTTGGGTGTGTATTACCATTAGGATATTGTGGTGCAGTAAAATTGTGTTCCACATATTGTCGTTCTAACTTTGGATGTGTATTACCATTAGGATGTTGTGGTGCAGTAAAATTGTGTTCCACATATTGTCGTTCTATTTGTGGGTGTGTATTACCATTAGGATATTGTGGTGAAGTACAATTGTGTTCCACATATTGTCGTTCTACCTTTGGGTGTGTGTTACCATTAGGATATTGTGGTGCATTAAAATTGTGTTCCACATATTGTCGTTCTAACTTTGGGTGTGTATTACCATTAGGATATTGTGGTGCAGTAAAATTGTGTTCCACATATTGTTGTCCTAACTCTGAGTGTGTATTGCCATTAGAATATTGTGGTGCAGTAAAATTGTGTTCCACATATTGTCGTTCTAACTTTGGGTGTGTATTACCATTAGGACATTGTGGTGCAGTAAAATTGTGTTCCACATATTGTCGTTCTAACTTTGGGTGTGTAATACCATTAGGATATTGTGGTGCAGAAAAATTGTGTTCCACATATTGTCGTTCTAACATTGGGTGTGTATTACCATTAGGATATTGTGGTACAGTAAAATTATTCCACATATTGTTGTCCTAACTCTGGGTGTGTATTACCATTAGGATATTGTGGTGCAGTTAAATTGTGTTCCACATATTGTCGTTCTAACTTTGGGTGTGTGTTACTATTAGGATATTGTGGTGCAGTAACATTGTGTTCCACATATTGTTGTCCTAACTCTGGGTGTGTATTACATTAGGACATTGTGGTGCAGTAAAATTGTGTTCCACATATTGTCGTTCTAACTTTGGGTGTGTATTACCATTAGGATATTGTGGTGCAGTAAAATTGTGTTCCACATATTGTTGTTCTAACTCTGGGTGTGTATTACCATTAGGACATTGTGGTGCAGTAAAATTGTGTTCCACATATTGTCGTTCTAACTTTGGGTGTGTATTACCATTAGGACATTGTGGTGCAGTAAAATTGTGTTCCACATATTGTCGTTCTAACTTTGGGTGTGTATTACCATTAGGATATTGTGGTGCAGTAAAATTGTGTTCCACATATTGTTGTTCTAACTTTGGGTGTGTAATACGATTAGGATATTGTGGTGCAGAAAAATTGTGTTCCACATATTGTCGTTCTAACATTGGGTGTGTATTACCATTAGGATATTGTGGTGCAGTAAAATTGTGTTCCACATATTGTCGTTCTAACTTTGGGTGTGTAATACCATTAGGATATTGTGGTGCAGAAAAATTGTGTTCCACATATTGTCGTTCTAACATTGGGTGTGTATTACCATTAGGATATTGTGGTGCAGTAAAATTATTCAACATATTGTTGTCCTAAATATGGGTGTGTATAACCATTAGGACATTGCGGTGCAGTTTAATTGTGTTCCATATATTGTCGTTCTAACTTTGGGTGTGTAATACCATTAGGATATTGTGGTGCAGAAAAATTGTGTTCCACATATTGTCGTTCTAACATTGGGTGTGTATTACCATTAGGATATTGTGGTGCAGTAAAATTATTCCACATATTGTTGTCCTAACTCTGGGTGTGTATTACCATTAGGATATTGTGGTGCAGTTAAATTGTGTTCCATATAGTGTCGTTCTAACTTTGGGTGTGTGTTACCCTTAGGATATTGTGGTGCAGTAAAATTGTGTTCCACATATTGTTGTCCTAACTCTGGGTGTGTATTACCATTAGGATATTGTGGTGCAGTAAAATTGTGTTCCACATATTGTCGTTCTAACTCTTGGTGTGTGTTACCATTAGGACATTTTGGTGCAGTAAAATTGTGTTCGACATATTGTCGTTCTAACTTTGGGTGTGTAATACCATTAGGATATTTTGGTGCAGAAAAATTGTGTTCCACATATTGTCGTTCTAACATTGGGTGTGTATTACCATTAGGATATTGTGGTGCAGTAAAATTATTCCACATATTGTTGTCCTAACTCTGGGTGTGTATTACCATTAGGATAGTGTGGTGCAGTTAAATTGTGTTCCATATATTGTCGTTTTTACTTTGGGTGTGTGTTACCATTAGGATATTGTGGTGCAGTAAAATTGTGTTCCACATATTGTCGTTCTAACTTTGGGTGTTTATTACCATTAGGATATTGTGGTGCAGTAAAATTGTGTTCCACATATTGTCGTTCTACCTTTAGGTATGTATTACCATTAGGATATTGTGGTGCATTAAAATTATGTTCCATATATTGTCGTTCTAACTTTGGGTGTGTATTACCATTAGGATATTGTGGTGCAGTAAAATTGTGTTCCACATATTGTCGTTCTAACGTTGGATGTGTATTACCATTAGGATATTGTGGTGAAGTAAAATTCTCTTCCACATATTGTCGTTCTAACTTTGGGTGTGTATTACCATTAGGATATTGTGGTGCAGTAAAATTGTGTTCCACATATTGTCGTTCTAACTTTGGATGTGTATTACCATTAGGATGTTGTGGTGCAGTAAAATTGTGTTCCACATATTGTCGTTCTATTTGTGGGTGTGTATTACCATTAGGATATTGTGGTGAAGTAAAATTGTGTTCCACATATTGTCGTTCTACCTTTGGGTGTGTGTTACCATTAGGATATTGTGGTGCATTAAAATTGTGTTCCACATATTGTCGTTCTAACTTTGGGTGTGTATTACCATTAGGATATTGTGGTGCAGTAAAATTGTGTTCCACATATTGTTGTCCTAACTCTGAGTGTGTATTGCCATTAGAATATTGTGGTGCAGTAAAATTGTGTTCCACATATTGTCGTTCTAACTTTGGGTGTGTATTACCATTAGGACATTGTGGTGCAGTAAAATTGTGTTCCACATATTGTCGTTCTAACTTTGGGTGTGTAATACCATTAGGATATTGTGGTGCAGAAAAATTGTGTTCCACACATTGTCGTTCTAACATTGGGTGTGTATTACCATAAGGATATTGTGGTACAGTAAAATTATTCCACATATTGTTGTCCTAACTCTGGGTGTGTATTACCATTAGGATATTGTGGTGCACTTAAATTGTGTTCCACATATTGTCGTTCTAACTTTGGGTGTGTGTTACCATTAGGATATTGTGGTGCAGTAACATTGTGTTCCACATATTGTTGTCCTAACTCTGGGTGTGTATTACCATTAGGACATTGTGGTGCAGTAAAATTGTGTTCCACATATTGTCGTTCTAACTTTGGGTGTGTATTACCATTAGGATATTGTGGTGCAGTAAAATTGTGTTCCACATATTGTTGTTCTAACTCTGGGTGTGTATTACCATTAGGACATTGTGGTGCAGTAAAATTGTGTTCCACATATTGTCGTTCTAACTTTGGGTGTGTATTACCATTAGGACATTGTGGTGCAGTAAAATTGTGTTCCACATATTGTCGTTCTAACTTTGGGTGTGTATTACCATTAGGATATTGTGGTGCAGTAAAATTGTGTTCCACATATTGTTGTTCTAACTTTGGGTGTGTAATACGATTAGGATATTGTGGTGCAGAAAAATTGTGTTCCACATATTGTCGTTCTAACATTGGGTGTGTATTACCATTAGGATATTGTGGTGCAGTAAAATTGTGTTCCACATATTGTCGTTCTAACTTTGGGTGTGTAATACCATTAGGATATTGTGGTGCAGAAAAATTGTGTTCCACATATTGTCGTTCTAACATTGGGTGTGTATTACCATTAGGATATTGTGGTGCAGTAAAATTAGTCCACATATTGTTGTCCTAAATATGGGTGTGTATAACCATTAGGACATTGTGGTGCAGTTTAATTGTGTTCCATATATTGTCGTTCTAACTTTGGGTGTGTAATACCATTAGGATATTGTGGTGCAGAAAAATTGTGTTCCACATATTGTCGTTCTAACATTGGGTGTGTATTACCATTAGGATATTGTGGTGCAGTAAAATTATTCCACATATTGTTGTCCTAACTCTGGGTGTGTATTACCATTAGGATATTGTGGTGCAGTTAAATTGTGTTCCATATATTGTCGTTCTAACTTTGGGTGTGTGTTACCCTTAGGATATTGTGGTGCAGTAAAATTGTGTTCCACATATTGTTGTCCTAATTCTGGGTGTGTATTACCATTAGGATATTGTGGTGCAGTAAAATTGTGATCCACATATTGTCGTTCTAACTCTTGGTGTGTGTTACCATTAGGACATTTTGGTGCAGTAAAATTGTGTTCGACATATTGTCGTTCTAACTTTGGGTGTGTAATACCATTAGGATATTTTGGTGCAGAAAAATTGTGTTCCACATATTGTCGTTCTAACATAGGGTGTGTATTACCATTAGGATATTGTGGTGCAGTAAAATTATTCCACATATTGTTGTCCTAACTCTGGGTGTGTATTACCATTAGGATAGTGTGGTGCAGTTAAATTGTGTTCCATATATTGTCGTTTTTACTTTGGGTGTGTGTTACCATTAGGATATTGTGGTGCAGTAAAATTGTGTTCCACATATTGTCGTTCTAACTTTGGGTGTTTATTACCATTAGGATATTGTGGTGCAGTAAAATTGTGTTCCACATATTGTCGTTCTACCTTTAGGTATGTATTACCATTAGGATAATGTGGTGCATTAAAATTATGTTCCATATATTGTCGTTCTAACTTTGGGTGTGTATTACCATTAGGATATTGTGGTGCAGTAAAATTGTGTTCCACATATTGTCGTTCTAACGTTGGATGTGTATTACCATTAGGATATTGTGGTGAAGTAAAATTCTGTTCCACATATTGTCGTTCTAACTCTGGGTGTGTATTACCATTAGGATATTGTGGTGCAGTAAAATTGTGTTCCACATATTGTCGTTCTTAATTTGGGTGTGTATTACCATTAGGATATTGTGGTGCAGTAAAATTGTGTTTCACATATTGTCGTTCTATTTGTGGGTGTGTATTACCATTAGGACATTGTGGTGCAGTAAAATTGTGTTCCACATATTGTTGTCCTAACTCTGAGTGTGTATTACCATTAGGATATTGTGTTGCAGTAAAATTGTGTTCCACATATTGTCGTTCTATTTGTGGGTGTGTATTACCATTAGGATATTGTGGTGCAGTAAAATTGTGTTCCACATATTGTCGTTCTATTTGTGGGTGTGTATTACCATTAGGATATTGTGGTGCAGTAAAATTATTCCACATATTGTTGTCCTAACTCTGGGTGTGTATTACCATTAGGATATTGTGGTGCAGTAAAATTGTGTTCCACATATTGTCGTTCTATTTGTGGGTGTGTATTACCATTAGGATATTGTGGTGCAGTAAAATTGTGTTCCATGTATTGTCGATCTAACTTTGGATGTGTATTACCATTAGGATATTGTGGTGCAGTAAAATTGTGTTCCACATGTTGACGTTCTAACTCTGGGTGTGTATTACCATTAGGATATTGTGGTGCAGTAAAATTGTGTTCCACATATTGTCGTTCTATTTGTGGGTGTGTATTACCATTAGGATATTGTGGTGAAGTAAAATTGTGTTCCACATATTGTCGTTCTATTTGTGGGTGTGTATTACCATTAGGATATTGTGGTGCAGTAAAATTGTGTTCCACATATTGTCGTTCTATTTGTGGGTGTGTATTACCATTACGATATTGTGGTGCAGTAAAATTGTGTTCCACATATTGTCGTTCTATTTGTGGGTGTGAATTACCATTAGGATATTGTGGTGCAGTAAAATTGTGTTCCACATATTGTCGTTCTATTGGTGGATGTGTATTACTATTAAAATCTGTTCGTGCAGTAAAATTGTGTTCCACATATTGTTATTCTAACTTTGGGTGTGTATTACCATTAGGATATTGTGGTGCAGTAAAATTGTGTTCCACATATTGCCGTTCTAACTTTGGGTGTGTGTTACCATTAGGATATTGTGGTGCAGTAAAATTGTGTTCCACATATTGTCGTTCTAACTTTGGGTGTGTATTACCATTAGGATATTGTGGTGCATTAAAATTGTGTTCCACATATTGTCGTTCTAACTTTGGGTGTGTATTACCATTAGGATATTGTGGTGAAGTAAAATTGTGTTCCACATATTGTTGTTCTATTTGTGGGTGTGTATTACTATTAGGATATTGTGGTGCAGTAAAATTGTGTTCCACATATTGTCGTTCTTACTTTTGATGTGTATTCCCATTAGGATATTGTGGTGCAGTAAAATTGTGTTCCACATATCGTCGTTCTAACTCTTGGTGTGTGTTACCATTAGGATATTGTGGTGCATTAAAATTGTGTTCCACATATTGTCGTTCTAACTTTGGGTGTGTATTACCATTAGGATATTGTGGTGCAGTAAAATTGTGTTCCACATATTGTTGTTCTAACTCTGGGTGTGTATTACCATTAGGACATTGTGGTGCAGTAAAATTGTGTTCCACATATTGTCGTTCTAACTTTGGGTGTGTATTACCATTAGGATATTGTGGTGCAGTAAAATTGTGTTCCACATATTGTTGTTCTAACTTTGGGTGTGTAATACGATTAGGATATTGTGGTGCAGAAAAATTGTGTTCCACATATTGTCGTTCTAACATTGGGTGTGTATTACCATTAGGATATTGTGGTGCAGTAAAATTGTGTTCCACATATTGTCGTTCTAACTTTGGGTGTGTAATACCATTAGGATATTGTGGTGCAGAAAAATTGTGTTCCACATATTGTCGTTCTAACATTGGGTGTGTATTACCATTAGGATATTGTGGTGCAGTAAAATTATTCCACATATTGTTGTCCTAACTCTGGGTGTGTATAACCATTAGGACATTGTGGTGCAGTTTAATTGTGTTCCATATATTGTCGTTCTAACTTTGGGTGTGTCATACCATTAGGATATTGTGGTGCAGAAAAATTGTGTTCCACATATTGTCGTTCTAACATTGGGTGTGTATTACCATTAGGATATTGTGGTGCAGTAAAATTATTCCACATATTGTTGTCCTAACTCAGGGTGTGTATTACCATTAGGATATTGTGGTGCAGTTGAATTGTGTTCCATATATTGTCGTTCTAACTTTGGGTGTGTGTTACCCTTAGGATATTGTGGTGCAGTAAAATTGTGTTCCACATATTGTTGTCCTAACTCTGGGTGTGTATTACCATTAGGATATTGTGGTGCAGTAAAATTGTGTTCCACATATTGTCGTTCTAACTCTTGGTGTGTGTTACCATTAGGACATTTTGGTGCAGTAAAATTGTGTTCGACATATTGTCGTTCTAACTTTGGGTGTGTAATACCATTAGGATATTTTGGTGCAGAAAAATTGTGTTCCACATATTGTCGTTCTAACATTGGGTGTGTATTACCATTAGGATATTGTGGTGCAGTAAAATTATTCCACATATTGTTGTCCTAACTCTGGGTGTGTATTACCATTAGGATAGTGTGGTGCAGTTAAATTGTGTTCCATATATTGTCGTTTTAACTTTGGGTGTGTGTTACCATTAGGATATTGTGGTGCAGTAAAATTGTGTTCCACATATTGTCGTTCTAACTTTGGGTGTTTATTACCATTAGGATATTGTGGTGCAGTAAAATTGTGTTCCACATATTGTCGTTCTACCTTTAGGTATGTATTACCAATAGGATAATGTGGTGCATTAAAATTTATGTTCCATATATTGTCGTTTTAACTTTGGGTGTGTATTACCATTAGGATATTGTGGTGCAGTAAAATTGTGTTCCACATATTGTCGTTCTAACGTTGGATGTGTTTTACCATTAGGATATTGTGGTGAAGTAAAATTCTGTTCCACATATTGTTGTCCTAACTCTGAGTGTGTATTACCATTAGGATATTGTGGTGCAGTAAAATTGTGTTCCACATATTGTCGTTCTATTTGTGGGTGTGTATTACCATTAGGATATTGTGGTGCAGTAAAATTGTGTTCCACATATTGTCGTTCTATTTGTGGGTGTGTATTACCATTAGGATATTGTGGTGCAGTAAAATTATTCCACATATTGTTGTCCTAAGTCTGGGTGTGTATTACCATTAGGATATTGTGGTGCAGTAAAATTGTGTTCCACATATTGTCGTTCTATTTGTGGGTGTGTATTACCATTAGGATATTGTGGTGCAGTAAAATTGTGTTCCATGTATTGTCGATCTAACTTTGGATGTGTATTACCATTAGGATATTGTGGTGCAGTAAAATTGTGTTCCACATGTTGACGTTCTAACTCTGGGTGTGTATTACCATTAGGATATTGTGGTGCAGTAAAATTGTGTTCCACATATTGTCGTTCTATTTGTGGGTGTGTATTACCATTAGGATATTGTGGTGAAGTAAAATTGTGTTCCACATATTGTCGTTCTATTTGTGGGTGTGTATTACCATTAGGATATTGTGGTGCAGTAAAATTGTGTTCCACATATTGTCGTTCTATTTGTGGGTGTGTATTACCATTACGATATTGTGGTGCAGTAAAATTGTGTTCCACATATTGTCGTTCTATTTGTGGGTGTGTATTACCATTAGGATATTGTGGTGCAGTAAAATTGTGTTCCACATATTGTTGTTCTATTGGTGGATGTGTATTACTATTAAAATCTGTTCGTGCAGTAAAATTGTGTTCCACATATTGTTATTCTAACTTTGGGTGTGTATTACCATTAGGATATTGTGGTGCAGTAAAATTGTGTTCCACATATTGCCGTTCTAACTTTGGGTGTGTGTTACCATTAGGATATTGTGGTGCAGTAAAATTGTGTTCCACATATTGTCGTTCTAACTTTGGGTGTGTATTACCATTAGGATATTGTGGTGCATTAAAATTGTGTTCCACATATTGTCGTTCTAACTTTGGGTGTGTATTACCATTAGGATATTGTGGTGAAGTAAAATTGTGTTCCACATATTGTTGTTCTATTTGTGGAAGTGTATTACTATTAGGATATTGTGGTGCAGTAAAATTGTGTTCCACATATTGTCGTTCTTACTTTTGATGTGTATTCCCATTAGGATATTGTGGTGCAGTAAAATTGTGTTCCACATATCGTCGTTCTAACTCTTGGTGTGTGTTACCATTAGGATATTGTGGTGCATTAAAATTGTGTTCCAGATATTGTCGTTCTAACTTTGGGTGTGTATTACCATTAGGATATTGTGGTGCATTAAAATTGGGTTCCACATATTGTCCTTCTATTTGTGGGTGTGTGTTATCATTAGGATATATTCGTGCAGTAAAATTGTGTTCTACACATTGTCGTCCTAACTTTGGGTGTGTATTACCATTAGGATATTGTGGTGCAGTAAAGTTGTGTTCCATATATTGTCGTTCTATTTGTGGATGTGTATTACCATTAGGTTATATTGGTGCAGTAAAATTGTGTTCCACTTATTGTCGTCCTAACTTTGGGTGTGTGTTACCATTAGGATATTGTGGTGCAGTAAAATTATGTTCCACATATTGTCGTCCTATCTTTAGGTGTGTATTACCATTAGGACATTGTGGTGCATTAAAATTGGGTTTCACATATTGTCCTTCTATTTGTGGGTGTGTGTTATCATTAGGATATGTTCGTGCAGTAAAATTGTGTTCTACACATTGTCGTCCTAACTTTGGGTGTGTATTACCATTAGGATATTGTGGTGCAGTAAAATTGATTTCCACATATTGTCGTTCTAACTTTGGATGTGTATTACCATTAGGTTATATTGGTGCAGTAAAATTGTGTTCCACATATTGTCGTTCTAACTTTGGGTGTGTGTTACCATTAAGATATTGTGGTGCATTAAAGTTGTGTTCCATATATTGTCGTCCTATCTTTAGGTGTGTATTACCATTAGGATATTGTGGTGCAGTTAAATTGTGTTCCTCATATTTTTGTTCTAACTTTGGGTGTGTATTACAATTAGGATATTGTGATGCAGTAAAATTGTGTACCACATATTGTCGTTCTAACTTTGGGTGTGTATTCCCATTAGGATATTGTGGTGCATTAAAATTGTGTTCCACATAATGTCGTTCCAACTTTGGGTGTGTATTACCATTAGGATATTGTGGTGCAGTAAAATTGTGTTCCACATATTGTCGTTCTATTTGTGGGTGTGTATTACCATTAGGATATTGTGGTGCAGTAAAATTGTGTTCCACATATTGTTGTTCTATTTGTGGGTGTGTATTACCATTAGGATTTTGTGGTGCAGTAAAATTGTGTTCCACATATTGTCGTCCTATCTTTGGGTGTGTATTACCATTAGGATATGGTGGTGCAGTAAAATTGTGTTCCACATATTGTCGTTCCGACTTTTGGTTCGTATTACCATTAGGATATTGTGGTGCAGTAAAATTGTGTTCCACATATTGTCGTTCTATTTGTTGGTGTGTATTACCATTAGGGTATTGTGGTGCAGTAAAATTGTGTTCCACATATTGTCGTTCTATTTGTGGGTGTGTATTACCATTAGGATATTGTGGTGCATTAAAATTGTGTTCCACATATTGCCGTTCCGACTTTTGGTACGTATTACCATTAGGATATTGTGGTGCATTAAAATTGTGTTCCACATATTGCCGTTCCGACTTTTGGTGCGTATTATTATTAGGATATTGTGGTGCAGTAAAATTGTGTTCCACATATTGTCGTTCTAACTTTGGGTGTGTATTACCATTAGGATATTGTGGTGCATTAAAATTGTGTTCCACATATTGTCGTTCTAACTTTGGGTGTGTATTACCATTAGGATACTGTGGTGCAGTAAAATTGTGTTCCACATATTGTTGTCCTAACTTTGGGTGTGTATCACCATTAGTATATTGTGGTGCAATAAAATTGTGTTCCACATATTGTTGTCCCAACTTATGTGTGTATTACCATTAGGATATTGTGGTGCAGTGAAATTGTTCCACATATTGTCGTTCTAACTTTGGGTGTGTATTACCATTAGGATATTGTGGTGAAGTAAAATTGTGTTCCACATA
This sequence comes from Pinctada fucata, assembly GCA_028142955.1. Classification (NCBI taxonomy): domain Eukaryota; kingdom Metazoa; phylum Mollusca; class Bivalvia; order Pterioida; family Pteriidae; genus Pinctada; species Pinctada fucata. Next base: position 51,340,047 of record AP027108.1, read on the forward strand.
TAGTTGTCCTAAATTTGGATGTGTATCACCATTAGTATATTGTGGTGCAGTAAAATTGTGTTCCACATATTGTCGTTCTAACTTTGGGTGTGTGTTACCATTAGGATATTGTGGTGCAGTAAAATTGTGTTCCACATATTGTTGTCCTAACTCTGGGTGTGTATTACCATTAGGATATTGTGTTGCAGTAAAATTGTGTTCCATATATTGTCGTTCTAACTTTGGGTGTGTGTTACCATTAGGATATTGTGGTTCAGTAAAATTGTGTTCCAATTATTGTCGTTCTAACTTTGGATGTGTATTACCATTAGGATATTGTGGTGCAGTAAAATTGTGTTCCACATATTGTCGTTCTAACTTTGGGTGTGTATTACCATTAGGATATTGTGGTTCAGTAAAATTGTGTGCCACATGTTGTCGTTCTATTTGTGGAGGTGTATTACCATTAGGATATTGTGGTACATTAAAATTGTGTTCCACATATTGTCGTTCTAACTTTGGGTGTGTATTCCCATTAGGATATTGTGGTACATTAAAATTGTGTTCCACATATTGTCGTTCTAACTTTTGGTGTGTATTCCCATTAGGATATTTTGGTGCATTAAAATTTTGTTCCATATATTGTCGTTCTAACTTTGGGTGTGTATTACCATTAGGATATTGTGGTGCAGTAAAATTGTGTTCCACATATTGTCGTTCTAATTTTGGGTGTGTATTACCATTAGGATATTGTGGTGCAGTAAAATTGTGTTCCACATATTGTCGTTCTAACGTTTGGTGTGTATTCCCATTAGGATATTTTGGTGCATTAAAATTGTGTTCCATATATTGTCGTTCTTTCTTTTGGTGTGTATTCCCATTAGGATATTGTGGTGAATTAAAATTGTGTTCCACATATTGTTGGCCTAACTTTGGGTGTGTATCACCATTAGTATATTGTGGTGCAATAAAATTGTGTTCCACATATTGTTGTCCCAACTTTGGGTGTGTATTACCATTAGGATATTGTGGTGCAGTAAAATTGTGTTCCACATATTGTCGTTCTAACTTTGGGTGTGTGTTACCATTAGGATATTGTGGTGCAGTAAAATTGTGTTCCACATATTGTCGTTCTACCTTTGGGTGTGTATTACCATTAGGATATTGTGGTGCATTAAAATTGTGTTCCACATATTGTCGTTCTAACTTTGGGTGTGTATTACCATTAGGATTTTGTGATGCAGTAAAATTGTGTTCCACATATTGTCGTTCTAACATTGGGTGTGTATTCCCATTAGGATATTGTGGTCCAGTAAAAATGTGTTCCACATATTGTCGTTCTAACTCTTGGTGTGTATTACCATTAGGGTATTGTGGTTCAGTAAAATTGTGTTCCACATATTGTTGTCCGAACTCTGAGTGTGTATTGCCATTAGAATATTGTGGTGCATTAAAATTGTGTTCCACATATTGTCGTTCTAACTTTGGGTGTGTATTGCCATTAGGATATTGTGGTGCAGAAAAATTGTGTTCCACATAGTCGGGGAGCTAGTGGGGACCCCCATGCACCCCCTTGAGTACTTTTTTTCACGGGTACCATAATGTTCCTTAGGGTCTACAGAATCGGTTTTCAGGATGTACTCAAAAATAAACTCATTTAGGCTATGTGTTTTTTGACCGTTTCCATGGCAACCCCCTGCTAAAGTCACGAAAGCACTATTGGTTAAGTAAAATAGCCATATCTTGGTCAAATGTTGAGCTTAACATCTGTAACTGGTATCAATATAACGAGGAAAGGTTCTATTAATCACGTGATCATATGCAAAATAACTATTTTGCATATTCATGAATATTCATGAATTGAAATAAAAATACTTGAAAAATATATAAAATCGACACTTTTCATTTAGTTTTTGCTCCTAAGCTCTATAGTTTTATCTATGATCGTTATTAGATTATATAATAAATACATACAAAGTCTTCTCTCTCCAATGACATAATATTTGGCTCAATATTTTAGTTCAATGGCTTCTAAATTGATGTTTTTACAGAAAAATGGCTATTTTAAGTAAAATAAGCTGATTTTTGTATACTAATTATAAGATATTTACTACTTATAAAATCGAATATCTGAACCTGTTTTCTGGTGTATTTTCATGTTTTTCTCATGTAATAAATGTTTACAAAACATGATATATGTAATTTTGGTAATTTTGGGGCAAAAAAAAACGTATTTTTCAGTGAAAAACAACAGATATCTGGATATTATCTATAAAAGGCAAACAGTTCCTGTAATCTATAAATGAAACGTATATACTGATGCAATTTCATGGTTCTAAGATCGGTTTTTGTGTTAGAAGTAAAAAATGTTACTTTTTTCTGCTATTTTTGGTTAAAATGTCGGTTTTCCATACCAAATTTACAAATTTCTGAGACATATTCTAAATATGATTTACAATTCAATTATACAGTATAATCAATCGATAGTATAGCAAAGCCACTCAATAACATGGTCTTTTAATAATTCAGTATCACCGCACAATAACATAGCAAAACCACTCAATAACATAGTAATTTGACCCTTTATAACATAAAAAACACATCTCAATACAGTGTAATCACCCAATGACATAGCAAAACCACTCAATAAAGACATTGTTTGACCCTTAACTATATGAAAATCACTAAATAATACAGCATAACCAACCAATAACATAAAAAAAAATCCACCAAATAACGTGATCGTTTGATCCTTTGTTATAAAAAAACCACTTACATTTGTAATAACACAGCATATCCACCTTATTACTTAGCATTACTACATAATAACGTGATGATTTGATCCTTTATTGTAACAAAACTACTCAATAACACAGAATTACTTCCCCAAAACATAGCATTACTAATCCATAGCGTGACGATTTGACACTTTATTTTAACAAAACCGCCAAATAACTTAGCATAACTACTTAATAAGGTGGTCGTTTGACCCTTAATTATATCAAAACCACTCAATTACACAGCATGAGCACCCAATAACATAGCATTACCACTCAAAAACGTGATGGTTTGACACTTTATTGTTACAAAACCACTTAATAACACTGCATAATCACCCAGTAACTTAGCATTACCACTCAATAACAATCTTTCCTCGTTCTCTCTATGGACCCAGGACTGTTTTAATGTGGATTTTAGCAATGTAAAGGGTCAAACAGACATGCTAATCAGTGATTCGATACAATAAAGGGTCAAACCATCACGTTATTTGGTGGTTATGTAATGTTATTGGGTACTCATGCTTTGTTCTTGAGTGGTTTCATTATAAAACAGAGGCAAACGGCCACGTTATTGAGAAGTTATTTGGTGGTTATGGTGTAATATTAAGTGGTTTTGTAATAATAAAGTGTCAAATCATCACGTTATTGAGTAAGAATGCTGAGTTATTTGGTGGTTATACTATGTTATTGAGTGGTTTTGTTATAATAAAAGATCAAACAATCACGTTATTGAGTGGTAATGCTAAGTTATTGGGTAGCTATGCTGTGTTATTGAGCGGTTTTGCTAAGATAAGGATCAAATCATCACGTTATTTTATGGTAATGCTAAGTTATTGGGTAGCTATGCGGTGTTATTTTAAATTTTTGTTGTAGCAAATGTTCAAACCATCACGTTATTGGTTGGTTATGTTGTATTGTTAAGTGATTTTGATATATTAAAGGGTCTAACAACCACTTTATTGAGGGGTTTTGCTATGTCATTGAGTGTTTACACTGTATAATTAAGTGGTTCCTATGTGATAAAAGGACCAAACGACTATGTTATTCAGAGGTTTTGCTATGTTATCAAGTGATTATACTGTATTATTAATTTGTGTATATATCATAAAGGGTTAAAAGACCATAATTTGAGTGGCTTTGCTATGTTATTGGTTGGTTATACTTTTTTTTATTGAGTTGCTCTGTTACGTTATTGGTTGGTAATACCGTGTTATTCACGATTCATTGAGTGTTTTTGCAATGTTATTCTGTGGTTATGGTATGAATTTCTATATTTCTTACTATTTTATTTTTCTACTTTGATACTCTCATGATATGTACAAATAAATTTAGTTTCATATCCTATATTACAACAAATATAAATTATATTTGAAATATTTCTCAGAAATCTGTAAATTTAGTATAAAAAACCGACATTTTTACCCAAAATAGCAGAAAAAAAGTAGTATTTTTGCTTCTAATACAAAAATCGATCTTAGAACCATGAAATTACATCAGCATATACGTTTCATTTATAGATTACAGGAACTGTTTGCCTTTTATAGATAATATCCAGATATCTGTAGTTTTTCACTGAAAAATACAGTTTTTGACCAAAAATTACAAAAATTATGTATATCATGTTTTGTAAACATTTATTACATGAGAAAAACATGAAAATACACTAGAAAACAGGTTCAGATATTCGATTTTATAAGTAGTAAATATCTTATAATTAGTATACAAAAATCAGCTTATCTTACTTAAAATAGTCATTTTTCTGTTAAAACATCAATTTAGAAGCCATTGAACTAAAATATTGAGCCAAATGTTATGTCATTGGAGAGAGAAGACTTTGTATGTATTTACTATATAATCTAATAACGATCATAGATAAAACTATAGAGCTTAGGAGCAAAAACTAAATGAAAAGTGTCGATTTTATATATTTTTCAAGCATTTTTATTTCAATTCATGAATATTCATGAATATGCAAAATAGTTATTTTGCATATGATCACGTGATTAATAGAACAACCTTTCCTCGTTATATTGATACCAGTTACAGATGTTAAGCTCAACTTTTGGCCAAGATATGGCTATTTTACTTAACCAATAGTGCTTTCGTGACCTTAGCAGGGGGTTGCCATGGAAACGGTCGAAAAACACATAGCCTAAATGAGTTTATTTTTGAGTACATCCTGAAAAACGATTCTGTAGACCATAAGGAACATTATGGTACCCGTGAAAAAAAGTACTCAAGGGGATGCATGGGGGTCCCCACTGGCTCCCCGACTAACATATTGTCGTCCTAACTTTGGGTGTGTATTACCATTAGGACATTGTGGTGCAGTAAAATTGCGTTCCACATATTGTCGTTCTAACTTTGGGTGTGTAAAACCATTAGGATATTTTGGTGCAGAAAAATTGTGTTCCACATATTGTCATTCTAACATTGGGTGTGTATTACCATTAGAATATTGTGGTGCAGTAAAATTATTCCGCATATTGTTGTCCTAACTCTGGGTGTGTATTACCATTAGGATATTGTGGTGCAGTTAAATTGTGTTCCATATATTGTCGTTCTAACTTTGGGTGTGTGTTACCATTAGGATATTGTGGTGCAGTAAAATTGTGTTCCACGTATTGTCGTTTTAACTTTGGATGTGTATTCCGATTAGGATATTGTGGTGCAGTAAAATTTTGTTCCACATATTGTCGTTCTAACTTTGGGTGTGTGTTACCATTAGGATATTGTGGTGCAGTAAAATTGTGTTCCACATATTGTTGTCCGAACTCTGAGTGTGTATTGCCATTAGAATATTGTGGTGCAGTAAAATTGTGTTCCACATATTGTCGTTCTAACTTTGGGTGTGTGTTACCATTAGGATATTGTGGTGCAGAAAAATTGTGTTCCACATATTGGCGTCCTAACTTTGGGTGTGTATTACCATTAGGACATTGTGGTGCAGTAAAATTGTGTTCCACATATTGTCGTTCTAACTTTGGGTGTGTAATACCATTAGGATATTTTGGTGCAGAAAAAATGTGTTCCACATATTGTCGTTCTAACATTGGGTGTGTATTACCATTAGGATATTGTGGTGCAGTAAAATTATTCCACATATTGTTGTCCTAACTCTGGGTGTGTATTACCATTAGGATATTGTGGTGCAGTTAAATTGTGTTCCATATATTGTCGTTCTAACTTTGGGTGTGTGTTACCATTAGGATATTGTGGTGCAGTAAAATTGTGTTCCACGTATTGTCGTTTTAACTTTGGATGTGTATTCCCATTAGGATATTGTGGTGCAGTAAAATTTTGTTCCACATATTGTCGTTCTAACTTTGGGTGTGTGTTACCATTAGGATATTGTGGTGCAGTAAAATTGTGTTCCACATGTTGACGTTCTAACTCTTGGTGTGTATTACCATTAGGATATTGTGGTGCAGTAAAATTGTGTTCCACATATTGTCGTTGTATTTGTGGGTGTGTATTACCATTAGGATATTGAGGTGCAGTAAAATTGTGTTCCACATATTGTCGTTCTATTGGTGGATGTGTATTACTATTAAAATCTGCTCGTGCAGTAAAATTGTGTTCCACATATTGTCGTTCTAACTTTGGGTGTGTATTACCATTAGGATATTGTGGTGCAGTAAAATTGTGTTCCACATATTGTCGTTCTAACTTTGGGTGTGTATTACCATTAGGATATTGTGGTGCATTAAAATTGTGTTCCACATATTGTCGTTCTAACTTTGGGTGTGTATTACCATTCGGATATTGTGGTGAAGTAAAATTGTGTTCCACATATTGTTGTCCTAACTTTGGATGTGTATCACCATTAGTATATTGTGGTGCAGTAAAATTGTGTTCCACATATTGTCGTTCTAACTTTGGGTGTGTGTTACCATTAGGATATTGTGGTGCAGTAAAATTGTGTTCCACATATTGTTGTCCTAACTCTGGGTGTGTATTACCATTAGGATATTGTGGTGCAGTAAAATTGTGTTCCATATATTGTCGTTCTAACTTTGGGTGTGTGTTACCATTAGAATATTGTCGTTCAGTAAAATTGTGTTCCACATATTGTCGTTCTAACTTTGGATGTGTATTACCATTAGGATATTGTGGTGCATTAAGATTGTGTTCCACATATTTTCGTTCTAACTTTGGGTGTGTATTACCATTAGGATATTGTGGTGCATTAAAATTGTGTTCCACATATTGTCGTTCTAACTTTGGGTGTGTATTACCATTAGGATATTGTGGTGCAGTAAAATTGTGTTCCACATATTGTTGTTCTAACTTTGGGTGTGTGTTACCATTAGGATATTGTGGTGCAGTAAAATTGTGTTCCACATATTGTCGTTCTATTTGTGGGTGTGTATTACCATTAGGATATTGTGGTGCATTAAAATTGTGTTCCACATATTGTCGTTCTAACTTTGGGTGTGTATTACCATTAGGATTTTGTGATGCAGTAAAATTGTGTTCCACATATTGTCGTTCTAACATTGGGTGTGTATTCCCATTAGGATATTGTGGTCCAGTAAAATTGTGTTCCACATATTGTCGTTCTAACTCTTGGTGTGTATTACCATTAGGATATTGTTGTTCAGTAAAATTGTGTTCCACATGTTGTCGTTGTATTTGTGGATGTGTATTACCATTGGGATATTGTGGTACATTAAAATTGTGTTCCACATATTGTCGTTCTAACTTTGGGTGTGTATTCCCATTAGGATATTGTGGTACATTAAAATTGTGTTCCACATATTGTCGTTCTAACGTTTGGTGTGTATTCCCATTAGGATATTTTGGTGCATTAAAATTTTGTTCCACATATTGTCGTTCTTACTTTTGGTGTGTATTACCATTAGGATATTGTCGTGGATTAAAATTGTGTTCCACATATTGTCGTTTTAACTTTGGGTGTGTATTCCCATTAGGATATTGTGGTGCATTAAAATTGTGTTCCACATATTGTCGTTCTAACTTTGGGTGTGTATTCCCAATAGGATATTGTAGTGCATTAAAATTGTGTTCCACATATTGTCGTTCTAACTTTGGGTGTGTATTATAATTAGGATATCATGGTGCATTAAAATTGTGTTCCACATATTATCGTTCTAACTTTGGGTGTGTGTTACCATTAGGATATTGTGGTGCAGTAAAATTGTGTTCCACATATTGTCGTTCTATTTGGGGGTGTGTATTACCATTAGGATATTGTGGTGCATTAAATTTGTGTTCCACATATTGTCGTTTTAACTTTGGATGTGTATTACCATTAGGATATTGTGGTGCAGTAAAATTGTGTTCCACATATTGTCGTTCTAACTTTGGGTGTGTATTCCCATTAGGATATTGTGGTCCAGTAAAATTGTGTTCCACATATTGTCGTTCTAACTCTTGGTGTGTATTACCATTAGGATATTGTTGTTCAGTAAAATTGTGTTCCACATGTTGTCGTTGTATTTGTGGATGTGTATTACCATTGGGATATTGTGGTACATTAAAATTGTGTTCCACATATTGTCGTTCTAACTTTGGGTGTTTATTCCCATTAGGATATTGTGGTACATTAAAATTGTGTTCCACATATTGTCGTTCTAACGTTTGGTGTGTATTCCCATTAGGATATTTTGGTGCATTAAAATTTTGTTCCACATATTGTCGTTCTTACTTTTGGTGTGTATTACCATTAGGATATTGTCGTGGATTAAAATTGTGTTCCACATATTGTCGTTTTAACTTTGGGTGTGTATTCCCATTAGGATATTGTGGTGCAGTAAAATTGTGTTCCACATATTGTCGTTCTATTTGGGGGTGTGTATTACCATTAGGATATTGTGGTGCATTAAATTTGTGTTCCACATATTGTCGTTTTAACTTTGGATGTGTATTACCATTAGGATATTGTGGTGCAGTAAAATTGTGTTCCACATATTGTCGTTCTAACTTTGGGTGTGTATTACCATTAGGATATTGTGGTGCATTAAAATTGTGTTCCACATATTGTCGTTCTAACTTTGGGTGTGTATTACCATTAGGATATTGTGGTGCATTAAAATTGTGTTCCACATATTGTCGTTCTAACTTTGGGTGTGTATTACCATTCGGATATTGTGGTGAAGTAAAATTGTGTTCCACATATTGTTGTCCTAACTTTGGATGTGTATCACCATTAGTATATTGTGGTGCAGTAAAATTGTGTTCCACATATTGTCGTTCTAACTTTGGGTGTGTGTTACCATTAGGATATTGTGGTGCAGTAAAATTGTGTTCCACATATTGTTGTCCTAACTCTGGGTGAGTATTACCATTAGGATATTGTGGTGCAGTAAAATTGTGTTCCATATATTGTCGTCCTAACTTTGGGTGTGTGTTACCATTAGAATATTGTCGTTCAGTAAAATTGTGTTCCACATATTGTCGTTCTAACTTTGGATGTGTATTACCATTAGGATATTGTGGTGCATTAAGATTTTGTTCCACATATTGTCGTTCTAACTTTGGGTGTGTATTACCATTAGGATATTGTGGTGCATTAAAATTGTGTTCCACATATTGTCGTTCTAACTTTGGGTGTGTATTACCATTAGGATATTGTGGTGCAGTAAAATTGTGTTCCACATATTGTCGTTCTAACTTTGGGTGTGTGTTACCATTAGGATATTGTGGTGCAGTAAAATTGTGTTCCACATATTGTCGTTCTATTTGTGGGTGTGTATTACCATTAGGATATTGTGGTGCATTAAAATTGTGTTCCACATATTGTCGTTCTAACTTTGGGTGTGTATTACCATTAGGATTTTGTGATGCAGTAAAATTGTGTTCCACATATTGTCGTTCTAACATTGGGTGTGTATTCCCATTAGGATATTGTGGTCCAGTAAAATTGTGTTCCACAAATTGTCGTTCTAACTCTTGGTGTGTATTACCATTAGGATATTGTGGTTCAGTAAAATTGTGTTCCACATGTTGTCGTTGTATTTGTGGATGTGTATTACCATTGGGATATTGTGGTACATTAAAATTGTGTTCCACATATTGTCGTTCTAACTTTGGGTGTGTATTCCCATTAGGATATTGTGGTACATTAAAATTGTGTTCCACATATTGTCGTTCTAACGTTTGGTGTGTATTCTCATTAGGATATTTTGGTGCATTAAAATTTTGTTCCACATATTGTCGTTCTTACTTTTGGTGTGTATTACCATTAGGATATTGTCGTGGATTAAAATTGTGTTCCACATATTGTCGTTTTAACTTTGGATGTGTATTCCCAATAGGATATTGTGGTGCATTAAAATTGTGTTCCACATATTGTCGTTCTAACTTTGGGTGTGTATTCCCAATAGGATATTGTAGTGCATTAAAATTGTGTTCCACATATTGTCGTTCTAACTTTGGGTGTGTATTATAATTAGGATATCATGGTGCATTAAAATTGTGTTCCACATATTATCGTTCTAACTTTGGGTGTGTGTTACCATTAGGATATTGTGGTGCAGTAAAATTGTGTTCCACATATTGTCGTTCTATTTGGGGGTGTGTATTACCATTAGGATATTGTGGTGCATTAAATTTGTGTTCCACATATTGTCGTTCTAACTTTGGATGTGTATTACCATTAGGATATTGTGGTGCAGTAAAATTGTGTTCCACATATTGTCGTTCTAACTTTGGGTGTGTATTACCATTAGGATATTGTGGTGCATTAAAATTGTGTTCCACATATTGTCGTTCTAACTTTGGGTGTGTATTACCATTCGGATATTGTGGTGAAGTAAAATTGTGTTCCACATATTGTTGTCCTAACTTTGGATGTGTATCACCATTAGTATATTGTGGTGCAGTAAAATTGTGTTCCACATATTGTCGTTCTAACTTTGGGTGTGTGTTACCATTAGGATATTGTGGTGCAGTAAAATTGTGTTCCACATATTGTTGTCCTAACTCTGGGTGTGTATTACCATTAGGATATTGTGGTGCAGTAAAATTGTGTTCCACATATTGTCGTTCTAACTTTGGGTGTGTATTACCATTAGGATTTTGTGATGCAGTAAAATTGTGTTCCACATATTGTCGTTCTATTTGTGGGTGTGTATTACCATTAGGATATTGTGGTGCAGTAAAATTGTGTTCCATATATTGTCGTTCTAACTTTGGGTGTGTATTACGATTAGGATATTGTGCTGCAGTTAAATTGTGTTCCATATATTGTCGTTTTAACTTTGGGTGTGTATTACCATTAGGATATTGTGGTGCAGTAAAATTGTGTTCCACATATTGTCGTTCTAACTTTGGGTGTGTATTACCATTAGGATATTGTGGTGCAGTTAAATTGTGTTCCATATATTGTCGTTCTAACTTTGGGTGTGTATAACCATTAGGATATTGTGGTGCAGTAAAATTGTGTTGCACATATTGTCGTTCTAACTTTGGGTGTGTATTACCATTAGGATATTGTGGTGCAGTAAAATTGTGTTCCACATATTGTCGTTCTAACTTTGTGTGTGTATTCCCATTAGGATATTGTGGTGCAGTAAAATTATGTTCCATATATAGTCGTTCTAACTTTGGGTGTGTATTACCATTAGGATATTGTGGTGCAGTAAAATTGTGTTCCACATATTGTCGTTCTATTTGTGGGTGTGTATTACCATTAGGATATTGTGGTGCAGTAAAATTGTGTTCCACATATTGTCGTTCTATTTGTGGGTGTGTATTACCATTAGGATATTGTGGTGCAGTAAAATTGTGTTCCATATATTGTCGTTCTAACTTTGGGTGTGTGTTACCATTAGGATATTGTCGTTCAGTAAAATTGTGTTCCACATATTGTCGTTCTAACTTTGGATGTGTATTACCATTAGGATATTGTGGTGCATTAAGATTGTGTTCCACATATTGTCGTTCTAACTTTGGGTGTGTATTACCATTAGGATATTGTGGTGCATTAAAATTGTGTTCCACATATTGTCGTTCTAACTTTGGGTGTGTATTACCATTAGGATATTGTGGTGCAGTAAAATTGTGTTCAACATTTTGTCGTTCTAACTTTGGGTGTGTGTTACCATTAGGATATTGTGGTGCAGTAAAATTGTGTTCCACATATTGTCGTTCTATTTGTGGGTGTGTATTCCCATTAGGATATTGTGGTGCATTAAAATTGTGTTCCACATATTGTCGTTCTAACTTTGGGTGTGTATTACCATTAGGATTTTGTGATGCAGTAAAATTGTGCTCCACATATTGTCGTTCTAACATTGGGTGTGTATTCCCATTAGGATATTGTGGTCCAGTAAAATTGTGTTCCACATATTGTCGTTCTAACTCTTGGTGTGTATTACCATTAGGATATTGTGGTTCAGTAAAATTGTGTTCCACATGTTGTCGTTGTATTTGTGGATGTGTATTACCATTGGGATATTGTGGTGCATTGAAATTGTGTTCCACATATTGTCGTTCTAACTTTGTGTGTGTATTACCATTAGGATATTGTGGTGAAGTAAAATTGTGTTCCACATATTGTTGTCCTAACTTTGGATGTGTATCACCATTAGTATTTTGTGGTGCAGTAAAATTGTGTTCCACATATTGTCGTTCTAACTTTGGGTGTGTATTACCATTAGGATATTGTGGTGCAGTAAAATTGTGTTCCATATATTGTCGTTCTAACTTTGGGTGTGTGTTACCATTAGGATATTGTCGTTCAGTAAAATTGTGTTCCACATATTGTCGTTCTAACTTTGGATGTTTATTACCATTAGGATATTGTGGTGCATTAAGATTGTGTTCCACATATTGTCGTTCTAACTTTGGGTGTGTATTACCATTAGGATATTGTGGTGCATTAAAATGGTGTTCCACATATTGTCGTTCTAACTTTGGGTGTGTATTACCATTAGGATATTGTGGTGCAGTAAAATTGTGTTCCACATATTGTCGTTCTAACTTTGGGTGTGTGTTACCATTAGGATATTGTGGTGCAGTAAAATTGTGTTCCACATATTGTCGTTCTATTTGTGGGTGTGTATTACCATTAGGATATTGTGGTGCATTAAAATTGTGTTCCACATATTGTCGTTCTAACTTTGGGTGTGTATTACCATTAGGATTTTGTGATGCAGTAAAATTGTGTTCCACATATTGTCGTTCTAACATTGGGTGTGTATTCCCATTAGGATATTGTGGTCCAGTAAAATTGTGTTCCACATATTGTCTTTCTAACTCTTGGTGTGTATTACCATTAGGATATTGTGGTTCAGTAAAATTGTGTTCCACATGTTGTCGTTGTATTTGTGGATGAGTATTACCATTGGGATATTGTGGTACATTAAAATTGTGTTCCACATATTGTCGTTCTAACGTTTGGTGTGTATTCCCATTAGGATATTTTGGTGCATTAAAATTTTGTTCCACATATTGTCGTTCTTACTTTTGGTGTGTATTACCATTAGGATATTGTCGTGGATTAAAATTGTGTTCCACATATTGTCGTTTTAACTTTGGATGTGTATTCCCATTAGGATATTGTGGTGCATTAAAATTGTGTTCCACATATTGTCGTTCTAACTTTGGGTGTGTATTCCCAATAGGATATTGTAGTGCATTAAAATTGTGTTCCACATATTGTCGTTCTAACTTTGGGTGTGTATTACCATTAGGATATTGTGGTGCATTAAAATTGTGTTCCACATATAATCGTTCTAACTTTGGGTGTGTGTTACCATTAGGATATTGTGGTGCAGTAAAATTGTGTTCCACATATTGTCGTTCTACCTTTGGGTGTATATTACCATTAGGATATTGTGGTGCAGTAAAATTGTGTTCCACATATTTTAGTTCTATTTTTGGGTGTGTATTACCATTAGGATATTGTGGTGCATTAAATTTGTGTTCCACATATTGTCGTTCTAACTTTGGATGTGTATTACCATTAGGATATTGTGGTGCATTAAAATTGTGTTCCACATATTGTCGTTCTAACTGTGGTTGTGTATTACCATTAGAATATTGTGGTGCATAAAAATTGTGTTCCACATATTGTCGTTCTATTTGTGGGTGTGCATTACCATTAGGACATATTCGTGCAGTAAAATTGTGTTCCACATATTGTCGTTCTATTTGTGGGTGTGTATTACCATTAGGATATTGTGGTGCAGTAAAATTGTGTTCCACATATTGTCGTTTTAACTTTGGGTGTGTGTTACCATTATGATATTGTGGTGCAGTAAAATTGTGTTCCACATATCGTCGTTCTAACTCTTGGTGTGTGTTACCATTAGGATATTGTGGTGCAGTAAAATTGTGTTCCACATATTGTCGTTTTAACTTTGGGTGTGTATTCCCATTAGGATATTGTGGTGCAGTAAAATTGTGTTCCACATATCGTCGTTCTAACTCTTGGTGTGTGTTACCATTAGGATATTGTGGTGCATTAAAATTGTGTTCCACATATTGTCGTTCTAACTTTGGGTGTGTATTACCATTAGGATATTGTGGTGAAGTAAAATTGTGTTCCACATATAGTTGTCCTAACTTTGGATGTGTATCACCATTAGTATATTGTGGTGCAGTAAAATTGTTTTCCACATATTGTCGTTCTAACTTTTGGTGTGTGTTACCATTAGGATATTGTGGTGCATTAAAATTGTGTTCCACATATTGTCGTTCTAACTTTGGGTGTGTATTACCATTAGGATATTGTGGTGAAGTAAAATTGTGTTCCACATATTGTTGTCCTAACTTTGGATGTGTATCACCATTAGTATATTGTGGTGCAGTAAAATTGTGTTCCATATATTGTCGTTCTAACTTTGGGTTTGTGTTACCATTAGGATATTGTGATGCAGTAAAATTGTGTTCCACATATTGTTGTCCTAAGTCTGGGTGTGTATTACCATTAGGATATTGTGGTGCAGTAAAATTGTGTTCCATATATTGTCGTTCTAACTTTGGGTGTGTGTTACCATTAGGATATTGTCGTTCAGTAAAATTGTGTTCCACATATTGTCGTTCTAACTTTGGATGTGTATTACCATTAGGATATTGTGGTGCATTAAGATTGTGTTCCACATATTGTCGTTCTAACTTTGGGTGTGTATTACCATTAGGATATTGTGGTGCATTAAAATTGTGTTCCACATATTGTCGTTCTAACTTTGGGTGTGTATTACCATTAGGATATTGTGGTGCAGTAAAATTGTGTTCCACATATTGTCGTTCTAACTTTGGGTGTGTGTTACCATTAGGATATTGTGGTGCAGTAAAATTGTGTTCCAAATATTGTCTTTCTAACTCTTGGTGTGTATTACCATTAGGATATTGTGGTGCATTAAAATTGTGTTCCACATATTGTCGTTCTAACTTTGGGTGTGTATTACCATTAGGATTTTGTGATGCAGTAAAATTGTGTTCCACACATTGTCGTTCTAACATTGGGTGTGTATTCCCATTAGGATATTGTGGTCCAGTAAAATTGTGTTCCACATATTGTCGTTCTAACTCTTGGTGTGTATTACCATTAGGATATTGTGGTTCAGTAAAATTGTGTTCCACATGTTGTCGTTGTATTTGTGGATGTGTATTACCATTGGGATATTGTGGTACATTAAAATTGTGTTCCACATATTGTCGTTCTAACTTTTGGTGTGTATTCCCATTAGGATATTTTGGTGCATTAAAATTTTGTTCCACATATTGTCGTTCTTACTTTTGGTGTGTATTACCATTAGGATATTGTCGTGGATTAAAATTGTGTTCCACATATTGTCGTTTTAACTTTGGATGTGTATTCCCAATAGGATATTGTGGTGCATTAAAATTGTGTTCCACATATTGTCGTTCTAACTTTTGGTGTGTATTCCCAATAGGATATTGTAGTGCATTAAAATTGTGTTCCACATATTGTCGTTCTAACTTCGGGTGTGTATTATAATTAGGATATTGTGGTGCATTAAATTTGTGTTCCACATATTGTCGTTCTAACTTTGGATGTGTATTACCATTAGGATATTGTGGTGCATTAAAATTGTGTTCCACATATTGTCGTTCTAACTTTGGGTGTGTATTACCATTAGAATATTGTGGTGCATAAAAATTGTGTTCCACATATTGTCGTTCTATTTGTGGGTGTGTATTACCATTAGGACATATTCGTGCGGTAAAATTGTGTTCCACATATTGTCGTTCTATTTGTGGGTGTGTATTACCATTAGGATATTGTGGTGCAGTAAAATTGTGTTGCACATATTGTCGTTCTAACTTTGGGTGTGTATTACCATTAGGATATTGTGGTGCAGTAAAATTGTGTTCCACATATTGTCGTTTTAACTTTGGGTGTGTGTTACCATTAGGATATTGTGGTGCAGTAAAATTGTGTTCCACATATTGTCGTTCTATCTTTGGGTGTGTGTTACCATTAGGATATTGTGGTGCAGTAAAATTGTGTTCCACATATTGTCGTTCTAACTCTTGGTGTGTAATACCATTAGGATATTGTGGTGCAGTAAAATTGTGTTCCACATATTGTCGTTCTTACTTTTGATGTGTATTCCCATTAGGATATTGTCTATTCATATTCATATTCAAGCGCCATGTTGTAAGATTACACTCATGCGTCAGGTCAAACACGTGACAGCGCGAGGCTGTTTCCATAACAACGTTCATTCATATGGATCGAGGTGTCACGCGTTTGACCTGACGCATGAGTGTAATCTTACAACATGGCGCTTGAATATGAATAGACGAAGCGGAGGCAAGTAGAATCCCGGCCGTATCATTGATTTCAAAGCTTAACAAGGTAAAATATGATTGCCGATCGTTTAGTATTATTTCATTCGAGTGAGACACAGTCAACAATCCCCTAGAAAATTTGCCGATTCGTGCCGGCCTTATCCTAAATTTGTGTCCCGGGTTTGTTCAATGTAGATTCCTGCGGCCAACACACCCCTACAACCCAAATATCCAAGTGTCATTGGCCGTTTCTGCGGCTAACTTTGGGTGTGTATTACCATTAGGATATTGTGGTGCAGTAAAATTGTGTTCCACATATTGTAGTTCTAACTCTGGGTGTGTATTACCATTAGGATATTGTGGTACAGTTAAATTGTGTTCCAAATATTGTCGTTCTAACTTTGGGTGTGTGCTACCATTAGGATATTGTGGTGCAGTAAAATTGTGTTCCATATATTGTCGTTCTAACTTTGGGTGTGTATTACCATTAGGATATTGTGGTGCAGTAAAATTGTGTTCCACATATTGTCGTTTTAACTTTGGGTGTGTGTTACCATTAGGATATTGTGGTACAGTTAAATTGTGTTCCACATATTGTCGTTCTACCTCTGGGTGTGTGTTACCATTAGGATATTGTGGTGCAGTAAAATTGTGTTCCAAATATTGTCGTTCTAACTTTGGGTGTGTGCTACCATTAGGATATTGTGGTGCAGTAAAATTGTGTTCCACATATTGTCGTTCTAACTCTTGGTGTGTATTACCATTAGGATATTGTGGTTCAGTAAAATTGTGTTCCACATGTTGTCGTTGTATTTGTGGATATGTATTACCATTGGGATATTGTGGTACATTAAAATTGTGTTCCACATATTGTCGTTCTAACTTTTGGTGTGTATTCCCATTAGGATATTTTGGTGCATTAAAATTTTGTTCCACATATTGTCGTTCTTACTTTTGGTGTGTATTACCATTAGGATATTGTCGTGGATTAAAATTGTGTTCCACATATTGTCGTTTTAACTTTGGATGTGTATTCCCAATAGGATATTGTGGTGCATTAAAATTGTGTTCCACATATTGTCGTTCTAACTTTGGGTGTGTATTCCCAATAGGATATTGTAGTGCATTAAAATTGTGTTCCACATATTGTCGTTCTAACTTCGGGTGTGTATTATAATTAGGATATTGTGGTGCATTAAAATTGTGTTCCACATATTATCGTTCTAACTTTGGGTGTGTGTTACCATTAGGATATTGTGGTGCAGTAAAATTGTGTTCCACATATTGTCGTTCTACCTTTGGGTGTATATTACCATTAGGATATTGTGGTGCAGTAAAATTGTGTTCCACATATTTTAGTTCTATTTGGGGGAATGTATTACCATTAGGATATTGTGGTGCATTAAATTTGTGTTCCACATATTGTCGTTCTAACTTTGGATGTGTATTACCATTAGGATATTGTGGTGCATTAAAATTGTGTTCCACATATTGTCGTTCTAACTTTGGGTGTGTATTACCATTAGAATATTGTGGTGCATAAAAATTGTGTTCCACATATTGTCGTTCTATTTGTGGGTGTGTATTACCATTAGGACATATTCGTGCAGTAAAATTGTGTTCCACATATTGTCGTTCTATTTGTGGGTGTGTATTACCATTAGGATATTGTGGTGCAGTAAAATTGTGTTCCACATATCGTCGTTCTAACTCTTGGTGTGTGTTACCATTAGGATATTGTGGTGCATTAAAATTGTGTTCCACATATTGTCGTTCTAACTTTGGGTGTGTATTACCATTAGGATATTGTGGTGAAGTAAAATTGTGTTCCACATATAGTTGTCCTAACTTTGGATGTGTATCACCATTAGTATATTGTGGTGCAGTAAAATTGTTTTCCACATATTGTCGTTCTAACTTTTGGTGTGTGTTACCATTAGGATATTGTGGTGCATTAAAATTGTGTTCCACATATTGTCGTTCTAACTTTGGGTGTGTATTACCATTAGGATATTGTGGTGAAGTAAAATTGTGTTCCACATATTGTTGTCCTAACTTTGGATGTGTATCACCATTAGTATATTGTGGTGCAGTAAAATTGTGTTCCATATATTGTCGTTCTAACTTTGGGTTTGTGTTACCATTAGGATATTGTGATGCAGTAAAATTGTGTTCCACATATTGTTGTCCTAAGTCTGGGTGTGTATTACCATTAGGATATTGTGGTGCAGTAAAATTGTGTTCCATATATTGTCGTTCTAACTTTGGGTGTGTGTTACCATTAGGATATTGTCGTTCAGTAAAATTGTGTTCCACATATTGTCGTTCTAACTTTGGATGTGTATTACCATTAGGATATTGTGGTGCATTAAGATTGTGTTCCACATATTGTCGTTCTAACTTTGGGTGTGTATTACCATTAGGATATTGTGGTGCATTAAAATTGTGTTCCACATATTGTCGTTCTAACTTTGGGTGTGTATTACCATTAGGATATTGTGGTGCAGTAAAATTGTGTTCCACATATTGTCGTTCTAACTTTGGGTGTGTGTTACCATTAGGATATTGTGGTGCAGTAAAATTGTGTTCCAAATATTGTCTTTCTAACTCTTGGTGTGTATTACCATTAGGATATTGTGGTGCATTAAAATTGTGTTCCACATATTGTCGTTCTAACTTTGGGTGCGTATTACCATTAGGATTTTGTGATGCAGTAAAATTGTGTTCCACACATTGTCGTTCTAACATTGGGTGTGTATTCCCATTAGGATATTGTGGTCCAGGAAAATTGTGTTCCACATATTGTCGTTCTAACTCTTGGTGTGTATTACCATTAGGATATTGTGGTTCAGTAAAATTGTGTTCCACATGTTGTCGTTGTATTTGTGGATGTGTATTACCATTGGGATATTGTGGTACATTAAAATTGTGTTCCACATATTGATGTTCTAACTTTTGGTGTGTATTCCCATTAGGATATTTTGGTGCATTAAAATTTTGTTCCACATATTGTCGTTCTTACTTTTGGTGTGTATTACCATTAGGATATTGTCGTGGATTAAAATTGTGTTCCACATATTGTCGTTTTAACTTTGGATGTGTATTCCCAATAGGATATTGTGGTGCATTAAAATTGTGTTCCACATATTGTCGTTCTAACTTTTGGTGTGTATTCCCAATAGGATATTGTAGTGCATGAAAATTGTGTTCCACATATTGTCGTTCTAACTTCGGGTGTGTATTATAATTAGGATATTGTGGTGCATTAAAATTGTGTTCCACATATTATCGTTCTAACTTTGGGTGTGTGTTACCATTAGGATATTGTGGTGCAGTAAAATTGTGTTCCACATATTGTCGTTCTACCTTTGGGTGTATATTACCATTAGGATATTGTGGTGCAGTAAAATTGTGTTCCACATATTTTAGTTCTATTTGGGGGAATGTATTACCATTAGGATATTGTGGTGCATTAAATTTGTGTTCCACATATTGTCGTTCTAACTTTGGATGTGTATTACCATTAGGATATTGTGGTGCATTAAAATTGTGTTCCACATATTGTCGTTCTAACTTTGGGTGTGTATTACCATTAGAATATTGTGGTGCATAAAAATTGTGTTCCACATATTGTCGTTCTATTTGTGGGTGTGTATTACCATTAGGACATATTCGTGCAGTAAAATTGTGTTCCACATATTGTCGTTCTATTTGTGGGTGTGTATTACCATTAGGATATTGTGGTGCAGTAAAATTGTGTTCCACATATCGTCGTTCTAACTCTTGGTGTGTGTTACCATTAGGATATTGTGGTGCATTAAAATTGTGTTCCACATATTGTCGTTCTAACTTTGGGTGTGTATTACCATTAGGATATTGTGGTGAAGTAAAATTGTGTTCCACATATAGTTGTCCTAACTTTGGATGTGTATCACCATTAGTATATTGTGGTGCAGTAAAATTGTTTTCCACATATTGTCGTTCTAACTTTTGGTGTGTGTTACCATTAGGATATTGTGGTGCATTAAAATTGTGTTCCACAT
Organism: Pinctada fucata; assembly: GCA_028142955.1. NCBI lineage: Eukaryota > Metazoa > Mollusca > Bivalvia > Pterioida > Pteriidae > Pinctada > Pinctada fucata. Next base: position 51,360,580 of record AP027108.1, read on the forward strand.
ATTGTCGTTCTAACTTTGGGTGTGTATTACCATTAGGATATTGTGGTGAAGTAAAATTGTGTTCCACATATTGTTGTCCTAACTTTGGATGTGTATCACCATTAGTATATTGTGGTGCAGTAAAATTGTGTTCCATATATTGTCGTTCTAACTTTGGGTTTGTTTTACCATTAGGATATTGTGATGCAGTAAAATTGTGTTCCACATATTGTTGTCCTAAGTCTGGGTGTGTATTACCATTAGGATATTGTGGTGCAGTAAAATTGTGTTCCATATATTGTCGTTCTAACTTTGGGTGTGTGTTACCATTAGGATATTGTCGTTCAGTAAAATTGTGTTCCACATATTGTCGTTCTAACTTTGGATGTGTATTACCATTAGGATATTGTGGTGCATTAAGATTGTGTTCCACATATTGTCGTTCTAACTTTGGGTGTGTATTACCATTAGGATATTGTGGTGCATTAAAATTGTGTTCCACATATTGTCGTTCTAACTTTGGGTGTGTATTACCATTAGGATATTGTGGTGCAGTAAAATTGTGTTCCACATATTGTCGTTCTAACTTTGGGTGTGTGTTACCATTAGAATATTGTGGTGCAGTAAAATTGTGTTCCAAATATTGTCTTTCTAACTCTTGGTGTGTATTACCATTAGGATATTGTGGTGCATTAAAATTGTGTTCCACATATTGTCGTTCTAACTTTGGGTGCGTATTACCATTAGGATTTTGTGATGCAGTAAAATTGTGTTCCACACATTGTCGTTCTAACATTGGGTGTGTATTCCCATTAGGATATTGTGGTCCAGTAAAATTGTGTTCCACATATTGTCGTTCTAACTCTTGGTGTGTATTACCATTAGGATATTGTGGTTCAGTAAAATTGTGTTCCACATGTTGTCGTTGTATTTGTGGATGTGTATTACCATTGGGATATTGTGGTACATTAAAATTGTGTTCCACATATTGATGTTCTAACTTTTGGTGTGTATTCCCATTAGGATATTTTGGTGCATTAAAATTTTGTTCCACATATTGTCGTTCTTACTTTTGGTGTGTATTACCATTAGGATATTGTCGTGGATTAAAATTGTGTTCCACATATTGTCGTTTTAACTTTGGATGTGTATTCCCAATAGGATATTGTGGTGCATTAAAATTGTGTTCCACATATTGTCGTTCTAACTTTTGGTGTGTATTCCCAATAGGATATTGTAGTGCATTAAAATTGTGTTCCACATATTGTCGTTCTAACTTCGGGTGTGTATTATAATTAGGATATTGTGGTGCATTAAAATTGTGTTCCACATATTATCGTTCTAACTTTGGGTGTGTGTTACCATTAGGATATTGTGGTGCAGTAAAATTGTGTTCCACATATTGTCGTTCTACCTTTGGGTGTATATTACCATTAGGATATTGTGGTGCAGTAAAATTGTGTTCCACATATTTTAGTTCTATTTGGGGGAATGTATTACCATTAGGATATTGTGGTGCATTAAATTTGTGTTCCACATATTGTCGTTCTAACTTTGGATGTGTATTACCATTAGGATATTGTGGTGCATTAAAATTGTGTTCCACATATTGTCGTTCTATTTGTGGGTGTGTATTACCATTAGAATATTGTGGTGCATAAAAATTGTGTTCCACATATTGTCGTTCTATTTGTGGGTGTGTATTACCATTAGGACATATTCGTGCGGTAAAATTGTGTTCCACATATTGTCGTTCTATTTGTGGGTGTGTATTACCATTAGGATATTGTGGTGCAGTAAAATTGTGTTGCACATATTGTCGTTCTAACTTTGGGTGTGTATTACCATTAGGATATTGTGGTGCAGTAAAATTGTGTTCCACATATTGTCGTTTTAACTTTGGGTGTGTGTTACCATTAGGATATTGTGGTGCAGTAAAATTGTGTTCCACATATTGTCGTTCCATCTTTGGGTGTGTGTTACCATTAGGATATTGTGGTGCAGTAAAATTGTGTTCCACATATTGTCGTTCTAACTCTTGGTGTGTAATACCATTAGGATATTGTGGTGCAGTAAAATTGTGTTCCACATATTGTCGTTCTACCTTTGGGTGTATATTACCATTAGGATATTGTGGTGCAGTAAAATTGTGTTCCACATATTTTAGTTCTATTTGGGGGAATGTATTACCATTAGGATATTGTGGTGCATTAAATTTGTGTTCCACATATTGTCGTTCTAACTTTGGATGTGTATTACCATTAGGATATTGTGGTGCATTAAAATTGTGTTCCACATATTGTCGTTCTATTTGTGGGTGTGTATTACCATTAGAATATTGTGGTGCATAAAAATTGTGTTCCACATATTGTCGTTCTATTTGTGGGTGTGTATTACCATTAGGACATATTCGTGCGGTAAAATTGTGTTCCACATATTGTCGTTCTATTTGTGGGTGTGTATTACCATTAGGATATTGTGGTGCAGTAAAATTGTGTTGCACATATTGTCGTTCTAACTTTGGGTGTGTATTACCATTAGGATATTGTGGTGCAGTAAAATTGTGTTCCACATATTGTCGTTTTAACTTTGGGTGTGTGTTACCATTAGGATATTGTGGTGCAGTAAAATTGTGTTCCACATATTGTCGTTCCATCTTTGGGTGTGTGTTACCATTAGGATATTGTGGTGCAGTAAAATTGTGTTCCACATATTGTCGTTCTAACTCTTGGTGTGTAATACCATTAGGATATTGTGGTGCAGTAAAATTGTGTTCCACATATTGTCGTTCTTACTTTTGATGTGTATTCCCATTAGGATATTGTCTATTCATATTCATATTCAAGCGCCATGTTGTAAGATTACACTCATGCGTCAGGTCAAACACGTGACAGCGCGAGGCTGTTTCCATAACAACGTTCATTCATATGGATCGAGGTGTCACGCGTTTGACCTGACGCATGAGTGTAATCTTACAACATGGCGCTTGAATATGAATAGACGAAGCGGAGGCAAGTAGAATCCCGGCCGTATCATTGATTTCAAAGCTTAACAAGGTAAAATATGATTGCCGATCGTTTAGTATTATTTCATTCGAGTGAGACACAGTCAACAATCCCCTAGAAAATTTGCCGATTCGTGCCGGCCTTATCCTAAATTTGTGTCCCGGGTTTGTTCAATGTAGATTCCTGCGGCCAACACACCCCTACAACCCAAATATCCAAGTGTCATTGGCCGTTTCTGCGGCTAACTTTGGGTGTGTATTACCATTAGGATATTGTGGTGCAGTAAAATTGTGTTCCACATATTGTAGTTCTAACTCTGGGTGTGTATTACCATTAGGATATTGTGGTACAGTTAAATTGTGTTCCAAATATTGTCGTTCTAACTTTGGGTGTGTGCTACCATTAGGATATTGTGGTGCAGTAAAATTGTGTTCCATATATTGTCGTTCTAACTTTGGGTGTGTATTATCATTAGGATATTGTGGTGCAGTAAAATTGTGTTCCACATATTGTCGTTTTAACTTTGGGTGTGTGTTACCATTAGGATATTGTGGTACAGTTAAATTGTGTTCCACATATTGTCGTTCTACCTCTGGGTGTGTGTTACCATTAGGATATTGTGGTGCAGTAAAATTGTGTTCCACATATTGTCGTTCTAACTCTTGGTGTGTATTACCATTAGGATATTGTGGTTCAGTAAAATTGTGTTCCACATGTTGTCGTTGTATTTGTGGATATGTATTACCATTGGGATATTGTGGTACATTAAAATTGTGTTCCACATATTGTCGTTCTAACTTTTGGTATGTATTCCCATTAGGATATTTTGGTGCATTAAAATTTTGTTCCACATATTGTCGTTCTTACTTTTGGTGTGTATTACCATTAGGATATTGTCGTGGATTAAAATTGTGTTCCACATATTGTCGTTTTAACTTTGGATGTGTATTCCCAATAGGATATTGTGGTGCATTAAAATTGTGTTCCACATATTGTCGTTCTAACTTTGGGTGTGTATTCCCAATAGGATATTGTAGTGCATTAAAATTGTGTTCCACATATTGTCGTTCTAACTTCGGGTGTGTATTATAATTAGGATATTGTGGTGCATTAAAATTGTGTTCCACATATTATCGTTCTAACTTAGGGTGTGTGTTACCATTAGGATATTGTGGTGCAGTAAAATTGTGTTCCACATATTGTCGTTCTACCTTTGGGTGTATATTACCATTAGGATATTGTGGTGCAGTAAAATTGTGTTCCACATATTTTAGTTCTATTTGGGGGAATGTATTACCATTAGGATATTGTGGTGCATTAAATTTGTGTTCCACATATTGTCGTTCTAACTTTGGATGTGTATTACCATTAGGATATTGTGGTGCATTAAAATTGTGTTCCACATATTGTCGTTCTAACTTTGGGTGTGTATTACCATTAGAATATTGTGGTGCATAAAAATTGTGTTCCACATATTGTCGTTCTATTTGTGGGTGTGTATTACCATTAGGACATATTCGTGCAGTAAAATTGTGTTCCACATATTGTCGTTCTATTTGTGGGTGTGTATTACCATTAGGATATTGTGGTGCAGTAAAATTGTGTTGCACATATTGTCGTTCTAACTTTGGGTGTGTATTACCATTAGGATATTGTGGTGCAGTAAAATTGTGTTCCACATATTATCGTTTTAACTTTGGGTGTGTGTTACCATTAGGATATTGTGGTGCAGTAAAATTGTGTTCCACATATTGTCGTTCTATCTTTGGGTGTGTGTTACCATTAGGATATTGTGGTGCAGTAAAATTGTGTTCCACATATTGTCGTTCTAACTCTTGGTGTGTAATACCATTAGGATATTGTGGTGCAGTAAAATTGTGTTCCACATATTGTCGTTCTTACTTTTGATGTGTATTCCCATTAGGATATTGTCTATTCATATTCATATTCAAGCGCCATGTTGTAAGATTACACTCATGCGTCAGGTCAAACACGTGACAGCGCGAGGCTGTTTCCATAACAACGTTCATTCATATGGATCGAGGTGTCACGCGTTTGACCTGACGCATGAGTGTAATCTTACAACATGGCGCTTGAATATGAATAGACGAAGCGGAGGCAAGTAGAATCCCGGCCGTATCATTGATTTCAAAGCTTAACAAGGTAAAATATGATTGCCGATCGTTTAGTATTATTTCATTCGAGTGAGACACAGTCAACAATCCCCTAGAAAATTTGCCGATTCGTGCCGGCCTTATCCTAAATTTGTGTCCCGGGTTTGTTCAATGTAGATTCCTGCGGCCAACACACCCCTACAACCCAAATATCCAAGTGTCATTGGCCGTTTCTGCGGCTAACTTTGGGTTTGTATTACCATTAGGATATTGTGGTGCAGTAAAATTGTGTTCCACATATTGTAGTTCTAACTCTGGGTGTGTATTACCATTAGGATATTGTGGTACAGTTAAATTGTGTTCCAAATATTGTCGTTCTAACTTTGGGTGTGTGCTACCATTAGGATATTGTGTTGCAGTAAAATTGTGTTCCATATATTGTCGTTCTAACTTTGGGTGTGTATTACCATTAGGATATTGTGGTGCAGTAAAATTGTGTTCCACATATTGTCGTTTTAACTTTGGGTGTGTGTTACCATTAGGATATTGTGGTACAGTTAAATTGTGTTCCACATATTGTCGTTCTAACTCTGGGTGTGTGTTACCATTAGGATATTGTGGTGCAGTAAAATTGTGTTCCAAATATTGTCGTTCCAACTTTGGGTGTGTGCTACCATTAGGATATTGTGGTGCAGTAAAATTGTGTTCCATATATTGTCGTTCTAACTCTTGGTGTGTATTACCATTAGGATATTGTGGTGCATTAAAATTGTGTTCCACATATTGACGTTCTAACTTTGGGTATATATTACCATTAGGATATTGTGGTGCAGTAAAATTGTGTTCCACATATTGTCGTTCTTACTCTTGGTGTGTATTACTATTAGGATATTGTAGTGCAGTAAAATTGTGTTCCACATATTGTCGTTCTAACTCTTGGTGTGTATTACCATTAGGATATTGTGGTGCAGTAAAATTGTGTTTCACATATTGTCGTTCTAACTTTGGGTGTGTGTTACCATTAGGATATTGTTGTGCAGTAAAATTGTGTTCCACATATTTTTTTTATTTTTGGGTGTGTATTCCCATTAGGATATTGTGGTGCAGTAAAATTGTGTTCCACATATTGTCGTTCTAACTTTGGGTGTGTATTATAATTAGGATATTGTGGTGCATTAAAATTGTGTTCCACATATTATCGTTCTAACTTTTGGTGTGTGTTACCATTAGGATATTGTGGTGCAGTAAAATTGTGTTCCACATATTGTCGTTCTACCTTTGGGTGTATATTACCATTAGGATATTGTGTTGCAGTAAAATTGTGTTCCACATATTTTAGTTCTATTTGGCGGTGTGTATTACCATTAGGATATTGTGGTGCATTAAATTTGTGTTCCACATATTGTCGTTCTAACTTTGGATGTGTATTACCATTATGATATTGTGGTGCATTAAAATTGTGTTCCACATATTGTCGTTTTAACTTTGGGTGTGTATTACCATTAGAATATTGTGGTGCATAAAAATTGTGTTCCACATATTGTCGTTCTATTTGTGGGTGTGTATTACCATTAGGACATATTCGTGCAGTAAAATTGTGTTCCACATATTGTCGTTCTATTTGTGGGTGTGTATTACCATTAGGATATTGTGGTGCAGTAAAATTGTGTTGCACATATTGTCGTTCTAACTTTGGGTGTGTATTACCATTAGGATATTGTGGTGCAGTAAAATTGTGTTCCACATATTGTCGTTCTAACTTTGGGTGTGTGTTACCATTAGGATATTGTGGTGCAGTAAAATTGTGTTCCACATATTGTCGTTCTAACTCTTGATGTGTAATACCATTAGGATATTGTGGTGCAGTAAAATTGTGTTCCACATATTGTCGTTCTTACTTTTGATGTGTATTCCCATTAGGATATTGTCTATTCATATTCATATTCAAGCGCCATGTTGTAAGATTACACTCATGCGTCAGGTCAAACACGTGACACCGCGAGGCTGTTTCCATAACAACGTTCATTCATATGGATCGAGGTGTCACGCGTTTGACCTGACGCATGAGTGTAATCTTACAACATGGCGCTTGAATATGAATAGACGAAGCGGAGGCAAGTAGAATCCCGGCCGTATCATTGATTTCAAAGCTTAACAAGGTAAAATATGATTGCCGATCGTTTAGTATTATTTCATTCGAGTGAGACACAGTCAACAATCCCCTGGAAAATTTGCCGATTGGTGCCGGCCTTATCCTAAATTTGTGTCCCGGGTTTGTTCAATGTAGATTCCTGCGGCCAACACACCCCTACAACCCAAATATCCAAGTGTCATTGGCCGTTTCTGCGGCTAACTTTGGGTGTGTATTACCATTAGGATATTGTGGTGCAGTAAAATTGTGTTCCACATATTGTAGTTCTAACTCTGGGTGTGTATTACCATTAGGATATTCTTGTACAGTTAAATTGTGTTCCAAATATTGTCGTTCTAACTTTGGGTGTGTGCTACCATTAGGATATTGTGGTGCAGTAAAATTGTGTTCCATATATTGTAGTTCTAACTCTGGGTGTGTATTACCATTAGGATATTGTGGTGCAGTAAAATTGTGTTCCACATATTGTCGTTTTAACTTTGGGTGTGTGTTACCATTAGGATATTGTGGTACAGTTAAATTGTGTTCCACATATTGTCGTTCTAACTCTGGGTGTGTGTTACCATTAGGATATTGTGGTGCAGTAAAATTGTATTCCAAATATTGTCGTTCTAACTTTGGGTGTGTGCTACCATTAGGATATTGTGGTGCAGTAAAATTGTGTTCCATATATTGTCGTTCTAACTCTTGGTGTGTATTACCATTAGGATATTGTGGGGCATTAAAATTGTGTTCCACATATTGACGTTCTAACTTTGGGTATATATTACCATTAGGATATTGTGGTGCAGTAAAATTGTGTTCAACATATTGTCGTTCTAACTCTTGGTGTGTATTACCATAAGGATATTGTAGTGCAGTAAAATTGTGTTCCACATATTGTCGTTCAAACTCTTGGTGTGTATTACCATTAGGATATTGTGGTGCAGTAAAATTATGTTTCACATATTGTCGTTCTAACTTTGGGTGTGTGTTACCATTAGGATATTGTAGTGCAGTAAAATTGTGTTCCACATATTTTTTTATTTTTGGGTGTGTATTCCCATTAGGATATTGTGGTGCAGTAAAATTGTGTTCCACATATTGTCGTTCTAACTTTGGGTGTGTATTACCATTAGGATTTTGTGATGCAGTAAAATTGTGTTCCACATATTGTCGTTCTAACATTGGGTGTGTATTCCCATTAGGATATTGTGGTGCAGTAAAATTGTGTTCCACATATTGTCGTTCTAACTCTTGGTGTGTATTACCATTAGGATATTGTGGTTCAGTAAAATTGTGTTCCACATAGTGTCGTTGTATTTGTTGATGTGTATTACCATTGGGATATTGTGGTACATTAAAATTGTGTTCCACATATTGTCGATCTAACTTTGGGTGTGTATTTCCATTAGGATATTGTGGTACATTAAAATTGTGTTCCACATATTGTCGTTCTAACTTTTGGTGTGTATTACCATTAGGACATTGTGGTGCAGTAAAATTGTGTTCCACATATTGTTGTTCTAACTTTGGGTGTGTATTACCATTAGGATATTGTGGTGCAGTAAAATTATGTTCCATATATTGTCGTTCTAACTTTGGGTGTGTATTTCCATTAGGATATTTTGGTGCATTAAAATTTTGTTCCACATATTGTCGTTCTTACTTTTGGTGTGTATTACCATTAGGATATTGTGGTGCATTAAAATTGTGTTCCACATATTGTCGTTTTAACTTTGGGTGTGTATTCCCATTAGGATATTGTGGTGCATTAAAATTGTGTTCCACATAATTATTGTCGTTCTAAGTTTGGATGTGTATTCCCATTAGGATATTGTAGTGCATTAAAATTGTGTTCCACATATTGTCGTTCTAACTTTGGGTGTGTATTATAATTAGGATATTGTGGTGCATTAAAATTGTGTTCCACATATTATCGTTCTAACTTTGGGTGTTTATAACCATTAGGATATTGTGGTGCATTAAAATTGTGTTCCACATATTGTCGTTCTAACTTTGGGTTAGCTGCAGAAACGGCCAACGACACTTGGATATTTGGTTGGTAGGGGTGTGTTGGCCGCAGGAATCTACATTGAACAAACCCGGGACACAAATTTAGGATATGGCCGGCACGAATCGGCAAATTTTCTAGGGGATTGTTTACTGTGTCTCACTCGAATGAAATAAAACTAAACGATCGGCAATCATATTTTACCTTGTTAAGCTTTAGTATCAATGATACGGCCGGGATTCTACTTGCCTCCGCTTCGTCTATTCATATTCAAGCGCCATGTTGTAAGATTACACTCATGCGTCAGGTCAAACACGTGACACCGCGAGGCTGTTTCCATAACAACGTTCATTCATATGGATCGAGGTGTCACGCGTTTGACCTGACGCATGAGTGTAATCTTACAACATGGCGCTTGAATATGAATAGACGAAGCGGAGGCAAGTAGAATCCCGGCCGTATCATTGATTTCAAAGCTTAACAAGGTAAAATATGATTGCCGATCGTTTAGTATTATTTCATTCGAGTGAGACACAGTCAACAATCCCCTAGAAAATTTGCCGATTCGTGCCGGCCTTATCCTTAATTTGTGTCCCGGGTTTGTTCAATGTAGATTCCTGCGGCCAACACACCCCTACAACCCAAATATCCAAGTGTCATTGGCCGTTTCTGCGGCTAACTCTGGGTGTGTGTTACCATTAGGATATTGTGGTGCAGTAAAATTGTGTTCCACATATTGTCGTTCTAACTCTGGGTGTGTGTTACCATTAGGATATTGTGGTGCAGTAAAATTGTGTTCCACATATTGTCGTTCTAACTTTGGGTGTGTGTTACCATTAGGATATTGTGGTACAGTTAAATTGTGTTCCACATATTGTCGTTCTAACTCTGGGTGTGTGTTACCATTAGGATATTGTGGTGCAGTAAAATTGTGTTCCAAATATTGTCGTTCTAACTTTGGGTGTGTGCTACCATTAGGATATTGTGGTGCAGTAAAATTGTGTTCCACATATTGTCGTTCTACCTTTGGGTGTATATTACCATTAGGATATTGTGTTGGAGTAAAATTGTGTTCCACATATTTTAGTTCTATTTGGCGGTGTGTATTACCATTAGGATATTGTGGTGCATTAAATTTGTGTTCCACATATTGTCGTTCTAACTTTGGATGTGTATTACCATTATGATATTGTGGTGCATTAAAATTGTGTTCCACATATTGTCGTTCTAACTTTGGGTGTGTATTACCATTAGAATATTGTGGTGCATAAAAATTGTGTTCCACATATTGTCGTTCTATTTGTGGGTGTGTATTACCATTAGGACATATTCGTGCAGTAAAATTGTGTTCCACATATTGTCGTTCTATTTGTGGGTGTGTATTACCATTAGGATATTGTGGTGCAGTAAAATTGTGTTGCACATATTGTCGTTCTAACTTTTGGTGTGTATTACCATTAGGATATTGTGGTGCAGTAAAATTGTGTTCCACATATTGTCGTTCTAACTTTGGGTGTGTGTTACCATTAGGATATTGTGGTGCAGTAAAATTGTGTTCCACATATTGTCGTTCTAACTCTTGATGTGTAATACCATTAGGATATTGTGGTGCAGTAAAATTGTGTTCCACATATTGTCGTTCTTACTTTTGATGTGTATTCCCATTAGGATATTGTCTATTCATATTCATATTCAAGCGCCATGTTGTAAGATTACACTCATGCGTCAGGTCAAACACGTGACACCGCGAGGCTGTTTCCATAACAACGTTCATTCATATGGATCGAGGTGTCACGCGTTTGACCTGACGCATGAGTGTAATCTTACAACATGGCGCTTGAATATGAATAGACGAAGCGGAGGCAAGTAGAATCCCGGCCGTATCATTGATTTCAAAGCTTAACAAGGTAAAATATGATTGCCGATCGTTTAGTATTATTTCATTCGAGTGAGACACAGTCAACAATCCCCTGGAAAATTTGCCGATTCGTGCCGGCCTTATCCTAAATTTGTGTCCTGGGTTTGTTCAATGTAGATTCCTGCGGCCAACACACCCCTACAACCCAAATATCCAAGTGTCATTGGCCGTTTCTGCGGCTAACTTTGGGTGTGTATTACCATTAGGATATTGTGGTGCAGTAAAATTGTGTTCCACATATTGTAGTTCTAACTCTGGGTGTGTATTACCATTAGGATATTCTTGTACAGTTAAATTGTGTTCCAAATATTGTCGTTCTAACTTTGGGTGTGTGCTACCATTAGGATATTGTGGTGCAGTAAAATTGTGTTCCATATATTGTAGTTCTAACTCTGGGTGTGTATTACCATTAGGATATTGTGGTGCAGTAAAATTGTGTTTCACATATTGTCGTTTTAACTTTGGGTGTGTGTTACCATTAGGATATTGTGGTACAGTTAAATTGTGTTCCACATATTGTCGTTCTAACTCTGGGTGTGTGTTACCATTAGGATATTGTGGTGCAGTAAAATTGTGTTCCAAATATTGTCGTTCTAACTTTGGGTGTGTGCTACCATTAGGATATTGTGGTGCAGTAAAATTGTGTTCCATATATTGTCGTTCTAACTCTTGGTGTGTATTACCATTAGGATATTGTGGGGCATTAAAATTGTGTTCCACATATTGACGTTCTAACTTTGGGTATATATTACCATTAGGATATTGTGGTGCAGTAAAATTGTGTTCCATATATTGTCGTTCTAACTCTTGGTGTGTATTACCATTAGGATATTGTGGGGCATTAAAATTGTGTTCCACATATTGTCGTTCTAACTCTTGGTGTGTATTACCATAAGGATATTGTAGTGCAGTAAAATTGTGTTCCACATATTGTCGTTCAAACTCTTGGTGTGTATTACCATTAGGATATTGTGGTGCAGTAAAATTATGTTTCACATATTGTCGTTCTAACTTTGGGTGTGTGTTACCATTAGGATATTGTAGTGCAGTAAAATTGTGTTCCACATATTTTTTTATTTTTGGGTGTGTATTCCCATTAGGATATTGTGGTGCAGTAAAATTGTGTTCCACATATTGTCGTTCTAACTTTGGGTGTGTATTACCATTAGGATTTTGTGATGCAGTAAAATTGTGTTCCACATATTGTCGTTCTAACATTGGGTGTGTATTCCCATTAGGATATTGTGGTGCAGTAAAATTGTGTTCCACATATTGTCGTTCTAACTCTAGGTGTGTATTACCATTAGGATATTGTGGTTCAGTAAAATTGTGTTCCACATAGTGTCGTTGTATTTGTGGATGTGTATTACCATTGGGATATTGTGGTACATTAAAATTGTGTTCCACATATTGTCGATCTAACTTTGGGTGTGTATTTCCATTAGGATATTGTGGTACATTAAAATTGTGTTCCACATATTGTCGTTCTAACTTTTGGTGTGTATTACCATTAGGACATTGTGGTGCAGTAAAATTGTGTTCCACATATTGTTGTTCTAACTTTGGGTGTGTATTACCATTAGGATATTGTGGTGCAGTAAAATTATGTTCCATATATTGTCGTTCTAACTTTGGGTGTGTATTTCCATTAGGATATTTTGGTGCATTAAAATTTTGTTCCACATATTGTCGTTCTTACTTTTGGTGTGTATTACCATTAGGATATTGTGGTGCATTAAAATTGTGTTCCACATATTGTCGTTTTAACTTTGGGTGTGTATTCCCATTAGGATATTGTGGTGCATTAAAATTGTGTTCCACATAATTATTGTCGTTCTAAGTTTGGATGTGTATTCCCATTAGGATATTGTAGTGCATTAAAATTGTGTTCCACATATTGTCGTTCTAACTCTGGGTGTGTATTAACATTAGGATATTGTGATGCAGTAAAATTGTGTTCCACATATTGTCGTTCTAACTTTGGGTATATATTACCATTAGGATATATTCGTGCATTAAAATTGTGTTCCACATATTGTCGTTCTAACTCTTGGTGTGTATTACCATTAGGATATTGTGGTGCAGTAAAATTGTGTTCCACATATTGTCGTTCTAACTTTTGGTTGGTGTTACCATTAGGATATTGTGGTGCAGTAAAATTATGTTCCACATATTGTCGTTCTAGCTTTGGGTGTGTATTACCATTAGGATATTGTGGTGCAGTAAAATTGTGTTCCACATATTGTCGTTCTAACTCTGGGTGTGTGTTACCATTAGGATATTGTTGTGCAGTAAAATTGTGTTCCACATATTGTTTTATTTTTGGGTGTGTATTCCCATTAGGATATTGTGGTGCAGTAAAATTGTGTTCCACATATTGTCGTTCTAACTTTGGATGTGTGTTACCATTAGGATATTGTGGTGCAGTAAAATTGTGTTCCACATATTGTCGTTCTATTTGTGGGTGTGTATTACCATTAGGATATTGTGGTGCATTAAAATTGTGTTCCACATATTGTCGTTCTAACTTTGGGTGTGTATTACCATTAGGATTTTGTGATGCAGTAAAATTGTGTTCCACATATTGTCGTTCTAACATTGGATGTGTGTTACCATTAGGATATTGTGGTGCAGTAAAATTGTGTTCCACATATTGTCGTTCTATTTGTGGGTGTGTATTACCATTAGGATATTGTGGTGCATTAAAATTGTGTTCCACATATTGTCGTTCTAACTTTGGGTGTGTATTACCATTAGGATATTGTGGTGCATTAAAATTGTGTTCCACATATTGTCGTTCTAACTTTGGGTGTGTATTACCATTAGGATTTTGTGATGCAGTAAAATTGTGTTCCACATATTGTCGTTCTATTTGTGGGTGTGTATTACCATTAGGATATTGTGGTGCAGTAAAATTGTGTTCCACATAGTGTCGTTGTATTTGTGGATGTGTATTACCATTAGGATATTGTGGTACATTAAAATTGTGTTCCACATATTGTCGATATAACTTTGGGTGTGTATTTCTATTAGGATATTGTGGTACATTAAAATTGTGTTCCACATGTAGTCGATCTAACTTTGGGTGTGTATTTCCATTAGGATATTGTGGTGCATTAAAATTGTGTTCCTCATATTGTCGTTTTAACTTTGGGTGTGTATTCCCATTAGGATATTGTGGTGCATTAAAATTGTGTTCCACATAATTATTGTCGTTCTAAGTTTGGATTCGTATTCCCATTAGGATATTGTAGTGCATTAAAATTGTGTTCCACATATTGTCGTTCTAACTTTGGGTGTGTATTATAATTAGGATATTGTGGTGCATTAAAATTGTGTTCCACATATTATCGTTCTAACTTTGGGTGTATATTACCATTAGGATATTGTGGTGCAGTAAAATTGTGTTCCACATATTTTCGTTCTATTTGGGGGTGTGTATTACCATTAGGATATTGTGGTGCAGTAAAATTGTTTTTCACATATTGTCGTCCTAACTTTGGGTGTGTGTTACCATTAGGATATTGTTGTGCATTAAAATTGTGTTCCACATATTGTCGTTCTAACTTTGGGTGTGTATTATCATTTGGATATTGTGATGCATTAAAATTGTGTTCCAAATATTTTCGTTCTATTTGTGGGTGTGCATTACCATTAGGATATTGTGGTGCAGTAAAATTGTGTTCCACATATTGTCGTTCTAACTTTGGATGTGTATTACCATTAGGATATTGTGGTGCATTAAAATTTTGTTCCACATATTGTCGTTCTAACTTTGGGTATGTATTACTATTAGAATATTGTGGTGCATTAAAATTGTGTTCCACATATTGTCGTTCTATTTGTGGGTGTGTATTACCATTAGGATATATTCTTGCAGTAAAATTGTGTTCCACATATTGTCGTTCTATTTGTGGGTGTTTATTACAATTAGGATATTGTGGTGCAGTAAAATTATGTTGCACATATTGTCGTTCTAATTTTGGGTGTGTATTACCATAAGGATATTGTGGTGCAGTAAAATTGTGTTCCACATATTGTCGTTTTAACTTTGGGTGTGTGTTACCATTAGGATATTGTGGTGCAGTAAAATTGTGTTCCACATATTGTCGTTCTAACTTTGGGTGTGTGTTACCATTACGATATTGTGGTACAGTAAAATTGTGTTCCACATATTGTCGTTCTAACTCTGGGTGTGTGTTACCATTAGGATATTGTGGTGTAGTAAAATTGTGTTCCAAATATTGTCGTTCTAACTTTGGGTGTGTGCTACAATAAGGATAATGTGGTGCAGTAAAATTGTGTTCCATATATTGTCGTTCTAACTCTTGGTGTGTATTACCATTAGGATATTGTGATGCAGTAAAATTGTGTTCCACATATTGTCGATCTAACTTTGGGTGTGTATTCGCATTAGGATATTGTGGTGCATTAAAATTGTGTTCCACATATTGTCGTTCTAACTTTGGGTGTGTATTACCATTAGGATATTGTAGTGCAGTAAAATTGTGTTCCACATATTGTCGTTCTAACTCTTGGTGTGTATTACCATTAGGATATTGTGGTGCAGTAAAATTGTGTTCCACATATTGTCGTTCTAACTTTGGGTATATATTACCATTAGGATATTGTAGTGCAGTAAAATTGTGTTCCACATATTGTCATTCTAACTCTTGGTGTGTATTACCATTAGGATATTGTGGTGCAGTTAAATTGTGTTCCACATATTGTCGTCCTAACTCTGGGTGTGTATTACCATTAGGATATTGTGGTGCATTAAAATTGTGTTCCACATATTGTCGTTCTAACTTTGGGTGTGTGTTACCATTAGGATATAGTGGTGCAGTAAAATTGTGTTCCACATATTGTCGTTCTAACTTTGGGTGTGTGTTACCATAATGATATTGTTGTGCAGTAAAATTGTGTTCCACATATTGTTTTATTTTTGGGTGTGTATTACCATTAGGATATTGTGGTGCAGTAAAATTGTGTTCCACATATTATCGTTCTAACTTTGGATGTGTATTCCCATTAGGACATTGTGGTGCAGTAAAATTGTGTTCCACATATTGTCGTTCTAACTCTTGATGTGTGTTACCATTAGGATATTGTGGTGCATTAAAATTGTGTTCCACATATTGTTGTCCCAACTTTGGGTGTGTGTTACCATTAGGATATTGTGGTGCAGTAAAATTGTGTTCCACATATTGTCGTTCTAACTTTGGGTGTGTATTACCATTAGTATATTGCGGTGCATTAAAATTGTGTTCCACATATTGTTGTTCTAACTTTGGGTGTGTATTACCATTAGGATTTTGTGATGCAGTAGAATTGTGTTCCACATATTATCGTTCTAACATTGGGTGTGTGTTACCATTAGGATATTGTGGTGCAGTAAAATTGTGTTCCACATATTGTCGTTCTAACTCTTGGTGTGTATTACCATTAGGATATTGTGGTGCAGTAAAATTGTGTTCCACATATTGTCGTTTTAGCTTTGGGTGTGTTTTCCCATTAGGATATTGTGGTGCAGTAAAATTGTGTTCCACATATCGTCGTTCTAACTCTTGGTGTGTGATACCATTAGGATATTGTGGTGCATGAAAATTGTGTTCCACATATTGTCGTTCTATTTGTTGGTGTGTATTACCATTAGGATATATTCGTGCAGTAAAATTGTGTTCCACATATTGTCGTTCTATTTGTAGGTGTGTATTACCATTAGGATATTGTGGTGCAGTAAAATTGTGTTCCACATATTGTCGTTCTAACTTTAAGTGTGTATTACCATTAGGATATATTGCGGTGCAGTAAAATTGTGTTCCACATATTGTCGTTTTAACTGTGGGTGTGTGTTACCATTAGGATATTGTGGTGCAGTAAAATTGTGTTCCACATATTGTCGTTCTAACTTTGGGTGTGTAATCCCATTAGGATATTGTGGTACATTAAAATTGTGTTCAACATATTGTCGTTCTAGCTTTTGGTCTGTATTCCCATTAGGATATTTTGGTGCATTAAAATTTTGTTCCACATATTGCCGTTCTTACTTTTGGTGTGTATTACCATTAGGATATTGTGGTGCATTAAAATTGTGTTCCACATATTGTCGTTTTAACTTTGAGTGTGTATTCCTATTAGGATATTGTGGTGCATTAAAATTGTGTTCCACATATTATCGTTCTAACTTTGGGTGTATATTCCCATTAGGATATTGTAGTGCATTAAAATTGTGTTCCACATATTGTCGTTCTAACTTTGGGTGTGTATTATGATTAGGATATTGTGGTGCATTAAAATTGTGTTCCACATACTATCGTTCTAACTTTGGGTGTGTGTTACCATTAGGATATTGTGGTGCAGTAAAATTGTGTTCCAGATAATGTCGTTCCAACTTTGGGTGTATATTACCATTAGGATATTGTGGTGCATAAAAATTGTGTTCCACATATTGTCGTTCTATTTGTGGGTGTGTATTACCATTAGGATATATTCGTGCAGTAAAATTGTGTTCCACATATTGTCGTTCTATTTGTGGGTTTGTATTACCATTAGGATATTGTGGTGCAGTAAAATTGTGTTCCACATATTGTCGTTCTAACTTTGGATGTGTATTCCCATTAGGATATTGTGGTGCATTAAAAATGTGTTCCACATATTGTCGTTCTTACTTTTGGTGTGTATTACCATTAGGATATTGTGGTGCAGTAAAATTGTGTTCCAAATATCGTCGTTCTAACGCTTGGTGTGTATTACCATTAGGATATTGTGGTGCATTAAAATTGTGTTCCACATATTGTCGTTCTAACTTTGGGTGTGTATTACCATTAGGATATTGTGGTGCATTAAAATTGTGTTCCACATATTGTCGTTCTATTTGTGGGTGTGTGTTACCATTAGGATATATTCGTGCAGTAAAATTGTGTTCCACATATTGTCGTCCTAACTTTGGATGTGTATTACCATTAGGATATTGTGGTGCAGTAAAATTGTGTTCCACATATTGTCGTTCTATTTGTGGATGTGTATTACCATTAGGATATATTGATGCAGTAAAATTGTGTTCCAAATATTGTCGTCCTAACTTTGGGTGTGTATTACCATTAGGATATTGTGGTGCAGTAAAATTATGTTCCACATATTGTCGTTCTAACTCTTGGTGTGTATTACCATTAGGATATTGTGGTGCAGTAAAATTATGTTCCACATATTGTTGTCCTAACTCTGGGTGTGTATTACCATTAGGATATTGTGGTGCAGTAAAATTGTGTTCCTCATATTTTTGTTCTAACTTTGGGTATGTATTACAATTAGGATATTGTGGTGCAGTAAAATTGTGTACCACATATTGTCGTTCTTACTTTGGGTGTGTATTCCCATTACGATATTATGGTGCATTAAAATTGTGTTCCACATAATGTCGTTCCAACTTTGGGTGTGTATTACCATTAGGATATTGTGGTACAGAAAAATTGTGTTCCACATATTGTCGTTCTATTTGTGGGTGTAGATTACCATTAGTATATTGTGGTGCAGTAAAATTGTGTTCCACATATTGTCGTTCTATTTGTGGGTGTGGATTACCATTAGGATATTGTGGTGCAGTAAAATTGTGTTCCACATATTGTTGTTCTATTTGTGGGTGTGTATTAACATTAGGATATTGTGGTGCACTAAAATTGTGTTCCACATATTGTCGTCCTATCTTTGGGTGTGTATTACCATTAGGATATTGTGGTGCAGTAAAATTGTGTTCCACATATTGTCGTTCCGACTTTTTGTTTGTATTACCATTAGGATATGGTGGTGTAGTAAAATTGTGTTCCACATATTGTTGTTCTATTTGTGGGTGTGTATTACCATTAGGATATTGTGGTGCACTAAAATTGTGTTCCACATATTGTCGTCCTATCTTTGGGTGTGTATTACCATTAGGATATTGTGGTGCACTAAAATTGTGTTCCACATATTGTCGTCCTATCTTTGGGTGTGTATTACCATTAGGATATTGTGGTGCACTAAAATTGTGTTCCACATATTGTCTTCCTATCTTTGGGTGTGTATTACCATTAGGATATTGTGGTGCAGTAAAATTGTGTTTCACATATTGTCGTTCCGACTTTTGGTTCGTATTACCATTAGGATATTGTGGTGCAGTTAAATTGTGTTCCACATATTGTCGTTCTAACTCTGGGTGTGTATTACCATTAGGAAATTGTGGTGCAGTAAAATTGTGTTCCACATATTGTCGTTCTATTTGTGGGTGTGTATTACCATTAGGATATTGTGGTGCAGTAAAATTGTGTTCCACATATTATCGTCCTAATTTTTGGGTGTGTATTACCATTAGGATATTGTGGTGCATTAAAATTGTGTTCCACATATTGCCGTTCCGACTTTTGGTGCGTATTACCATTAGGATATTGTGGTGCAGTAAAATTGTGTTCCACATATTGTCGTTCTAACTCTTGGTGTGTATTACCATTAGGATATTGTGGTGCATTAAAATTGTGTTCCACATATTGTCGTTCTATATGGGGGTGTGTATTACCATTAGGATATTGTGGTGCAGTAAAATTGTGTTCCACATATTGTTGTCCTAACTTTGGGTGTGTATCATCATTAGTATATTCTGGTGCAATAAAATTGTGTTCCACATATTGTTGTCCCAACTTTGGGTGTTTATTACCATTAGGATATTGTAGTGCAGTAAAATTGTGTTCCACATATTGTTGTCCCAACTTTAAGTGTGTATTACCATTAGAATATTGTGGTGCAGTAAAATTGTGTTCCACATATTGTTGTCCCAACTTTAAGTGTGTATTACCATTAGGATATTGTGGTTCAGTAAAATTGTGTTCCACATATTGTCGTTCTATTTGTGGGTGTGTATTACCATTAGAATATTGTGGTGCAGTAAAATTGTGTTCCACATATTGTCGTTCTAACTTTGGATGTGTATTACCATTAGGATATTGTGGTGCAGAAAAACTGTGTACCACATATTGTCGTTCTAACTCTTGGTGTGTATTACCATTAGGATATTGTGGTGCAGTAAAATTGTGTTCCACATATTGTCGTTCTATTTGTGGGTGTGTATTACCATTAGGATATTGTGGTGCATTAAAATTGTGTTCCACATATTGTCGTTCTATTTGTGGATGTGTATTACCATTAGGATATTGTGGTGCAGTAAAATTGTGTACCACATATTGTCGTTCTAACTCTTGGTGTGTATTACCATTAGGATATTGTGGTGCATTAAAATTTGTTCCACATATTGTCGTTCTATTTGTGGGTGTGTATTACCATTAGGATATTGTGGTGCAGTAAAATTGTGTTCCTCATATTGTCGTTCTAACTTTGGGTGTGTAATACCATTAGGATATTGTTGTGCAGTAAAATTGTGTTCCACATATTGTCGTTCTAACTTTGGGTGTGTATTACCATTAGGATATTGTGGTGCAGTAAAATTGTGTTCCACATATTGTCGTTCCAACTTTGGGTGTGTATTACCATTAGGATATTGTGGTGCAGTAAAATTGTTCCACATATTGTTGTCCTAACTCTGGGTGTGTGTTACCATTAGGATATTGTGGTGCAGTAAAATTATGTTCCACATATTGTCGTTCTAACTTTGGGTGTGTATTACCATTAGGATATTGTGGTGCAGTTAAATTGTGTTCCATATATTGTCGTTCTAACTTTGGGTGTGTGTTACCATAAGGATATTGTGGTGCAGTAAAAATGTGTTCCACGTATTGTCGTTCTATTTGTGGATGTGTATTACCATTAGGATATTGTGGTGCAGTAAAATTGTGTTCCACATATTGTCGTTCTATTTGTGGGTTTGTATTACCATTAGGATATTGTGGTGCAGTAAAATTGTGTTCAACATATTGTTGTTCTAACTTTGGATGTGTATTACCATTAGGATATTGTGGTGCAGTAAAATTGTGTTCCACATATTGTCGTTCTAACTTTTGGTGTGTATTACCATTAAGATATTGTGGTGCAGTAAAATTGTGTTCCACATATTGCCGTTCTCACTTTGGGTGTGTATGATCTTTTGGATAATGTGGTGCAGTGAAATTGTGATCCACATCTTTACGCTCTATCTTTGGGTATGTATAACCTTTTGGATATTGTTGTGCATTAAAATTGAGTTACACATCTTTTTGTACTAACTTTAGCTGTGTATAATATTTTGGATATTGTTATGAAATAACCCTATTGAGTTAAAGAATATCCTGACGATAATTTCAACAACACTCACAATAGAGCACCAAACTCAGCATCGATGAGATCAGGTGCCCGGGAGAAGTAAGTATCCCCTGTTGGTTAGTCGCACCCGCCGTCAATGTTCATGCACGAAAATGAAAACAAAATATGTTCTACACCTTTACGGTATAACTTTTGGTGTGTATAATCTTTTGGAGATTGCAGTGTTCCACATCATTACATTCTAACTTTTGGTATGTATGATCTTTTGGATTGTTGTTAAGTGAAATTGAATCTTGGTCAAATTTTGAATCACAAAACTTTAACAGAAAAAATCCCACCATATTTCAAAAGACAAGAAGGTCCTTGTATTTCCTATAGCTGCACACCAACAGTTACACCTAAGATTTACAATTACAAACGATTCTTGCAGTGTATTGATTTAATTAATCACTCACTACATCCAATTCCTTGCGAATGTTCTTCATCGGATTTTAACTACTCTCCTTGTGGACACGTTATTACTGGTGACCATAGTATAGTCAAGAACGACAAGTTGATCCAAAAGATCATACACAACGACAAGACGACACTGATGGTCACATGAACACCTCACTCTATGACAAACGTGACGACTTCAATTTCAGCATTACAAACTTTCCTTTTCTGAGTAGCAACATTCCTTCATCTCCAGCTTATGGCGTATTCATATCTCAGTTGATACGCTATGCCAGAGCAAGTACCAAATATACGGATTTTGTTCCGACAGCTAAGCGTCTTTCAAATAAGCTTCTCAGTCAGGGATATGTTTGTGACCGACTAACATCGTCACTGAGGAAGTTCTACGGTCGATATGGGGAACTCGTCATGCACTATGATGTCCCACTCTCCAGAATGGTGGATGATATTTTGTCATAGACCATTTGAACCATCCAACCAAAGATTGTACTCTATGTCTTCCGAAATGGAATTAACCGGATGTGACAGTTCTATCGAAATGAAGCGGCGGGTGTTGCATGCAGGCAGGAGATGCTTACTCTTCCTGGGCACCTGGTCTCACTTCCATATCGGGAGTTCGCTTCTTTTCATGTGGTGGAAGTTTTTGTTTGTTTGCTTTGGTTCCTGTTTTGTCCTGATTTTGTATGCCTTCGGTTTCCGATTTTCTGAATTATCGATTTTGTGCTGTAAACAGGGATATGGTCATTATCCATAGTTGTCATTCAAACACATAGCATCATTTAAGAAGAGATAAATATGCAGCGTGGACATGGTCATTATCCATATTTGTCATTGTAATCCACATCTTTACGTGCTACATAGATCTCAACATTTTCTGTATAAGCAAATCGTCTTCATGATCATTTTCTCGCTTTTGGTATTTCGAGGATTAGCCGATAAATGTAGCTACTTGATTTGGAGTTATAGATAAAAAAATAACTTTGAAATTAGGTGATTTGATACATAGTCATTCCTGGTCTGTTGTTTATTACCTTAGATTTAACATGTGAACGAAAATGGTATTTCTTATTTGAGATATCATAGAATTGTGCTGAAATATGTTACTGTATAAATAAATTTTGTATTTATTATTGGTACTTAACACTACAACACAAGCCCAGTTTCTACTTTATTTTGTACCTTCTGAACAAACAATGATCAATTTATATCGATATCTATTTAAACATTGTACGAAGACTGATATAATGAGTTTAAGGTTGTAGTCTCACCATACCCCCTACATTTAATTTTCTTCATAATTGCAATATTAAGTAACTAAGATGGCATTCATCTCTTGCTAAAGTTTGAAAGAAATCGAACCAAACGTTTTGTTAGGGTCGCGATTCAAAATCTCCAAATTTTTCCCCCTTTTAATGCAGAAAATGGCGACTTTGTCATGAAATTTGTTCTCAGATTATCAATGGGCCTGTAAATTTATTAATTATCAGCTTTGCATTTCAAAGATAATACATGCATCATTCTTATTTAGTAAAATGTTGATGTTTTAATATCACCATATTTATTTTAGAAGCGATTTTTATAGAAAATAAGGATAAACATGTACCTGCATGAAGTTCCGAAAATTGTCACGTTTACATAACTCATGAATAAACGTATCATTTAATTTCAATAAAAAACTATTGGAAAAGAGATTAATTGTCCATCTTAAATCTGTGCAAATTACAGGGAAATCGAACTTATTTTTACCCAGTTAGCGCCATTTGGGTTACCCTTACTTTTTACGTCGCGATACGTTACGTGGAGGATTAGCATAACGTTGTATGTCTTGTCGGCAAATTTATAATCAACATGCTTACGCGAAATTGTAAAATTAATTTGAATAAATAACAATTATCATAATTTCAGAATGTAGACGCAATACGTACATTTGACTCAGTTGATATTCCGATTAAACACGGGAAGCAACCGAACAAAAAGTAAGAAGGAAAATTAAAAAAAAGGAAGAAATAGGATGGACTGTCCAATGCGCGGATAAAGTTGTAGTCGAGTTGTTTAGAACCCATCTACCCACCCACCCACCCAATCTGGACCTCTCCTTTTATAATTCATACATTTTTTTTTATTATCCCGATCTTTTTTAATAAAAAATCGTCCCAGATAATGCCGAACCAGAACTTTTAACCCCTTTCTACGATATCTTTTTCTTCTTCTAGATGAATTACTTATCAAACGAAGGTATCTGATATAGCTAAATGTACTCTATTTACACTAATCACGCTCAAATAAAATCGAAATAATCATGGTCATAATTATCTGATAACAATATATATATAGTCGGATTTCTGTCGACATTTACGGAATGAAAATAACATTGGTCGAGGGATTTGTGAAGATACTGAAATCTCGGAAACATATTTAATCTATAAGTAATGCTCGATTTCAATAAAACAGAGAAAAAGTAATGCATACTTATAAAAATAGATAATGATATATAGAGCAATCATGAAAAATCTCATTTACCTCCGTGCACCGCGTGGGAAATTCCCCTATTATGACGTCATGATTAAGTCATGCAATTGTTTGTCGTGAAAACAAACGATGGTAACATAACGCCAGACAACAAACGTTCGCGAGATCAATTTTGAGTTACGTCCCTTACCCTGAGACTACCATCTTAATACTTAATTGAAATCAATCTTCTAACATATATACAAGAAGGAACATACCAAGGACTTTTTTGTAAAAGATTCAATAGCACGAAAATATGAAGCTTAACATAACATGTAAACGGACATCATTTGAAATAAGCTATCTGAGGAATCTTGGATAAAAAAATTCCCATAGATGAACATGTTCGTGGCAATATACAAGATAATATGTAATAAAATATAGTCAAATTCTTTACCAATACCGGCAACATAGTATATTACTTTCGGTATTTCACAACCTGCATTTTATGGTGACGTAATTAACAAAATAAGAAGAAACAAAGATAGACATCATAATCATCGAAAACGCGTCAGAATCAACAAACGACTTTCACACCGTGGATATGATCCTAATGTCACCAGACGGACACAAGGCTTGGTACTTGACCAATATACAGTCTTATACCATCACATTCTTTAAACTTGCTCTCTGACTGACTGTGACGAAGAGACTCCATGACTCCATGACTGTGACGAAGAGACTCCATGACGGGCCCTGTCCCAATCTTTTTAGAGAAGACAGGGCCCTGACCACCTGTCCTCTCTGAATGTTAGTCGGACTTCCCGGATGATAACATACATTAGCTCGCTACAGCCGGCAGAGCATGGGTTGTATTACGTACGCCCTCTTTTTATATCCATTTACATATTTATCATTGTTGCTTGGACCCTTGAGTTTTGCGGTCTTGTTTGTGTGTGGTCATCTGACAGCGAGGAGGCTGTTTTACACCAGAATTGTACGTTTTTCGAGACCTATGGGAAATCTGAAAAGTGGGAGGGTTGTGCGCACGTAATCAAGGATAACCACACCTTCTGCTATTTTCGTGGCAGATGGCTGACTAAAGTTGCCACCGGTTGCCCATTGGTCTCGTTGGTTTATGTGTAGTCCTTTGTGTGTGATGTTTCTGTGTTGTTCGTTGGTGTTCATTGACCCTTTTGAGCCTCTTTCTCTGTTTGCCTGCTCTGTGTTTTTGCATTGGGTGTTTTGCTGTGGGTGTTGCAACCTGATATAATTGGAGATCCCTTCCTTTGTTCAATGTCGTATGTCTCTTTGATATCTTTTGTTATTCTGGTCCTCTCTGTGTTTTACATTAAAGTGTTTTGATCCTTAACTGTGGGTACTGCATCAAAGACTGGTTGGAAATCCCCTCCTTTCTTTCATACACAACGTCTTTGAAATTAAAGGAGGTAAACATCCCAGTGTCATCCTTCTGATCCTATGTGGACCATTAATTTTAGTCGGTATGCAACTGAATCCCTACAGGGAATTCGGAGCCGCGAAGTTTTTGTAAGTTAGATGCACAAAATTGAATCAAATTAATGTTTTTTTTTAATTAAGTGTCGCTGATGATAATTTACAATCTATAAAAACTACATTTTGTACCTGGTGCATAAAAAATCATCAAGAAGGTAACGAGTTGGAGCACCTGCATCTTACTGACAATGAGAGTACGGGTTATTTTGTGCTATGTTACCGATGGTAGGTATTTATATACAATCTTACTGACAATAGGATAATGGGTTATTGTGTGCTATCTTATCGCTGATAGGTATTTACTGACAATAGGAGTGTGGGTTATTGTGTGCTATCTTACTGATGAAGGGTATTTACTCACAATGGATGTAGGGGTCATTGTGTGATATCTTACCGATGATAGGTATTTACACACAATCTTACTTACAATGGGAGTAGGGATTATGGTGTGCTATCTTACCGATGATAGGTATTTTCTCACAATGGGAGTAGGGGTCATTTTGTGCTATCTTACCGATGATAGGTATTTACACACAATCTTACTGACAATAGGTGTAGGGGTAATTGTGTGCTATCTTACCGATGATAGGTATTTACTGACAATGGAAGTAGGGGTCATTGTGTGCTATCTTACCGATGATGTGTATTTACATACAATCTTACTGACAATAGGTGTAGGGGTTATTGTGTGCTATCATACCGATGACAGGTATTTACTGACAATGGGAGTAGGGGTCATTGTGTGCTATCTTACCGATGATAGGTATTTACATACAATCTTACTGACAATGGGAGTGAGGTTATTGTGTGCTATGTTACCGATGCTAGGTATTTACATACATATCACAATAAAAAAAGTGTATGAAAAATAAGCTTTAACAATGCGTGCACTTGACACGTATATAATCAGATCTTGAGATAAATAGATTATTGATTGATTTGTTTGAATATTTTGGTACATTCTCAAGCCAGGGTAACAATTAAGTAAACGCTTTAAAATCATGAATGGTAAGAACGTTGCTTTTCGTACATTTGATGATATGTTGATTCGCAAATGATTGATTATTATCTTTTCTTTTGTCATTTTGTATAGTTTTACAACCGTTTATTTCAGTGAAGCACCTGTTGTTTTTTCTCTTTTGTACATGCTTATGAAACAATATAGATATGCAGAAATTTGAAACTAGAAATTAATTGAATTACTGCACATATCAGCAAACCATTTGTTCATGTTCATTCATATATAAAAATTACTTGAAACATGAAACTTGATTCGATAAATTTTATAATACCACAGAACGCGCAGTATTTGCATTTATTGAATTTCTGCCATTTTAGATTGTTAAACCTGGTGTTGTTGGAGATCCCTTCCTTTTTCCAATGTCGTATGTCTCTTTAATATCTTTTGTTATGCTGGTCCTCTCTGTGTTTTACATTAAAGTGTTTTGGTCCTTTACTGTGGGAACCGCATTAAAGACTGGTTGGAGATCCCCTCCTTTCTTTCATACACAACGTCTTTGAAATTAAAGGAGGTAAACATCCCAGTATCATCCTTCTGATCCTATGTGGACCATTTATTTTAGTCGGTATGCAACTGAATCCCTACAGGGAATTCGGAGCCACGAAGATTTTGTAAGTTAGATGCACAAAATTGAATCAAATCAATGTTTTTTTTTAATTAAGTGTCGCTGATGATAATTTACAATCTATAAAAACTACATTTTGTACCTGGTGCATAAAAAATCATCAAGAAGGTAACGCGTTGGAGCACCTGCATCTTACTGACAATGAGAGTAGTTATTTTGTGCTGAGTTACCGATGGTAGGTATTTATATACAATCTTACTGACAATAGGAGAATGGGTTATTGTGTGCTATGTTATCGATGATAGGTATTTACTGACAATGAGAGTAGGGGTTATTGTGTGATATCTCACCGATGATAGGTATTTACTGACAATAGGAGTAGGGGTCATTGGGTGCTATCTTACCGATGATAGGTATTTACACACAATCTTACTGACAATGGGTGTAGGGGTTATATTGTGCTATCTTACCGATGATAGGTATTTACTGACAATGGTAGTAGGGGTCATTGTGTGATATCTTACCGATGATAGGTATTTACATACAATCTTACTGACAATAGGTGTAGGGGCTATTGTGTGCTATCATACCGATGATAGGTATTTACTGACAATGGGAGTAGGGATCATTGTGTGCTATCTTACCGATGATAGGTATTTACATACAATCTTACTGACAATGGGAGTAGGGGTTATTGTGTGCTATGTTACCGATGCTAGGTATTTACATACATATCACAATAAAAAAGTGTATGAAAAATAAGCGTTAACAATGCGTGCACTTGACACGTATATAATCAGATCTTGAGACAAATAGATTATTGATTGATTTGTTTGAATATTTTGGTACATTCTCAAGCCAGGGTTACAATTAAGCAAACGGTTAAAAGTCATCAATGGTAAGAACGTTGCTTTTCGTACATATGATGATATGTTGATTCGCAAATGATTGATTATTATCTTTTATTTTGTCATTTTGTATAGTTTTACAACCGTTTATTTCAGTGAAGCACCTGTTGTTTTTTCTCTTTTGTACATGCTTATGAAACAATATAGATATGCAGAAATTTGAAACTAGAAATTATTTGAATTACTGCACATATCAGCAAACCATTTGTTAATGTTCATTCATATATAAGAATTACTTGAAACATGAACCTTGATTCGATAAATTTTATAATACCACAGAACGCGCAGTATTTGCATTTATTGAATTTCTGCCATTTTAGACTGTTAAATGACAATTAATTTAACACATGTTACATGAAACATTCGTGTTATATTTGTAAATGATAGCAATTTCAAATTGATTATGCCTTTTTGTGACGAAATTGTGCATTTTCAGGACGTTTTATCTACACTTAAATTCTACGAATAAAACACAAAACCTCATACACACATTTTCGGCCACTTGGTATTTATCAAGTGTAAAATGACAATGTATAAAAATACAAGGTAAAATCCATATTTGCTTCTCTGGTGTCATTGCAAGAAAATTGTGTTTTTAATTTGTATCATTCCTTACCTCTGGAAGAAATACTTGAATGTTATTAAATCTAAAATCTACAAATATGGGCAATAACCATATCCCAATGCAGAAAATCCATGATTCAGAAAATCATAAACCGAAGGCATACAAAATCAGGATGAAATAGGTACCAAAGCAAACAAAGCTCCCAATATGGGTGTGAGACCAGGTGCCCAGGAATAGTCAGCGTCTTCTGCTTGCATGCAACACAAATTGTTGGACTCAGAGCGGCGGACTCAGGACTACTCAAAATTACATTGCATTTTCTTCTCAATGACTTGATAAAAGAAAATTTAAAATAAGAAGGAAAAGCATGGTACGAAAAAAGAGAGAACAACACTATGAGAAACAAAGACAGTATCATCATATAATGTAAACAGATATTATTCAGATGTTATACTTATGCTGTACTCGTTTTTTGTGTTTTTGCATCGGGTGTTTTGGTCTTTTGCTGTTGATGCTGCAACGGGGTCTTGTTGGAGATCTCCTCCCTTCTTTTACACTTCTTTAAATCTACACTTATTTCGTGTTGCAGTGTGGAGTTGGTAAAGCAATTCCCCGCGACCCGATGTTTGAAGTGTTTTAATTTCATTGTGTTCGCTACACCATTTGCTACTTGCGTGACAAATGGCCGTCCAAAGTCGGCACCGGTTGCCCATTGGTCTCGTCGGTTTATGTGTAGTCTTTTGTGTTTGATGTTTACATGTCTTGTGTCTCTTTCCTTCTCGTGCTGTACTCGTCTTTTGTATTTTTCCATCGGGTGTTTTGGTGTTTTGCTGTAGAAGCTGCAACGGGGTCTTGTTGGAGATCTCCTCCCTTCTTCCTGATAGACAACAATTTTTTGGTGTGCGGAGGAAAGGTCTCTAATAAAAATTGTCGGAATTCCAATGGGAACCAAATGTGCCCCACTCCTTGTCGATATTTTTCTTCACTGAATTCATTCAATTATTGGTCTCTTAAGAAGAAAGATACTTAGCTTTCGACTCTAACTTTACTTACAGATATATACGTTGTGCCGTCAATCAATAATCCAAAATTCGCGGATTGCCTTAGCAGAATCTTACCTTCGTAACTTGAAGTCAGGAGACTACTTAGATAAATAATTATGCATCCTACACTGATGGTCATATGAAAAAACCTCATTCTAGAACAATCGAAACGACTTTAACTTCAACATCAAATACTTTTCTTGCTACTCCTTTCTGAGTAGCAACATCCCTTCATCGCTTTCTTATGGCTTGTTCATATTTCAATTTATACGTTTTGCCAGACCAAATACCAAATATTTAGATATTGTTCTGAGAGCTAGGTGTCTTTCAGATAAGCTTCACATTCAGGGATACGTTTGTGACCGACTAACATCCTCACTGAGGAAGTACTACGGTCGATATGGGTAACTCGTCATTCACTTTGAGTTTCACATTGTCCAGAATGGTGGGTGATGTTCTGTCATATGGATTCATGTAAGGGCACGCGGGTTTTCTCTGGCATTGTAGGTATTGAGAGATATGATATCTAATTTCATAATACGATACAGACATTTCGAAGAATTGTCCCTTTGCTATGATGTTTTAAGATGAAAAAAAAATCATTTCAAAAGGAATGTATATGGTTCCTACGTAATATTCCCCTGTTTTGATTTCACAGATGTATGTCAAAATTCCTGAAATTTAGGGATTTCGTTTAAAACCTGTTTCGATTAGTGATGACATGTTATTCCTCAAATTGGCCAGATTTTTCATGTTATTCCTGATTTTTCATGAATTTTACACTTATTTCCTAACATATATTTTGTCTTATTTTGACATTTGAAATCAATGCTTTTCCACCCTTTTGATGCTGAAACTCTGTCAAGTAATAAGGAATGTTTATGCCAAATAATTGAAAACGTTTCAACGAGAATAGTTAATGTCTATAGAAAATGTTGCTCAAAGTCAATTATGCATTATCTAAGGAAAGAGCATAGAAAACCAAATCAAAGCACTATAAAACATCAATATGTCAAACATATCTTAGTAAATTGGTATTTAACTTTCACTGACTTTTCTTGATAATAGACAAAAAATTACACAAAATGTCTTTATTATTAAGAAAGTAAGTGATCTCCAATAACACTCGGTTGCAGCACCAACAGCAGAACCCCAAAACACCAAATGCAAAAAAAAAAAAAACAAAAACAAACAAACAGAGCAGACACACAGAGAAAGAGACACAAAAGGTACAAGAAACGCCAAATCACATAGAATCATCAAACACAAATGACTACGCATAAAGTAACGAGATTAGTGAGCAATTGGTGCCGACTAAGGACGGCCACCGGCAATTCTAATAGCAGACGTTGTGGTAACACGGATTACGTGTGTACAACCCTCCCTCTCTTCCGATTACCCAGATAAATCGAAAAACTCGACTACCTTTTATGTGATATCTTAAAAGGATTTGATATACATTAAAAGGATCTATATTATTTAAGGAATCATTGTAATATTTTTTTGGTTGATCGAGGTATCAGCACCAAAACTTGAGGGAAAACTGCATCGTGCGCGTAGCGCAGGATGTATAAGTTTTCCTTCAATTTTTGGTGTTGATACTAGATCAACCAAAAAAATATTACATTGATTGCTTATCATTTCATTTTGCGGCTTTTTAACGTTTATGATTGAAATCGGGTTGCTAACGACGTTTATAAGCGGGTACTTCCGTTTTGTGTTGATACAGGTATCGACAAAATTTCGTGGCCAATTAGAATCGTCGTTTCTTAATGATAAGAATGGAAATTAAATAATTGGATAGGCAACGAATGTCCCCGCCCGATAGCTTACGAAAGTTCATGGAATAAATCTTACTAAAAAGTCCTGTCCCCATGGTCTCCCCGTAAAACGTTTGGAAATTCCCTCATGTTTATCTAAGTTCATGCATCAGTATTTTGAATTGCAAAATGGGTTATTGATATAAGAACTAGACAATAAATCATCATTGATCTTTGGTATGTTAGCTCTATCATACAATCATATCAAGATTCCATATATACAACTGTGTCGAGTGCATATACATCTACTAGAGAGGTTAATGCACACATCAGTGGGCACAAATTACATGGAAAGCCAATTTATGCTTCGTAGAGGTTTTAAAACATTTTATTTTCCAAAATCTATCGTAAAACTTCTATTTCTTTCGTTCAGTGATGGGCCTGTATATTTGATTAATATGAACATGAAAAATATTTATCTCATGCCAATTTAATCATTTTTAAAGATTTTTGACAATCAGTCTAAAGATGTTGAAATATTTTAGGGATTACATGCAGTCCATAATATTTTGGAGATTTCATGGTATCCCTAAAATGACCAGGAATAAGACGTATCACTGAACCTTTCAGGAATTACATTAAATCCCTGATAATACGTATTCCCTGTAACACATACATTGATACACACGTAAACTTAATTTGTTACATCAGAAATATCTTAATTACGCATTTTAAAATTACAAGAAAAGGGGTGATAAATATAAAAGAGATTACCATCTGTGGTTATTCATCTATGTGTTTATTATGTGTTTATTCATTCTCTTCCATTAATAATGCGGAAGTTTAGAGGTTTATTTGGAGCAGCGCATTTTCTGTAATGTAAATATAGAAATTTAAATTCTAAAAATGAAACCATAAAATTTTGGGTGGCGTATGAAAAGCACTTAAGCTAGAAGCATCACTGATAAGAATTTAATATTCAAAACACGTATCTGGTGCATAAAATTGCTTTGAAATTTTATTCAAGA
Organism: Pinctada fucata; assembly: GCA_028142955.1. Lineage (NCBI taxonomy): Eukaryota > Metazoa > Mollusca > Bivalvia > Pterioida > Pteriidae > Pinctada > Pinctada fucata. The sequence continues at coordinate 51,393,274 of AP027108.1, forward strand.
AGGTATAGAATTGGAACAGTTTGGTATTATTCATTCACTCATGTGTGTATTCATTCTCCTCTATTACTTCATTAATTCATTGTTTATTTATTCATTTATGTGTTCATTTTCTGCATTAATAATGCGGAAGGATTCAAAATCTATAACTTCTTAAACATGTTCAAGGAAGTTTCAAACCAATTTATTACGTGTTTCGAATAGAAAATTCTCATCTGTCATTGGTCATGTTGTAAATTTAAGTTTATCATTCTTTATTTCTAGTATGCAATGCATTTATGCCTGTGTTAAGTTTATTTTCAAATAATGACATGGTTTATCGCTATCAGATTAAAAGATCCAAAAAAGTGGCATTACAATGATAACAGCGGAGCTAACAAACACATCATTAAAATACAATGCATATTATATTTATCACATTTAATTACGATAATTAATCTTCACGCTCTTATTTTTGGTTCGTATAATCTTTTGTAGATTGTGATGCTGTAAAATTGTGTTTTAAATTTAATCATATCTTATTTCAAATAATAGAAAAAAGGATTGGACAAAAGTTTGCACAACATCATATAATGACCTCTCCTATTTCGTTCTACATATCTACGTAGTACATTATAAGTTACATAGTGTGTAGTTTACCTGATATAGGATACATGGGGTTAGTAAATTTCATATGGGACAAGAACGAAGCTCGAGTCCAATATGAAATTTACCAACCCTATACATCCTATATCAGGTAAAATACAGACTATGTAACGTATATATCTTTTCAACTGATGATTTTTTAATCATTTTTATGTCTAATGCATCGTTACCACGTTTGCGTAATAAATTTATTTCGCAATAACTTTATTGCGCAACAAATTTGTTTCGCAATAAGTTTTTTAGCGTTCACACGAGACCGACACTATTGCGCAATAAAATGCCAATGCACATGCACAAAAAGAAGTGAGGAGATCTCCAACAAGACCCCGTTGCAGCATCACCAGTAAAACACCAAAACACACGATGCAAAAACACAATAGACGAGTACAGCACGAGACGGAAAAGAGACACACGACATGTAAACATCAAACACAAAAGACTACACATAAACCGACGAGACCAATGGGTAACCGGTGCCGACTTTGGACGGCCATCTGTCACGTAAGTAGCAAATGGTGTGGATATCCTGGATTACGTGCGCACAACCCTCTCACTTCTCCAATTACCCAGAGGTCTCGAAGAACGTACAATTGTGGTGTAAAACAACCTCCTCACTGTAAGATGACATCACACAAACAAGACCGCGAAACGCAGAGGCCCCAGAGACACAGATGAATATGTAAATGGATATAAAAAGAGGGCATGCTTAATACAGTCCGTGCTCTGCCGGCTGTAGCGAGCTCATGTATGTAATCACCCGAGGAGTCCGACTGACATTCAGAGAGGACAGGTGGTCGGGGCCCTGTCTTCTCTAAAGAGGTTTGGACAGGGCCCGTCATGGAGTCCCGTCGTCACAGTCAGTCAGAGTGCAAGTCTCAAGGATGCGCTTGTACAAGACTGTAGATTGGTCAAGTATCAAGCCTAGTGTCAGTCTGGTGACATTAGGATCATATCCACGGTATAAAAGGCGTTTGATGATTCTGACGCATTTTCGATGGTTATACTGCGTACCTTTGATCCTTTTTATTTTGTTTACCATATCACCATAAAAGACAGGTTGTGTAATACCCATAGTTATGTACTCTGTTGCATGTATAGATCCGAATTTAAAAAGAAGTTGACTGTAAGTTTTGTAAAATTTCCAGAAAGTCTTGACTTGTTTATGAAAGCGGAAACCTTGACCTAAAAGTATTTTGGTAATTTGTAAATTTCTACTGTGAAAATCCAAAATATCAGTACATGCTCTAGCGCACCGGATGAGCTGTGATATGTAAATGCCGTATGACGGTAATCTTGGAACATCACCGTCAAGCCAGGGGAAATTTACTATGTTCAATCCAAAATCATCCCTTTTGTCATATACACTTGTATGAATCTTTCCGTTTACAATTTTGATATTTAGGTCCAAAAAGGGTGTTTCTGTATTTGAAAGGCTTGCCTTGTTAAGGGTTAATTCTTGTGGATAAATTTCATTTTATATAATTCAAAAGCAGGATTGTAAATGGTTAGAATATCATCCAGATACCTAGAAGTATTATTGAAACATTTCAGCTCATCAAATTTTCTTTGCTTTTGTAGATTTTGGATAAATTCTTTTCCATAAGTGTATAAAAATAAATCTGCAACAAGAGGCGCACAGTTAGTACCTATAGGAATTCCTACAACCTGCTTGTATAGATCCTCACCAAATCTAACATAAATATTGTCCAAGAGGAAGGACAAGGCATTACACAGGCCACTACATGTCCATGATTTGTATGATTTGTAGTCTGTCGAGGAAAAGAAACCCTTCGATTCAGATGTACAAATGTAAGTTTTTCGCTCTCGATCAAAACACCATTTAATGAGATTAGATAATCGATCATTAATTTTGTCATGAGGAAGTGTGGTGTACATATTAGAGATGTCGTATGAAGAAATCGTATTGGCTTGGAAATTTTCAGATTTCATTTTTTCAATCACATCCCCTGAATTCTTAATAGACCAAAATAAATTTACATCGTTCCTGTTTAGAACCGTTTCACAATATCTAGTTATGTGTTCTTTAATAGCAGTAAGTGCTGACGTCAGATTTCTAGACAAAATTGTAGTGGAGCAGTTACTAGAATTAGCAATAAATCGGAATTTGTAAGGAGACTTGTGCAGTTTCGGTATGCAATATAGTGTTGGGAGATCCAATTTAGAAATAGATATATTGAATGAAGACAGTTCACTGTTATGCTTGCCTAAAATGTTAGATGCACTTTCATTGCTTTTGATATATGTATTAGTAGACGAAAGTTCCGAAATCAAAGTTGATATGTAGTAACGTTTTCAAATGATAATGGTGTTGTTGGCTGAATCATGAATAAAAAATCAAAGAATCATGAATAAAAAATGTGCTTTAACAACGGATATTTTGTTCGAATAATTTTCGTGAAGCCTAAATTTAAGACTATTTTGAGGCTTAGGTAGCCTATATAACACTCATTTATTTGTCATTTCAGTCTAGAACATGACGTCATTCAATTGTGACGTCATTCTCTACAAGGGATCCAGACTTACATGTATAGAAAAGCTTTCTTATACATACGAAAAATCGGAATCTCTCAATATAATCTTAAAAGTAAAGACGTCGATTAGGTATATGCGTCAGTATAACAATCCCCTTCTCTTGTCCTGATGATGCGCATGCGTCAGATTTATTGCGCACCAGTTTCGCTTAGCGTTTACACGACAGAATATGTTGCGCAATAAAGTTATTGCAAAACAAATTGAAAATTAATTGCGCAATAAATTTTGTCGTGTGAACGCAAAACAAATATATCGCGCTACCAATTTACGTTTATTGCGCAATAAACTCTCCGTGTAAACGAGGCATTAAACAAAATGACAACTTAAGCAAAATTTCCTACTTTTCTATTCGTGGATGGATTTAAAATTGTTTTCTCCATTAAAAAGATCGTACCTGCAAATGGTTTATTCAAAATTAATAAACTTTAAACTGAATTCATTTCAGGCGGATATTTTGAATAAAACAAATAAAGCGCAATAAAAAACTACTGTTATTGGAATTCTCGCTATGACGTCAAGAAACAATGGGTATTCATGATGTCATAGTAGTGTTACCGATATAAATTTGAGCTTCAGAATTTAAGATATACACGGCGTTCACGTGGTATGGATTATTCGAGGCTCTCTGAGGATTTTACGTGTTGGAAAGATATATGTCAATATGTCATGTCTAATCAAACCTTCTTCATGATCGTTTTCTTGCTTTTGGTATTAAGAAGAAGAAGAAGAAGAAGAAGAAAAGAAAAATACTAAAAGAAGCAGAAACTACTACAGATGAGATGAATGAAAATTATCTTCATTTATTTATCTGCTTGAAATCCATCTGTAAGCAATAAGGGAAAAAGACAAACAGAAAGCCAACAATACATGTAGTATTGCTTAAAACGAAGTCTAAAATGAGTTGATTTGAAACATTGCCATTCCTGGTTTGTCGATGAATACCTTAGATTTACATGTAACAGGTGAACGAAAGGGGTATTTCTTATCAGAAATAATATAGATATGTTACTGTATAAATACTTATTATTGGTACTTAACACTACAATAAAATATCTTTTCCTTCTTCATTTTGTAACTGCTGAACAAACAATGATAAATTTACATCGATATCGATATAAACATACATTGTACATAGCCTGACTGTTGAGCTTTTATACTTAATTGAAATCAATCTTCTAAATACATTTGTACCTTTATAAACCATAAGCCATATTGATACAGGTGATTTGTGAGTTATTCAGGACAGACAGCTTCATGATGTTCTAAAAGAGACCCAAGAATAGAATCCCATCCAAGATAGATATTATAAAATGTCGCGAAGTACTAAAAGAAGCCTTAGATAACTATACCAAACTTTGGTTTCAATCGGAGCGAGTCGAATCGCATTCTCTGAATGACTGGAATAACCTCATTTTGGATATTACTGACATTCGAATATATAACTGTCACAAAAACACTCATCTTTTTGAAAATCCAATTTCTCAATCTGAAAGTTAATTCAAATCCAAAATACGTAACTTACAGGATAAATTTGTCTTTGCTCCTGCAGATAAAGCAACCAACAACACCATAATCATAAATAATTTGAAAACGTTTCTATATATCAACTTTAGTTTCGGAACTTTCGTCTACAAAAAACTTATTTCAAAAGCAATGAGAGTGTCCTCAATATTTTGAGCAAACAAAACAGTGAAATTTCTTCATTCAATATCCCTACTTCTCAATTTGATCTTCCTACACTATACTGCATACCAAAACTGCACAAGTCTCCTTACACGTTTCGATACATTGCTAAAAATAGCAACTGCACAAGTACAGTACAATATACTGTTTCACTTGTTTCACTCCAATATCCAATAAATGAAATCGAGAAATTTTCAAGCCAATATGAATTCTTCATACGACTTTTCAAATATGTACACCAAGCTTCATTACGATAAAATTAATTATCAATTATCCAAACCCATCGAATGATTCTTTAATCGAGAGGGAAAACTTATTTGTAGATCTGAATCAAAGGGTTTCTTTTCCGCTGCAGAAAACAAATCATACAAATCATGGACATGTAGTGACCTTTGTATAGCCTTGTCCTTTCTTTTGGACAATATTTATGTGAGATTTGGTGAGAATCTATACAAGCAGAATTTAGGGATCCCTATGGGTACTAATAGTGCGCGTATTGTTGCAGATTTATTTTTATTCACTTATGAAAAAGAATTTATCAAAAATCTTCCAAAGCAAAGAAAACATGATAATGTGAGATGCTTCATTGGTACTTCTAGGTACCTTGATGGTATCCTTACTATCGACAATCCAGTTTTTGAAAAGGTCATATACCCACAAGAATTTACTCTAAACAAGGTAAACGTAACAAACACAGAAAAATCATTTTGGACCTAAATATCAAAATTGTAAACAGAAAGATTCACACAAGAGTGTATTTTTGAAAACCCCGATGATGGGAACGGATGTATATTTCATAGAAGATTATGAAAGTCAGAATATTTTTTACAATATCCATGGACAAAAGAGAGAAAAGATACGAAGTTTGAGAAATTTTTTTTTTAAATCGTCAAAATTTTGCGATATACGAATCTAGAGCTCTCCAAAATGGTATATTCGATAAGAATATGAAAATAAACTACGAATATTAAACTTTGCAAAAGATAACGTAAGATTACATTGAAAAACGATCTTAAAGTCGATGTTTTATTGCCACATCGCCGCAAGCTTGTTGTCTAGCGTAAACAATCGAAACAATAGCGTCACGTGATATGTTACACAGATGTCGCTCACATGGCCGTTCACTGCAACACATACGCAGGTATGAATGAAAAAATAGATACCAATGAAAGCTGTTAAGTTATAAAAGAAAACATAACATAACATGTTAGCGGAAATCATTTTAGTGAAGCTATCTGATAAATCTTTGATAAGGAATATTTTCTATAGCTTTACATGATGGGAGCAATATGCAAATAAAAATTACTTTCATTTAAAAGTCATTATGACAAATATGGATAATGACCATATCCCTGTATACGGCACAAAATCGACAATTCAGAAAATCAGAAACCGAAGGCATACAAAATCAGGATAAAACAGGAACCAAAGCTAACAAACAAAAACCTCCACCATATGAAAAAAAGCGTACTCCCGATATGGGAGTGAGACCAGGTGCCCAGGAGGAGTAAGCATCTCCTGCTTGCATGCAACACCCGCCGCTTCAATATCTAATTTTATGAATTAATCGCAATTCTCTGTAATCATTTTAACAATTTCGGCACGCATAGTCTCCGATTTTCATAAAATTTCACACATATAAGTAGGGACCAATGAAAAAAGGAAAATTTGACAAAACAATTAATTCTAGATCATCTGGTTACCATAGCAACGGCCTTTAAATTTGAGAAATTAGCAAAATTGAGCTAATTTGAAGCTCTATAATTTGGTCTATAAGTGACATCAAATGAAGATTTTTAAAGCATCCTAAAGATTAGGACATGAAATTTTAAATAAGCTCACTAGTAGTGTCTGATATTGTAAAAAGGCTTGTTACCATGACAACATAATTAGCAAATTTTGATACATTGATTTCAAAATGCTGTTTGTATTTTCCAATTTTCCTTCTCTCTTGATTGGTATATGATAATGAAATAGGATTTATTTTATAAAATGAGCAAATTCAAGTTGCTATGTACATAAGTTACCTTATCAACGGTAACTATGGTCTTTAATATTACTTATTTTTTAACTTCAGAGTCATTTAAAAAAAAATTGCATCATGATGAACAGATAAAAATTGTTTGGAAATATTCAACACAAAGAGCTCTTTCAAAAACCGTGAAAAAGCTATGGGGAACATATGTTACAATGGCAACCATTTTTTATTATTTTCATAAAACAGTTATTATTAATCCCTGAAAGTTCAAATTCAATAACAATAAAGATCAAGTAAGCCTCTATCGAAATACAATAAAAATCATCAAATAAGTAATAATTGCTATAGTAATTTGGCCATACATTATGGAAATAAGCATTTTTTGTTGTTTTTCGAAGCATTTTCATCAAAAAATGAAACACGCTTACACAACGTTTTTTTACATATACGATAAAGCAAAGTCTGAATTTTATTTTAGATTAAAAAGTTTCAGATTACTTAACTTTTTTGATGCCTGTATCCAAGGACTCAAAGTAGGCCTATGTGCAATTTCACACAATCGTTCCCATAGCAACGGGCTATTTCCTGAATATTTTTTGAAAAATTTCTTTTGTGTAATGACAGATCTACTTGAATACATTAATTAATGTTCATCACTCTGAATTAAAATTCAATAATCTAGCAAAAAAAGAACTCTTAATATTGTCCAAAATTGCTTTCATTTTTGCGATTTGAGGTCATGTTGCCATAGCAACAAACAGAAACTTTGTCCAAATGTGAATGCTTATGTTTTATTTGCATAAAAAACTAAAAAATGTAAGTAACTTATCGTTGAATTTTGAAAAAATGCCAAAAATACTATTTTGATAGGGTACCTGTGTTGCTGCTATGGAAACATATAGATAAGATCATAAACCCAAAATTATTATACTTAACTTGAAAGAGCAATGATAGGGTACTGATAATTCATCAGTGTTTGTTTCAGATCATGCTGCATAAATTATGTATGTGACTTCAAAAACGCCAAAAAAAAAAAAAAAAAGAATTTTTTCAATATTCAAAGTCTGTTTCCATGGCAACCGGATGTGATATTAGACATTTTTCATGGTGACGAACTTCGCACTTCGAACTTCGTACTTCGCACTTCGAACATTGAAGAAAAAGTGGCGCAGCTGCCGTCTGCGTATAAACTCATAAGCGGAGTAATCTTCATTTTGATTAGTATACTCAATGGAATGGTATAATGGACTTCCTGTACAACTGGCACGCTTTTTCGGGCAACCCACTTATGAAATTAAAGTGCGAAGTTCGAAGTGCGAAGTGCGAAGTTCGTCACGGTGAAAAAAGTCTACTAAGAACATTTTAAACAAATCTTTACGTTTGGGTCAGACCCAACCTTATGTACAAATTTAATCAAATTCTGAGACATGCGTGCCTTCATAAAAGTGCAAATGCTTACAGAGAATAGCTATTAAATAGAAGTTCATATCTCAGCAAAATATTGTACACGTGTTATGTTTTAGAATAAAGGAGGTGATTCTTATCTTGATTATGTTTTAGGGACCAGTATTTAATGTGACACAGTCTGTAGGTGCGTAGGAATCCGTATCAAAAATAATTATTTGTATGTAGGTAAAGATTATCAAACCTTACCATATTGGTAATTCTACGAAGAATTATAATTCTAATTCATTCTGTTTGTTTTGTGCATTCTGATTGGTTCACAGGATTTCTACAACGCGGGTATGTTAAGGCGTCCCATGGAAATATCATCACCTTTATCGCACCTTTGTAATGGACACCTTTTTCTCTCAATAAAATACACTTTAATCAAAAGTATGAATATGTACTTTATAGAAGGAAAGTCAAGGGTCATTGGCGAGTTCTGCAGGTGTGATGAAAGTCACGTGATCGCTATTTATAGCACATGTACATAGTACGAAAAAGAAGCATCGAGCGCAAGTTGTTCCACTAATTTCTCAGTGAACTGATGGTTTATGATGTGTAGAGAAATGCTCAAATTTCATATATCTTGCTACGACAAGTCGTGAATTCCATATATTTATGGATTAAATTAAGGAATTCTATGGCGCACCCTGGTTTTTGCGTTACACCTTCAATGACTACGTCCCTGTATAGGTTTAATATGAAAAAAAAATCAAGTTGTTGTAGCAAGAACTATATAGATAAATCATGGAAGATTCGATTTACACCAAACTTCTTTCAATTTATTTAGAGGAACAACTTGCGCTAATCTATTTTCTATGAGTACCCCTAAAAGTTCTCCTCCCGAGAATCATTTCAAACGTTCAAGTGATGCGCGATTGACAGGGGGAGATAATTTCTCAATAACGTTTCAGTACAGGAACATTTCAACGAAAATTCATATCCTTCTGTCTCAAAATCGGCAAGACTTTAATTTTTCTAGAAAAATTTGAAGTGTAGAGTGTCAATATTTATTATAATATGTTGGTGAAGACTTAAAAAGTAATGTGCAAATCCAATGGAAGTCATGATCCAATGCAATAGATGTGCGCCCCTCTGCTTTTCTATATTGCAATATTTATCTGTGACAATGTTTTCAAGTTTCTATTGATTTTCATACAAATTCATAATTAAAGGTGCGGTGTCCCTGAAAATTAATTAATTTTACAAAATTTTATTATGCAAAATCTTTCTTTTCAAATCAAAGTTTGTAACATTCTCATTTGTATACAAAACAAATTCATAATTTGATTAAGCATCATTATAATTAAAGGTATGGTGTCCCTGAAAATTAATTAATTTTACAAAATTTTATTATGCAAAATCTTTCTTTTCAAATAAAAAAAAAAATTTGTAACATTCTCATTTGTATACATAAATTCAAATTTTCATGCGATTTTTACGCATATATTCGCAGTTATAACCGTTTGAAAACGTCATTTTTAATTTTGGGTGCGCAACTCTAATTCTTTTCACTAGCGCCACCTACAATATATTGCGTTTTTACAACAAAGGTATATGGAGATTTAATTTTACAAAATCGACAATATTATGGTCGTTACTGCATATTTTTTTTAATGAAACTTTTTATGGCTTCTTTTTTCCTCAATCTAGACCCTTCGAAATACATTTTACGTTTTCAATGAAATAACTAAAATTCAGGGACACTATATCTTTAACGGTTCTATTATTTTATCACTTTCTAAATTTATAGCTTTTATCATTATATCGCCATGTCTTTCTGATGCATTTGTACTATCCATTGATTTCAATTTTTTTTCTTTCTGCTAGTCAGAATGCTTGGAGGAGGGGTCAGATGCAGCGTCGAGTCTTCTGAAATTATTTTTCGTCACCCAGGAAACCTTTTTATTTATTTTTTTTTATTTCCACTTTTAAATTATGCTGTTGATAATACAGGTCCGTAATTGTTCACGTGAGAGAGGGAGAGGGGGGGGGGGGGGGGGGGGTATTACTAGCTTACATATTTGTAGGTGGCGGGGGCGGTGCTGATAGCAAATATACGTTTTTTAACAAGCTTTAAGAGGAGCATATTCATTTCGTAATTCCTTCATTTAATTACATGTTACATACGATAGAAATACAACAAGGGTTGGAAGGATTCTTATCGGGAAGAGGGGGGGGGGGGGGGTTCAAGCCTGCCCATGCAGGGTGATAAAGCCTGTTTATACATGTATGTTTAAGTTCAAGCCTACAAGTTCAATTTAAAAAAAAAAAAAAAAACAGATTCGAGGAAAAAGATGATCAGTACTTATGTACCAATCTCGCATAATCATGACCGGCCATGCCCTTGACAATGGATGTTAGTGACGCGAAACTGCGATTACCTCTCCTCTCAGGAAAAAAGCCGGAAAATACAATTATGCAAATGTGCAATGTTCAACGTCAGGGGCACCGAAAGGAGAAACCTCCACTCTGTCGAGATAAATCTATATTTACATGTATACTTAATTGAATCCTGTATCTCGCCATCATCGACAAAATTTTAACTTTGTCTGCCTATAATATTCTTTATTTTCTCACCATGTTTTTCGAATTCGTGAGAGGAGGGGGGGGGGTTCCATCTTTCAGCTTTGTATAAAATCATTAGGGCCCCGCTAGGCGGATGCCCTATAGTAATCACTCTGTCCGTCCGTCTGTCTGTCCGTCAGCAAAAACTTTAACATTGGCCATAACTTCTGCACTGTAAGAGGTAGAGCTTTTTTATTTTACATGAGTGTGCCTTGTGACAAGACCTTTCCGTTGGTACCAACATTTTTCATCATGTGACCTTGACCGTGACCTTTGACCTGCATTTGAAAAAAACTTTAACATTGGCCATAACTATTGTACCGTAAAAGATGGGGCTTTGATATTTGACATGTGTGTTCCTTGTGACAAGACCTTTCTGTTGGTACCAACATTTTTTGATCATGTGACCTTGACCGTGACCTTTGACCTACTTTTGAAAAACTTTAACGTTGGCCATAACTGTTGTACCGTAAGAGATGGGGCTTTGATATTTGACATGTGTGTTCCTTGTGACAAGACCTTTCTGTTGGTACCAACTTTTTTGATCATGTGACCTAGACCGTGACCTTTCACCTACATTGGATAAACTTTCCCAATTGATATATTTGGGCCCTTTGCAAAAAATCGATGACATTGGAATACTGCATTGTATGTTTGCCTCTATTCCTCTGGCAGCAATTCGTTTGTTGCCAACCATGTTGACCTTGTTGCCTTCACATTCAACTTCTTAAAGAAGTGGCCAGCGGGGCCCTTTCTGACTTTGTCAGTGCTCTAGTTCGGTCATTGTTTTTCCTCATCTTAAGATGAAATCCATGGTCATATTTAGACCAACAACCCAGTATTATATACATGTATTATAGGCTATATCACCCTGCATATGCAGGCTTGAACCCCCCCCCCCCCCCCCCTTTCATAACTCCTTATTATTTAAATTTAGATCTGTACAATATTTAGATACAAAGGTCGGAAGATTTGCTATGATCAATTTCAATAAATTTAAAATAAATAAATAAACAAAATAAATAAATAACTCAGCAGCTCTGTATTTATCAAGTGATAGACGTGAACTCCTTTGTACATGTACATTTAGAATGGCATCCTTTATCACAACTTGCAAGAATTGAATATCTCTGTGAAACCAGGGACGTATATAACTAAAGGGATGTGCAACTCCCCGGTTTTCCCCCTGAAATCTCGTTTCTTACATTGTCATAGAGAAAAACTATATATCGGGGCCGAACGCGGTATTTTCTGACCCGGATTATATAAGAGAACAAACCAGATTCCGTGTCGTATTTTCCGGATCCCCTATCTACAGCTTTTATATACCACGGCGACCTTTAGCCGGGTATTAATTAATATGTTGTCTTAAGCGTAGTAAATCAGAGGTTGTATATTCCAATTAGAGAGATCGAAGGCCTGTCACATAGGTAGGGTGGTGGATTACGTAATACCTGACCCCAGGTGCAAGGTGTGAACGAGTGATGGGTAAGTCGAAAAAAATTAGATCGCAATAGTCTTCGAAGAGAACGGACGGAAAATGTCAGACTTCTTAAACTGGGACGAGGACATTTGTCTCGATGAAATCTTAGGAGATTATACCGATTATGACAATTTATGTCCCGACAGCGACGAAGACTTCGTGCAATCAGTTGCACCAACGACTATTAAGGGCACCAGTATATATGTTTGTCCTGTCTGCAAGAAGAAACTGCGTACCATTTCAGGGTTTCGTGGCCATACGACTAAACAACACAATATTCATAGTCTGAAAGGTAACAGGATAGATAATTGTTGGTGCATATAACATTGGACGTTATTGGAGCTGGCTTTTTATATATTTATTTATTTATTTAGCGCGGTAGCGCGGCCGAACGCTTCTTTGCTAAAAGTTCAGGCTTATAGTTTTGTGTTTATTTGTTTATTTATTTATAAGTTTTCCTTTTTTTTTTGTCTTGGCTTACACTATATTTGAGGACGGGGGCCGGACAAATAGATTTTTTTTTTAGCTTTATCAGGACGTAAATATTTTATATACGTCCCTGCCTTTATTATCTTTTTAACGATCTTGCGATAGTCAATGATTTGGCCGACCGGACAATTTTGAAAACCGAACGGTGTTGTTTATTTTTTCTGTCATTTTTATAAGTACATGTATATATTTTTTATCGACTGGTATATAAATATAATAGAGGACGGGTTGGTCTGATAACTGTATTTTCTTTAATCATCATTCATTTCACCGTTAGTTTATTTATTTGTATTTTGTTTTTTCTTAAATTTTCTTACAAGTGACATGAGAGAAGCCCTCCTGATCCGACATTTCAGAAACTGAACGGCAGTTGGCAGTTTTGTTGTTGTTGTTTTTAAGTTTTTTTTATTCACATGTGAGGGTGTATTCTTTTATGTATAAATTAATTTATTCTATTGTGATTCTATATTATTCTAATACATGCACAGGAAAGTTTATTCTGTAGAAGATACAATATATTATTTCAGCTCTTTGGAAACACCGACTCATCGTACGTACGGATATCAAAGAGTTTTAGTAATTTTAAAAGTATATGTATATATCATGTATGTTAGCAGATTTTATTGTTATCGAAGCGATCTTTGTTGTATTGAAAAATAAAATTCTTTAAAATTACCGCTTTTTAAGAATATGCGAAAATGCTTCTAATTTCGATGCCTAAGGGGTGGATGAAGGAAGGGGGGGGGGGGGGGTGAAAGGCGATATAGTTCGACGAATAATAATAAAGACATCCTTCATGAGAACTCTGTCATTTTAATAAATATATTTGTTTTTTCTATTTTAGCTAGTGACCATCGGCAGAGTACAGATGCGAATCCCCATAGTGTACCATCAAGTCAGACACCGTTGTTTCTTCAGGACGATGTTTTTCCATCAATTTTCCATCGGGCATTACATTCATCTGTGTCTATTATTGTGGATGACCCTATTTATATGAACACTGACTTTCGATATTTGACAGAACGTGCTACATCTAGGGAAGTCGAGCAGATACTGCGTGCTGTAATGCATAAGTTATTCTTACAAGTTGGCGTCTCTGTAAGCAGCGCATTAGAGCGCGAGACTCTATTTCAACATTTTCACAGAATGCGATGTGACAAATCAACTATGACAGAAATCCAAGAAGCATTTGCGTCCGAAAGTACCCTTACGAATCGTACCGTTAATAACTTCCTTCAAATACTTCTGATGGAACTTATTGGACAAATATTAAGTGAATGTTACCAGCAGGAGGTGAAACAGGCGACAGATGTAAAGGAGTCAATGAGCCAAAACGACAGACAAATTCTTTACTACATCGCAGGATACATCGTAAGATCATTGCGCAAAAACACCAATCGAATTCATCAGACAGACGAGGGAGTACTTGCGGCATTGGATAAAATGCAATCAGACGGCACAACAGAGTTGTCAACGTATGCCTCATGGTTTAATCAAGTCAACCGCGGCGGCCTTAAACGACCTTCTGACACTTTGGTTGACCTTGTATGCGCAATGGAAATAGTTGTGAGAGGGAAAGTGTCATTTGACAATCTCAGTTCTACATCCTTGTTAGTGGCACCTCTTAAGGAAGCTATCTTAGAGTCCACAGCAGTAAAACATTATGCCGACCAGATCTTCAGAGGATGCAAGTTTGATAATTCATTCCAAGTGGAAAGGATCGCATATCTATTTTTGACAATTCGAGGATTTGCTGTGTTTAGGGCCAAGAGAACTCAACTACATGCAAGCAAGACAAACAACAGTAAACCCTCTTTTAGTTTGCGTCAGGTCCTTGGATCAAAGAGTATCAACATTATGTGACACTTTCCAAATACTACAGGAGCTTTCATCATCTGCAGTTAAACTAACCATGCATTCACCTTCCATATGAATTTGAATACAAATGTATTGACAAAAGGAAATATTAGAGTGATCTCACATGACAATAATTTATTATATGATTTCATATGAAATACTAAATATCATATTATCAAAAGCAGGACATAAAATGTGTGAAATAGCTTCAATGTGACATACATGTGTATAATGCTTAAATTAATAAATACATGTACTAGCTGGTTTGATGTATACTCCATACGATATTTATAAATTATAATGCTGAAACATAACTGATGGCAAACCAAAGTGAAGCTCTCAAATTAAAAAAAAACTCCTCCTCACTAGTACATGTACCAGTAGTTAGTGACTCACAAGTTTTTTCTAATGTGTTCAATTGTGTAGACGCATAGCTATGGTCTTAGTTGATTTTAGTTATCATATTTGCTGGTCATAGAAACCCTTTTCTGTTTTCTCTTTCGTGGCATATCTGTAAGATAAAAGATAAAAAGTATGAATAAAATTGGTATTTCTCAAGAAAAGTTACTACTTAGTCAGTTAGTGCGTTGGTAAAAACATTATTCATTCTAATTTACATGTGAAATATGTATTTATACTTCTACTTATTACAAAATAGGCAAAATGATACAAATCGTCCGTATCTTTTTACGAATAAATAGTGAGCCGAACGGGACAGTGCTTTTTACATGTACGACTTTCAACACAATTTTCACACACGTCACAGCCTTTGTCATGTCAAGATTTTCCATGTTAGAGGTTATAATTCTTTGTATATGCTAGCTTCCATAGAAACAACTACCAGAACTCGGGTGAGGTATACTACTGCTAGCTTAAAGGGTACCTTTCCCTTGCTGATAAAGCTTGCATATGTCATGTAGCCATGGTACATTCATAGCTAGTAGAATTATTGGGGTTTTGCATCCAAGAACTGCTGTTGCAATCATGAAAATAGTAAAAGAATTCGAAAAAAAAGCTGATGCATTTATCAAAGATTGACGGTTATATGGTCCTTCATAATTTAACAACTAAAAATCACAGGAAACGAAAATACTGAAAAAAACATTCGATTTGCGTGTAGAAATGATAGAGGAAGTGGCTGAATTTTTTTTGAATTTTTCCATTCAAAGATGAAGCTGTTTATTGAAGGAAAGTACCACCACCTCGAGTGTGTACGATCCTCGGTTCTGTGTTGATGACCATACCTACATTTAATCGATTGTTTTCATAATATCCAGCTGCAAATGTCGGTAATCTAGTCTCAGGTTGAAGTTTCAATTTCATTTAGGACGTCGATCTCGTTATTTTCTATATTCACAAGGTCTAGGTAACCTTTATTTACGATTTTATCGCAACATTTGTCACGTAAGCATGGTGTACGGAAAGGGCGGTGAGCAGCATGTTTGTTTTTAAGAAAATAGAATAATAATCGTATGTGTCATATCATAAGTAGAAAATATTCAAAGACTTACCTTGATTTTGAAGTGTAACTCGATTAATCAATGCTTTATATGGCACTACATGCCCCTGCTAATTTCGAGTCGATGAATTTTAAACAAAATGGCGACGCCGATGAAGCGCGCATGCGCAATAAAGCATCGACGTAAGGGAAATCTCGTCGTGGTCCGAGAGCCCTGAGTTGCACATCCCTTTAGTTATATACGTCCCTGGTGAAACCCATAATGCGTTAGAACTGTAACTTTGTGAGAGTAACATGTCAGTCTTGTATAACAAAGTATCTTTGAGTAGACAGTGGCGTAGCTACAATGTATGCTAAAGCATCCACTTTCCTCGAAAATTCCTCAATTCAGTAAAAATTTTCCTCCCTCTGGAGGTTTTTTTTGTGAGCTGCTGGAGGTAAATCTTTATTTGCATTCGACCTCCTTCATTGCCATTCGAATGTCCTCAGCTTCTGAACTCATTTTCCTTGTATCATGAAAGGATTCACTTAGATTTGCCCAAGCTACGCCACTGATAGAGCGGCTAGAGCTCATGTTTAAAATAAAACACCATGACATCCATATAACTATAGACATCAGAAAGACTCAAAATGTAGGCTTTTATAGTTTAGGATTAAATATCACAAATACATATATACTTCTTTACAATAAAAGATCTTTATCGACACATTTTGTAACATTTGACAGACACTTGACGTGACATCTTCTTGCTGGCATTCGGGTAAAGTTATATTTTCTTCCAAAGGCAAATTTCTGAAAATAGAAGAAAATTCAAATTTAGGTGAATAAATAAGTTTTTTTTGTATTAAAATGTTATTTCTTACAGAACCTTTTAGGGTTTGTCATTTGTTATTGTACTGTTAATTTAACTTCTTCACAAGTCAATTATTAGAACTTTAAGGAAAAGAAAATGGCACAAATACTGTAAACAGTTATAGATTTGTTCTGACAATATTCATAGATAGATCTAGATTTATATCAAATTTCAACTATGTATATATATATATGTATATATATGGGAAGATATTTTTACACTCAAGTCTCTAAGAAAATTATATATCATATATATACCTGGTCATTGAAAAGTTCTTTCAATTATGATTCTGGGCTAATGTAGCATTCAACACTGATCCAGTGCCAAAACATTTCTGTTTTTTTTTTATGAGATGATTAAATATGTAATTTTCATCAGTCTGAAATACAAATGAATAAAAAATAAGTGTTATGAATTGTATAATACAAAGTAGGTTTCATTGTTACATACTAAAACAGTAAACATGCATGTCCCACATCCACCCCACCCCCTTCCCCATATTTTTTCTACTCGTAAGTTTACCTTTGTCATGAATATGCTTGTATCTAAATTATATAATATAACGTAGCAGACACTGATGATATGGAAAATAAAGTAATAACAATAGCGTTACAACCATATTTTTTTCACAGCATTGCTGCAATAATTCGTACACGACACATGCATCATATAACACACGTGTACTCCGCCAGTACTGTAAACAAGGTACATAAAAAGAATGATTTCGTACCTTTTTAAATAGTTTTGTCTTTGATTACATATATTAGGATATTTTCTTTGTGCAGCATCTCTGTTTTCATGTAATTTTTACACATACATACCGTTTTCTCAATTTTTCTTATCACCCGCCTTGTAAACTGTCGGTTCGCACCTTCCATCGCTTCTCAAGCTTCTCAGTAACGCAGAGGTCCTTAACAACGCAAGGGGGTCACAAAGTGCACTCAATAGATTGGGGTCTTCTCAAAGGTATATTGAATAGACGGAGTGTAAGCGATTGAGTAAGTACATGACTTTTTATAACTGATAACTGATAACTTTCATCCTTTGAATTTACAAAATATCATAAAAATTAGTTGAAATATTGTGTTGCTACCGTACTTGACGACACGGAGTCTATGACGTCAAATGACGTTACGTTATTTCGCGGCAAATTTTTAACGTAATATTCCATGGGACGCCTTAACATACATACTTAACGATGATATACATGTCCCATACCGACTCACTTAACATACTTTAAAATGTATTCCTACATACATTTAACGTTACAGGCTTAGGCGCACTTATTATGCATGACGTCATGATTCCCTGTGCTCTGTGTTCCAGTGACGTCATACTGTGACGAAAAAATTCAAGTTCTGAACTTAGTAATGGCGTTCTCCACTTATAAACAACATAACAAGTTTATTATAGATAACACTTTGATTTTTTTCGCAATTGTAAAAGATATGAAGCAGTTTTATTTTGTATTTTGCAGCGGAATAATTTCTGATGGTCGTTGTTAGTCCTCCGTAGCAACGTCGCTTCTAACGCGATAAATAAAATCCCCTGAAGGACATAAAGAGTTAAAATGTGACCAAAAAATAGAATAGGGATAAACGTACTGTGTTTTGTGGTTCCGATAGGTATATGTTGGATATACTGTTGGAAACATACGTTATACTTTTCAGGGACAAGCCCCGACGGTATAACTGCGTTTCCAACAGTATATCCAATGATATGTACCTGTCGGAACCACAAAACACAGTACGTTTATCCCCTAATTTTAATAATTTGTGAAAGCTACATGAATGGCAAGTATGGATTATGATCATATCCCTCCTTACCGCACAAAATCGTTAATTCAGAAAATCAGACACCGAAGGCATACAAATGTTAAACGTCTTTCAATTCAATAGCATCATTTAAAACCTGATAAATTTACAGCATGGACCAGAAATGCACGTTTCGGGTACTAAACCCTCGTCAGTGATCCTCACTTTAAACAATGTAATGTGAACATAAAGTATGAAAATTATTATGATTGTCCAAAAATGTACCAAAAGACGTAGCAGAATATGTGGGATATGATGCTACAGGACCCGTGTTTTAGAAATTTCAAGAAATTTTGTAACAGAAAATGTCAAATGCGTCGAAGAGAAAGACGATCAATCGAAGTTGATCGAACTTGGCTACATGTGCTCTCGGGGACTCTTGGTTACCAGCAGTGACACTCACCAAGTAGTTCCAATGTTAAACGTCTTTAAATTCAATAGCATCATTTAAAACCTGATAAATTTACAGCATGGAGATGCTTTCTCTTCCTGGGCACCTGGTCTCACTCCCGTATCGGGAGTTCGCTTCTTTTCATGTGGTGGAGGTTTTTGTTTGTTTGCTTTGGTTCCTGTTTTGTCCTGATTTTGTATGCCTTCGGTTTCTGATTCTCTGAATTATCAATTTTGTGCTGTATACAGGGATATGGTCATTATCCATATTTCTCATGTACCAGACATGCACGTTTCGGGTACTAAACCCTCGTCAGTGATCCTCAGTCTGAACAATTTAGTCTGACAAAAAAGTATGCAAATTATTATGATTGTCCAAAAAAGAACCAAGAGACGTAGCAGAATGGGTGGGATATGATGCTACAGGACCGACGTTTTAGAAATTTCAAGAAATTATGTAACAGAATATTTCAAATGCATTGGAGAGACAGACGATCAATCGAAGTTGATCGAACTTGGCTACATGTGCCCTCGGGGACCCTTGGTCAACCAGCAGTGACACTCACCAAGTAGTTCAAATATTAAACGTCTTTAAATTCAATAGCATCATTTAAAACCTGATAAATTTATAGCATGGACCAGACATGCACATTTCGGGTACTAAACCCTCGTCAGTGATCCTCAGTCTAAACAATGTAATGTGACCAAAAAGTATGAAAATTATTATGATTGTCCAAAAATGTACCAAAAGACATATCAGAATGGGTTGGATATGATGCTATAGGACCGACGTTTTAGAAATTTCAAGAAATTATGTAACAGAAAATTTCAAATGCGTTGGAGAGACAGACGATCTATCGAAGTTGATCGAACTTGACTACTTGTGCCCTCGGGGACTCTTGGTCCACCAGCAGTGA
Source organism: Pinctada fucata (assembly GCA_028142955.1). Classification (NCBI taxonomy): domain Eukaryota; kingdom Metazoa; phylum Mollusca; class Bivalvia; order Pterioida; family Pteriidae; genus Pinctada; species Pinctada fucata. The sequence continues at coordinate 51,413,407 of AP027108.1, forward strand.
CACTCACCAAGTAGTTCAAATGTTAAACGTCTTTAAATTCAATAGCATCATTTAAAACCTGATAAATTTATAGCATGGACCAGACATGCACTTTTCGGGTACTAAACTCTCGTCAGTGATCCTCAGTCTAAACAATGTAATGTGACCAAAAAGTATGAAAATTAATATGATTGTTCAAAAATGTACCAAAAACCAGGATGAAACAGGAACCAAGCCAAACAAACAAATGCTTCCAGCAAATGAAAGGAGGCGAACTCCCATATGGGAGTGAGACCAGGTACCCAGGAGGAGTAAGCATCGCCTGCTTGCATGCAGCGACCGCCGCTTCAATTTGGTAGAACTGTCACATCCGGTTACTTCCATTTCAGAAGACTGAGAAACTTATCTGAAAGACGCATTGCTCTCAGAACAAAATCCGTTTATTTGGTACTTGTTCTGGCATAGCGAAATCGTCACGTTTGTCATAGAGTGAAGTGTTCATGTGACCATCAGTGTCGTAGGACAACATTATGTCCAAAAGGATGCTTTGTTATTTGTCTCCGAAGGATAGATGCTTCTCAGGTAATCCACGAAGTTTGGATTATTGATGGACAACACATCGTCTATGTATCTGTAAGTGAAGTTGATGTCAGAAGCTAAGTATCTTTTCCCTAACTGTTCAGTTAGGGATATGTTTGTGACCGACTAACATCGTCACTGAGGAAGTTCTACGGTCGATATGGGGAACTCTATGATGTCCCACTCTCCAGAATGGTGGGTTATATTTTGTCAAAGACCATTTGAACCATCCAACCAGGGAGTGTACTCTATGTCTTCCGGGGTGGAAGTTGGCGGATGTGACAGTTTTACCGAATTGAAGCGGCGGGTGTTGCATGCAAGCAGGAGATGCTTCCTGGGCAACTGGTCTCACTCTCATATCGGGAATTCGCTTCTTTTCATTTGGTGGAGGTTTTTGTTTGTTTGCTTTGGTTTTTGTTTTATCCTGATTTTGTATGCCTTCGGTTTCTGATTTTCTAAATTATCGATTTTGTGCTGTATACTGGGGTATGGTCATTATCCATATTTGTCATTCAATGAGGAAAGGTGATCGGTCCATTTCTTCTCTTGTATGTATGGTCATCTTACAGTGAGGAGGTCATTTTACACAACAATTGTGCGTTCTTCGAGACCTTTGGGTAACCGGAAAGTGAGGGGTTGTGCGCATGTAATCCAGGATAACCACACCATCTTTAACTAACGTGGCTGAATGCCGTCCTAAGACGGCACCGATTACCCATGGGTCTCGTTGGTTAATATGATGTTCCTTGTCTCTTGCTGTGTGTGTCTTCACTTTGTTTTCACTTGGGGTGTGATACTGTTGGTGCTGCAACCAAGTCTTGTTGGAGATCCCCTCCTTTCTTCTCTAAAGAGGTTTGAACAGAGCCCACAGTCAGTCAGAGTGAAAGCCTGACGAATGCGCTGGTACAGGACTGCAGAATGGTCAAGTATCAAGCCTAGAATAAGATCCGAGGTATGAAAGACGTTAACTATGATGATTCTGATGCATTTTCGGTGGTTATGTTGTGAACATTTGATCGTTATAATTTTGTTTATCATAAATGTATCAAGGCAGGTTGTGTTATACCCAAAGTAATATATTCTGTTGCTTGTATAGATCCGCATTTTAAAAGAAGATAACCGTATCTTTGTAAAATTTGCAAAATGTCTTAGCTATTTTTTGGAAGCGGAATCATTAACATAATTTTTTTGTCTACTGTGAAAATCCACAAATATAAGTTTATACTCTTACGTATCTTATGAACTGTGATATATAAATACCGTATGACGGTAGCCTGGGAACATCACCGACAAGCCAGTTGAAAATTACTATGTTGAATTGAAACATCTCCTTTGTCATTTACACTTGTATGAATCTTTCCGTTTACACTTTTGATATTAAGATCCAAAAATGGTATTTCAGTGTTCCTAGCGTTTGCCTTGTTAAAGTTTAATTCTTGTTGATAGAATTCTTTCTTATATAATTTAAAAGCAGAATTGGCAATAGTCAGAATATCACCAAAGTACCTAGACGTATTATTAGAGCTGTTCGAATAAGCAACGTAAACCTTCCAACGAAGATTCGTACTACGCATTGGTACGTAAAGGAACAAAATAAGGGTTAGTCTCAAAACACATTATGACGCAAAAGTTGCAAAATCTTTATATATAGTTACTTCAATTCATCAAAAGGGTATATCTAGCAGCAATATATGCGAACTTGACGAAAAAAAATCTGTCATACATTAGTTTCTCAAACACTGAAATTCAACGATTTTTTTCTGATTTTGTCGTGCTTTTTGAAATGGTACTTTGATGGACTGATTTAGTGGGATTAGAGGGTTTAGTAAGGTATTTGTATGTTTCGATTGAATTCTGGCAGAAAATTTTCGCTGCTGCTCAACAAAGTACTTTAAGTTTAATTTACATATGATTTTTGCAATAAAATCCGAATCAAAGCATTTAATCAATTTCATACACAAAAGCCAGAATAACTCCGTCCACTTTTTGACCGGGTGTTCTTTTTCTGATATACTAAGTTCGACAAGATATTCTTATGGCAAACAAAGGAGGGGATCTCCAACAACACCCGGTTGTAGCACCCACAGCAAAGTGTTAGGATGTGTAACCCTAACCCATAAAAAAGAATTGAAAAACTCCGCTATCTAGAATCCTTGGCCAGACACATCCTCTATCATATAGCGATACATTTTTTTCATATCAATTAATGCTTCCTTTCAAACGGCTAAATTTTTATCTCAGTACTTTCTGCATCCAAAAAACGGTCATTCACCGCAAGATAATTTTTGTTTGGGAGGGAGGGACTTCAGAAACCTCAAGAAGGACGTACATCTCCCTGGACCCACTTTGATAGGGCCTAGAAGCTTCCTCCAGACCCCTTTCCCTTTGTCATGTTCACCCCTCCCCCAACCCCAAGTTTAACCTGTATTCGCCCATGTTACACAATATCATATCGTCTCCAGAGCATGATAGGTTGCAACCCTTCCCCATTGTTCAAAAAAAAAAAAAAAGGAGAATTTAGAGAAACAAGAGAAAACAGAATCTCTTTAGCTTGTCTGTAAAGCATAATCAATAGAAATGTTAACAAAGGTGTAAAACATATTTGAAATCTTTTTTTATTAGCTCCGCTCAACGTTATATAGAATAAAACTATTTTTCTATTCATCTTCAATCTCCTAGAAAGACTGAATTAAGACAATATGTATTCTCAATTATTACAAATTTTCGGCTCGATACGCTGACCGGATTAAATATTATTTATGTTCAACTTTTTCAGTTTCAATCCCCCCTTTTTGAAAAAAAATCTGGATCCACCCACCTGTCATGTATTAAAGAGCAATTCAATGTTTAATAATGTACTTTTGAGACCACCCCTCATTTTGTTCCCTTACGTACTAATACGTAGTACGAAGTTCGTTGGTAGGTTTACGTCGCTTATTCGAACAGCTGTATTAAAACATTTCAAATCATCAAATTTTCTTTGCTCTTGAAGATTTTGGATGAATTCTTTTTGAAGTGTTATCCATCAATAATGCGAGCTTTAAGGGTCATCCACATGAAATCTATCCTCATGAACTAGAGATCAAGGAAACAACAGAGAGCGACAGATCCTCTTCGTACTTAGATATACTTCTATATTCTATCGACGCAAACGGCCATTTGAACACCTCACTGTTTGACAAGCGTGACGAATTCAGCTTCTCATAACTAACTTCCCTTTTCGTGAGTATCAACATTCCGTCTTCTCCTGCTTTTGGTGTTCTTGTTCCTCAAGTATAACGGTACATCAGGTCATTATCCAAATGTGAAGATTTCACTATTAGAGCCAGACGGCTCGCAAGTAAGCTACTTGTATAGGGTGATATTACACAACGACTGAAATTATATTTGAGGAAGTTCTCTGGTTGCTACGGGGATATGATATAAACATACCAGATCCCCCTTTCCACAATGATAAGTGACATTATGGATTGCCATTAAATGACTGTAATCCCATCAAACAAGAAATATTTACCTAATTTGTACATTAATATGTACATCGAGACAATCACCGAATTTTCATGAAGCTGTTGCGACGGGTGTTGAAATGGTTGCCATAGTACTTTCTATATAGTGTTAAACGTCTTCAAATTCAATAGCATGATTTAAGAACAGATAAATTTGCAGCATGGACCATACATACACGTTTCCGGTACTTAACACTCGTCAGTCTAAACGATGTAATATGGCAAAAAAGTATAAAATTTAAAATATGTCAAAAAATGTACCGAAAGACGTAGCAAAATGGCCAGGATATGATGCTACAGGACCGATGTTTTAGAAATGTCAAAATTCTTTAACAGAAAATTTCAAATGCATTGAAGAATTAGACGATTAACAGAAGTTGATCGAACGTAGCCCTCGGAGACTCCTGGTCCACCAACAGTGACACTCACCAAGTAGTTCGAATGTTAAACATTGTCAAATTCAATACAATACCTATAATAATATAATAGATATAACCCCAGACAGTGCAGTGCATATATTGTATATATTGATTTCATTTTCGTGCATGAACATCGACGGCGCCAGTTCCCACCTCTAGCTTGCTAGTGGACCGTCGATGATCAGTTTGGTACTCTATTGTGAGTGTTGTTGAGATTATCGTCAGGATCTTCTTTAACTCATTTGTATGCAGTCAGGAGACGCTGACTTTCCCCAAACACATGGTCTCACTTCGATGTTATTCATTCCGAGGTTTACAACCGTTACAATGGAAATTCAAATGATTTTTGCCTTGCCATCTCTATTTTGAGACTGAATAACTGATAGGCACTTCTTAAATGTTATTTTGATTAGTGTAGAAAAATAAATCTGTAACAAGTGCAATAAGAGACGCACAGTGAGAATCCATAGGAATTCGTACATCCTGCTTGTATAGATCCTCGTGAAATCTAACTTCAATCATTGTCAAAGAGGAAGAATAGTGCATTACACTGGTCACTACATGTCCATGTTTTGTATAATTTATAATCTGTTGAGGAAAATAAACCCTTTAATTCAGATGTACAAATGTAAGTTTTCCGCCCTCGTTGAAAACAACATTTAATGAGTTTAGATATCCGATCAGTTGTACATATTAGAGAACTTGTATAAAGAAATTTAATTTGCTTGAAAATGTTTAGATTTCATTTTAGGTTAACTGGCCTAAATTTGACGTTTAATGTTTATTTGTCAATTACATCTCTTGAGGTTTGAATAGAACAAAAGAAATTGACATCACTTCTGTTTAGAACAGTTTCACAATATCAGAGCACGTGTTCTTTAATAGACATAAGTGTTGACGTAAGATTTTAGACAACATTGAAGTGGAGCAGTTGTTAGAAAATCAATGAATGCAAAGTTAAAGTGCTATTAGAACACATGAGATAATAATTTTCCTAAAACTCTCTCTAAAAATAAACCATCTCCTAAAACTCTCACCAAAAATAGTTTTCAGCTCTTATCACACACATGCGTAAAGTAATTTATCAAAGGTATATATATCGAAGAGTGTTCGATTTGGTATGCAAATGAGATGTGGGAAGATATTATAATGAGCAAATATCTAAGCCAATTTCATTGGCTGATAGAGAAAGTGTTCAGAAAGCATTTGCATAATGCGTGTAGTATTATCTAATCAATATGATAGTAAGATGTGTGAAGTCATTCGAGCCTTTGCCACTCAAAGCGTTTACGGCAAAATTTTGCTATTTTTCGTTATGTCGATTCCTATAGACGCTAATATTATTGTTGATAATTCTCGGGATTCCAGTCCTCCTGATAACGCGGAGAGTGCTTCGTTTGCAGCATTTGAACTTTTTAAGTCTTATTTAGACAGAAAGCTTGATACTTTTAAGCGTGATATCACTCAGGATTCCGACCAGAAGTCCCAGGACATCGCCAAAAAGCTGAAATTAGAACATTCGTATCAATTCAAGTACGAGGGTAACAAAAAGCAGTACGAGTTCAACGATCAATTGAACTCTGAAGTTTTGAAGATCGCGAGAGCCGCAGAGAAAAGAGACTTTTCGTCCGTTCAAAACCTTTGCGATGAAATTTCTAAAGAAATCCACAAGAGAAACAAATGCATTAAGTTGGCTGACAAGTCCCCGGCTGGATGGGAAACCGTTAAGGAGTATTTGTCGGATGACCTGGCCTCAGATTCCGAGGATGAGAAACGAATTAGGGCGGCGGAAAACAGAGCTATGCGCGCTCGTAAACAAAAGAAGAGTCTTGGAGTTCGTAAATCAGATTCCCGTCCTTCGACCCAGGCTTCTCGTTCTGATGCTACTAGTGGTTCTGTTAGCAATCCTTTTCGTCCCTACAGAAAGTACGTTTCCGTCGCAAAGTCCACTGACGTCTGCTTCGCTTATAACGAAAAAGGACACTGGAGGAAGGATTGCCAAAAGATCAACAAGCAGTCACAGTAACCTAGCAGATGATAAGTATTTTTCTGATTTTGACATTGAATGTGCATTTATTGATGAACAATATGAATTTTGCTCACCACTTGTATCAGAAAATACAAAAGATCTTTCTTTCTTTGATAGTGATGTTGAACTTCTCAGAGTAGATGATAATGTGAAAGGTAGATTAAGAAATCATTTGGAATTTTGGAAATATATTGATGCAAACTCCTACGTATTGAATATTTTGGAAAATAGTTACTCCATTCCTTTTGTTACGCCCCCTGAACATAAAATCAATTCAAATAACAAGTCTGCTATTGAAAATTCAGATTTTGTAACTGAAGCTGTCTCAGAATTGTTAAATAAGCGTTGTGTACACGAAGTTTCATGTGCCCCTCGAGTTGTGAACCCCTTAAATGTTTCTGTTCAAAGCTCCGGTAAGAAGAGACTCATTCTTGATTTGAGGGAGGTTAATTTGCACGTCAGAAAGTCCAAGGTCAAATTTGAGGATTGGCGTATTGGGTTGCAGTATTTTCAAAAAGGAGATTTCATGTTCAAGTTTGATTTAAAGTCGGGTTACCATCATATTGATGTAGCGGAATGGTGCCAAACTTTCTTGGGCTTTTCATGGCAGGGTAGGTTTTATGTCTTTACCGTCTTGCCATTTGGTTTGTCATCTGCTCCTTACATTTTTACCAAAATTCTAAGACCCATGGTTAAATTTTGGCGTGAAAATGGCGTAAGAATAGTTTTATACTTGGATGATGGCTGGTCTGTGAACCGTGATTATCATTCTAGTCTGTTAGACTCTGGTTTCGTTTTTGATACTCTTAAGCGTGCAGGTTTTGTCGTCAATTTTGAGAAATCAGTTGTTAAACCAGTCAATAATCTCAGTTGGTTGGGACTTATTTGGAATTCTGAAGAACATTCCATTTGTATTCCAGAGACACGTATTGTTGACCTTTTTTAGAGCATAGATCATGTTTTATCAAGTTTGCGGAATGTCTCGGCTCGCTTGTTAGCGCAGGTCACGGGTCGTATCATTTCCATGTCACCAGTCATTGGAAATATAGCACGTATTAAATCTAGACACTTTTATAGATGTATAGAGTCCAGGTTTACTTGGGATCAATCGTTCAGGTTGATTGATCAGGCCGTCATAGAAGAGTTGTTATTCTGGAAATTTCACATTAGGTCCTTGAATTTAAGAAAGCTTTCAGAATATAAAATTCCTTCTATTGTTTTTTATTCTGATGCTAGTAACCATGCATGTGGTGTAGTTACGGTTCAAGGAAAGTTTGATCTTTTTCATAAAATGTGGACAAAAGAAGAGGCAGATTCGAGTTCTACTTGGAGGGAACTGAAATCTATAGAATTATTTTTACGTACTTTTCAGGATAGTTTGTCTGGTAAGGTTGTCAAAGGTTTTACGGATAGTAAAAACTGTGAGAGTATAGTTATATCAGGAAGTACGAAGTCGGATTTACACAAGATTGCCATATCCATATTTTCTTTATGTTCAGAGTGTTGGATTTGTCTTGAGGTCAAATGGTTACCCAGAGATCAGAACACAGTTGCTGACGCAGCTAGTAAGATTTTTGATTATGATGATTGGGGTGTGACTTTGGAATTTTTTGATTTTGTCAATTCTATTTATGGTCCTCACACAGTAGATAGATTTGCAGATCATAATAATGCTAGACTGCCATATTTCAATTCTAGATACGCTACTTATTGGTCCTCTGGGGTGGACGCGTTTTCTTTTGATTGGCATTGTCATAATAATTGGCTGGTTCCGCCAATTAGTCTTGTTTGTAAAGCGATTCACCATTGTCTTGCGAGTAAAGCTGTTGGTACATTAGTTGTGCCTAAGTGGCCCTCTAGCCCATTTTGGCCTCTTATTTTTCGCAATGCATACCTTACACACGCATACGTTTCAGATGTACTAGAATTTGAACATTCTGATAGAATATTTAAACAAGGATCCTATAAGGACAGTGTATTTGGATATTGTGACTTTAGATCAAGTGTTTTAGTTATACGAATTGACGGTGAAAGCTTGAAATAAGTTTGTATATTGATTATATTAAATGATATCAGTGTTAAAGTAATTGATAGAATGTTTGATATGATATGTCAATAAAACAGATGAATTCTATTTAATGGGACTTATAATGTATTTTAAACTACTAGTAAATGCTGTGATATGTACAGCAATGCTGTGAGATGTACAGATTTTCACATAGCAACATATGTATGCTGTGAGATATACAGCGATATACATTTAATGCTGTGAGATGTACAGCGATATACATTTAATGCTATCAAATGTACAGCGGAAATATGTGAGATGTGCTAAATAAGTCAAATATTTTGTTTTATGTCAAGAGTTTGAATTTGTCGGATATTCTTTAATATCTTCTTTTTGTTTATACGATTTTCAGATTTGTTTCGGATGGGACGTTGGAAGAAAATAGAAGCAGAAACTGATCCGCAATTGAAAGAATTGGGTTCTGCGCTTCCTGAACTTTTTGCTGCTTCAAAATCTATAAACACTGTAAAGAAATATCGATATGGATTCAAAGAATGGTGTGAATGGTGTACGAAATTCAACTCAATTTCTACTGTTCCTGCTTCGGACTATCATGTTTGTTTATTATGTCTCTAATGCGAAACAATGCATCTGTATCTAAAATTGAACAAGCCATATACTCTATCAGTTGGGCTCGTCATATAGCTGGTTTTGATAACCCTTGTGAGTCGGTTCTTGTAAAAAATATTGTAGAGGGAGCCCGACGTAAACTCTCTAGGCCTGTGGTGAAAAAAGAACCTATTACTCCAGATATTTTGTGCAAACTTGTTGAAAGATTTGGTCTTTCAGATAATCTGTATGATAAACGTATTGTTACCATGTGTTTGATAGGTTACGCAGGTTTTATGAGATTTTCAGAACTTTCTTCTATCAGAATATCTGACCTTGACCTCAGTGATAACAAAGTGTCCATTTTCATTGAGAAGAGTAAGAGATGGTTCTTGGATACATATAGCAAAAACGGATAAGATCACTAAGATGTTGTTGCAATACATTAAACTTGCGGACTTGAAATTAAATGATGATAATTATTTGTTTCGTCAGGTCAGTTTTTGTAGAAGTTCTGGTTCGTTTTACGGAAGTCTGGCAAGTTATCTTACACACGAGTCAGGGAATTGCTGTTAGAAAAGTTGAGTGCCCTTGGGATGGAAGCATCTAAATTTGGGTTACATTCTTTACGATCAGGTGGTGCCACTGCTGCGGCCAATGCAGGGGTTCCTGATCGTTTGTTTAAAAAGCATGGTCGCTGGAAGTCGGAGAAGGCAAAAGATGGCTATGTCAAAGAGAATGTCAATACTGCTTTGTCTGTCTCTATGCAGATGGGAATTTTTTAATATTTTTGAATAAATTATAAATTTATAATCTGTTCCCGTCCTTTGTTTTCGAATTTGCCTGGCAAGTGGCCCATTTTCAGATGAGAGTTGTTGTTTATTTGATAAATATTTTATGTTCGTTTGAGGGAGCGAATTAGAACATAAAGTAATTTATCAAAGGTATACATATCGAAGAGTGTTCGATTTGGTATGCAAATGAGATGTGGGAAGATATTATAATGAGCAAATATCTAAGCCAATATCATTGGCTGATAGAGAAAGTGTTCAGAAAGCATTTGCATAATGCGTGTAGTACTATCTAATAAATATGATAGTAAGATGTTTAAAGTCATTCGAGCCTTTGCCACTCAAAGCGTTTACGGCAAAATTTTTATTGTCGTATTATAAAAAAAAAATCTTTATGAATTTTAACATAGTTCTTCTCGTTTCAGAGCCTTCAGTCTTCAAATGAGATGAGCCTGGACCAACCTTTATCGCGTCTGTCATATGTACAATATGTTAATAAACGCTGCCTGGCAAGTGGCCCATTTTCAGATGAGAGTTGTTGTTTATTTGATAAATATTTTATGTTCGTTTGAGGGAGCGAATTAGAACATAAGTCAGTTTTGAAGTTGCTTTTTGTACGTATTTACAGAAACCCTGATTCTATAAAAGAGCACTTCCGGTAAATATGATGGAGACTCTGATGACGTAGAAAGATGTTCATGAAAGACGAAAATAGTGTAAACAATACAATGTACCGTTGAAGTATTGAAGCTGAGTTCGCATTTAATTTGCACAATTTCACATCTTTTTGGTAATTTCTTGATCATGTTGAGTGTTAATATGTTAATGTTTAATGTTAGTACGTTGCATACGACCAAGCATCGGTCCGTGAGATAATAAAAAAAAGGGCGGGGGGTCATAGGATGGACGATGTCATACATGATGTCACATCATATTTTCTGTCTGTCCTATTTAACTATTTGTTCTAAACACGCACGATTGGAAACAATAGTTGAATATACAACCCGACCTGTCTCAAACACAGAACGTGGGGGGTAACCTTGGAATGCGTGCGACTGGAGTTTCAGACCGGGTGGCCCCCTGCCCATTCTTTTATTGAGCTTAGTGTACAACATAGTATTACCTATATTCATATTGTCATATATATTAACTTAAATGACCAATGACAGATGGAGATATCTTTGGCATAGACGGACTCAGGAATCTAAAATATGGAGGGCGGATCACAGTGACTATTGAAAACAATCTTTCCGAGAAGCCCAGAAAGGGGATTTGGGGTATAATGACTAAAACAAAACGCTATTAATTCAGTTTTAGATATATTTTTAAAATTCATCTTTCACCTGCATTAGTGCAACTTGAGGAATATAGTGTAGACCTTATTTCACGAGCTCCCCCCGTGGGTACAACATTCAGTAAATTAAAAATTTTTCTTAGGACGTCGATGATACTGAATCTATTTTGATTAAAATAAGGATCAAATTTATACTATCAATATATACGGTCATAATTTTAGAGATTAGCAACGAAAAACGATTCGACATTTGTTTCTATTTTTCTACATCATTAAGTTATGGTCACAGCTAGCTGTTTTTTATAAAATAACATGATAAATCCATATCTGAAAACATTTTTAAAATACGTTTTCATGAGAAAAGAGTGGATGATCTCTCTCTCTCTCTCTCTCTCTCTCTCTCTCTCTCTCTCTCTCTCTCTCTCTCTCTCTCTCTCTCTGTCTCTCTTTCTACGACTCAAAACGGACAAGGGTGTGTGTGTGTGGTGGGTGTTGCCCCCGCAAACGACGATCTATATCCGGCAAATGCTATATCCATGATTCCATTTATAGATACAGAATCTTTCAAAAATATTGGCACGATTTTTTTTTCTTTATCAGAATTTAATTATGTCAAACTTCTTCTGTCCTGAATCTATGTACAGATGATCGCCAGCCATGAGCATGTTCAGAAACGCTGCGCCCTTTATTATAAATTATTGCTCAATAAATAGAAAAAACTATTTTTTATATATTGACTAAAATTGGAATGCAGAAACGTTTTCCAAGGGTTATGGTGTTGTTGGCTGCTTTATCAACTGGTAAATATTCTAAACGCCTTGAAAGTTGATTTGAGAACAGATAAATTTACAACATGGACCAGACATGCACGTTTCGGGTACGTAGCCCTCGTCAGTATTCCTCAATCTAAACAATGTAATATGGCCAAATGGTGTGAAATTTATTATGTTCATAAATGTACCGAAAGATGTAGCAGGATGGGTGGGATATTATGCTATAGGACCCACGTTTTACAAACTTCACGAATGCGTTCAAGAGAAAGACGATCGACCGAAGTTGATCGAACTTGGCTGCATGTGCCCTCGGGGATTCCAGGTCCACAAGCAGTAACACTCACCAAGTGGTACAAATGTTAAACGTCTGAATTAACACGTGACGACTCCAATTTTAATATCACTAATTAGCCTCTTCTGAGTATCAACATACCGTGGACGCCGGCATAATATTATGGCGTTTACATTTCGCAATTAATACGTTACTCATATTTTGTTCAAGAGCTAGACGGCTTCGGTTAAGCTTCTCATTCAAGGATACATTTGTGACCGACTAACATCGTCACTGAGGAAGTTTTGTGAGGAAATAGTAGCACACTATGACGTCCCCTTGTCTAGAGTCATAAATGGTATTTGGACATAATGTTGTCCTATGACACTGATGGTCACATGAACACCTCACTCTATGACAAACCTGACGACTTCAATTTCAGCATTACGAACTTTCCTTTTCTGAGTAGCAACATCCCTTCATCGCCTGCTTATGGCGTGTTCATATCTCAGTTGATACGCTATGCCAGAGCAAGTACCAAATATACGGATTTTGTTCTGAGAGCTAGGCGTCTTTCAGATAAGCTTCTCAGTCAGGGATATGTTTGTGACCGACTAACATCGTCACTGAGGAAGTTCTACGGTCGATATGGGGAACTCGTCATACACTATGATATCCCGCTATCCAGAATGGTGGATGATATTCTGTCATAGACCATTTGAACCATCCAACCGAAGATTGTACTCTATATCTTCCAAAATGGAAGTAACCGGATGTGACAGTTCTACCGAATTGAAGCGACGGGTGTTGCATGCAAGCAGGAGATGCTTACTCTTCCTGGGCACCTGGTCTCACTCTCATATCGGGAGTTCGCTTCTTTTCATATGGTGGAGGTTTTTGTTTTTGTTTGCTTTGGTTCCTGTTTTATCCTGATTTTGTATGCCTTCGGTTTCTGATTTTCTGAATTATCGATTTTTTACTGTAGACAGGGATATGGTCATTATCCATATTTGTCATTCTAACGTAAACCCTGTATGCAATGACATACCAATATTTACGTTTATCTTCTTTTTGGTAGTTACTAATTGTGACATTTCTACCGAATTGTGGGATTTACCGATTGTGACCTATCTAACGAATTGAAGTGGCGGTTGTTGCATGCAAGCAGGAGATGCTCACTCTTTCTGGACACATGATCTCACTCCTCCGCATGCAGTTCACTTCTCTTCATATGGTTTTTTTTATTTCTGTTCCTTTGCCTTAACTCTGGGTTTATCCTGGTTGGGTATGCCCTTTGTAAGATGAATTTCGATTAACGATTTTGTACTTGATAGAGAGGTTTTGTTCTCATATTTGTCATTGATATCAATCATGATCATAGTGTGTCCGCACGACGCCAAGAGGTATTTCATTTCTTTCTTCTTACGTTTTGGTGAGATACTTTACGCGTACGTTTAGTTTATATTGAATAGTATTATTAATGTCATACGCGTACGTTTACAAACAAAATGGTTTAGTTTATATTGAATAGTATTATTAATGTCATAACAGAACGCCATTGATGGTGCCAGGAAAATTCACTTGGCTTTATTTTAACTGTTTGGCTTGAAGTACTACTGACGAGGATTAAAATATCCGAAACACGTGTCTAGTACAACAAAATCGGTACTATAGAACATATATTTCAATATTGACAATGATATATAATATCATGCAGATGATACAATTGTATATAAAATGTTAATAGTATTTAATTCAATACAACCATAAACATGTATCATACAAAATTTACATTTATTATGTATACGTAAAGCTTAACCATTTGATAACATTATTTTTTCTTTTGGCCAATCAAACTGCTCTATTGGTATTGTCGACTAGAACATTTATTATTTAAAAGCTCATTGTGCGCAGTGAAAACATAACCTCGCTGATAATAAGAGAGAAAAGACATCTGCCGCTTCGAACATGAATATGTTTCCATTCATGTTCATCGTTTTGATGCTACAGTTATCCCTTGGTAAGTTTCTTCTTCATTTAAATGAAGTTTTGTCTTTTTTCGGAGGAATGTGAAATCAAACACTTTCTCCTCATCGTTTGTGTTTTCGTGTGCACTTAAAAAGGGTCAAATAATAATTAATTTCAGATGCATTTTGATTATGAATTATTGCGGTATATGTAATTTAGAAGCACGTGGTTTTCTTTATCCATTTATTTACGAATTGACTGTTCATTTCATAATGAACATAACGAACCCCGCGAGGGGATTGACAGTAAGCGTTTTAAATATATTTCCCTGTCATTGTCGCCATAGCACTTTCTATATAGGCATAACGTCAGACAATGCATGGATTTTACATATTGTTTTCATTTTCGTGCTTAAACATAGCCAACAGGGGGTGCTTACTCCTCCCGGGCACCTGATCCCACCTCTAGCTTGCCAGGGGTCTGTGGCTGCTTAGATTTGTGCTCTATTGTAAGTGATGTTGAGATTATCGTCAGGATCTTCTTTAACTCATTTGTTTTGTCTCATCACAAATTGTGTAAAACCGATGTAGAATTTGTTTACTACTTGGGCTTATGCATTAAGTTGTCTTGTTTGTGTGGTCATCTTACACTGAAGATTCAGCCTTAAAGTTGTAGAACCTGTAGTCGTCAAAAATCGGATGAAATTTAACTTGTAGAACACCCACTAAATCTTTTAGCATTACCAAAGTTATTAACTTTCCGTTAATAGCTAAAGTTTTGCAACCAAGCTCCTCAAGATACAAAAATATGAAAAAAATTCATTGTAAATATTTCTGGTTCACAATATTTACACCGAAAATGGAAAACCCCAATTTACGCAAGCGCATTACTATTATAACAAATTTAAGATAATAACGTTATAGATTATTTAACTTGATTAAGGGTAAATATGGGTAGATTTTCATGGATTATTAAGTCGGCAATTAACAGACTTTCAAACCTTTCCAGATTGATGACTAGAAAGCTTCGTGAGATAAAGCACACCTTTTACGACATGAGTTTATTTATAATTATTGTGATTGTAAACATTGTGAATTCGCCGGCAAAACACATGTTATGTTTATATATTCTGGACAAGTGAACTTTTTGTAGGTTTCTTTACCAAATAAAACAAAAATAATGAAATAGAATAATATACTCTATTTTGAAAAAGATACAGGGAATACAACTTGAATGGGGTTCGAGTATCGTTATTTTGGCAATGTTTTGATTGTTAAACTAACTTGATTTTTTATCTAAACTAACGATCTGCATTCAAAAAAATCATCTAAAAAATCATAGGTGAAGGACATCTTTAAGGTCTGATACTTGATCAAAGTTAGGCGTTTTAAGTACGGGATCCTATTTTGTCCAAATTTAGTACATATCCCAGGAAAACTTAAAAAATGAATTTAAGGCATCTTAAGTCCACTTGTCTAAACAATAAAGATTGTTTAAGAGTTGCAGACACACAGTAGTAGCAGTAGACAACAAGGCAACTTTAAAATATTGAGAAATATCAACGAAATGGTAATGATGTCAACTTTTATGCTGATATTTGATTTAGAAACTGTCAGAGACTATATTCTTATGCCTTTTAATAACACTTAACCGCCTGCAAGGTACCTTTTACATCAGTCACTATTTGAAGGGCGAAACAAATTTGAAGTATAGTTAAGGGAGTTTTAGGGATTATTTTCAACGCTATTGCAAATTTAGATACAAAAATCTTACATTTTTAACCAAATATGAGTGAAAAACCTGTAAGGCAACCTAAAATGTTCGTTATAACAATCGAAGGGTTTATTATTGAAACAAGATTTAACATTCGTTAAACATACTGTTTTCAATATCTGCAAGCAATTTAGACAATACTACGTAATGAGCTTAAATTTTGGAAAAGGGTGGTGACGTCACACGATACCTGACCCACCTTAAAGTCGAGAAGATACGGCAAAATCATTGGACTTACCATATGAACAGTGGCGAACCTGATATACAACAATTGTGCGTACTTCGAATTTCTTATTCCTTGTCCTTAAGATTTGCTGATAGATGTCTGAGCGTCTTTAACACTGTTCTTTGAACTATTCTTGTACATGTATGCAGCAACAATTGAGAGGCATCATTTTCAGTTGATCTCTCAAATTTTTTTTACTTTTCATACATTTTGGCCTTATTACATTGTTTAGACTGAGGATCACTGACGAAGGCTTAGTACCCGAAACGTGCTTGTCTGGTCCATGCTGTAAATTTATCAGGTTTTAAATGATGCTATTGAATTGAAAGACGTTAAACATTTGAACTACTTGGTGAGTGTCACTGCTGGTGGACCAAGAGTCCACGAGAGCACATGTAGGCAAGTTCGATCACTTTGGTTGATCGTCTGTTGTTTCAACGCATTTGAAATTTTCTGTTACAAAATATCTTGAAATTTCTAAAACATGGGCCCTGTAGCATAACATCCCACCCGTTCTGCTACGTCTTTTGGTGCATTTTTGGACATAATAATTTTCATACGTTTTGGCCATATTACATTGTTTAGACTGAGGATCGCTGACGAGGGTTTAGTACCAGAAACGTGCATGTCTGTCCATGCTGTAAATTTATCAGGTTTTAAATGATGTTATTGAATTTAAAGACGTTTAACATTGTCTACACGATCTTGCTTTAGTCGAGATCGTCTGCTGTGTACTCAAACGGCCTACACCCCGAAATATTTTAGGTGATTTATTATTTAATGTTAGAGAATACACATAATGTCGAAAGAGGGATAACTCTTATCTGAATCGATGTATTTATCTGAAAACAAAAGTAAATTATTTCCCTTACATGGGAGAGGGATAATAAGCATTATGCCTACACAAGAAGATATCTGAAATAATAATTTCGAAACGGAGTTAAGTTATTCCTAGAAAATAAAATATTTCAATGAAAATATATTCTAAATTTTCATTGATAATTTAATAATTGGAAAGTCTAGCAATTGATGAGAACTGAATAACAAATTGTCTGTATCTAAGGGTTGATTGTCATTTCACCATGCACAATACCAGAATATTGAGTTAAGGTGAGAAAACAATGTATAAGTCTTATACATAATTCAAACATAATTCAGATGTAAGAGACAATATTATGATGTCACCATCCACCATTTTGAGATTTTGAAACTGATCAGATTTTTTTAGCCATCCATTGATTGTAATGGAATGTTAAACGTCTTTAAATTCACTAGCATCATTTAAAACCTGATAAATTAACAGCATGGACCAGACATGCACGTTTCGGGTACTAAACCCTCGTCAGTGATCCTCAGTCTAAACAATGTAATAGGGCCAAAAAGTGTGATAATTATTATGTCCACAAATGTATCAAAAGACGTAGCAGAATGGGTGGGATATGATGCTACAGGACCCACGTTTTAGAAATTTCAAGAATTTTGTAACAGAAAATTTCAAATGCGTTGAAGAGACAGACGATCAACCAAAGTTGATCGTACTTGGCTACATGTGCCCTCGGGGACTCTTGGTCCACCAGCAGTGACACTCACCAAGTAGTTCAAATGTTAAACGTCTTTAAATTCACTAGCATCATTTAAAACCTGATAAATTAACAGCATGGACCAGACATGCACGTTTCGGGTACTAAACCCTCGTCAGTGATCCTCAGTCTAAACAATGTAATAGGGCCAAAAAGTATGATAATTATTATGTCCACAAATGTATCAAAAGACGTAGCAGAATGGGTGGGATATGATGCTACAGGACCCACGTTTTAGAAATTTCAAGAATTTTGTAACAGAAAATTTCAAATGCGTTGAAGAGACAGACGATCAACCAAAGTTGATCGTACTTGGCTACATGTGCCCTCGGGGACTCTTGGTCCACCAGCAGTGACACTAACCAAGTAGTTCAAATATTAAACGTCTTTAAATTCACTAGCATCATTTAAAACCTGATAAATTA
The DNA here is from genome assembly GCA_028142955.1 of Pinctada fucata. NCBI lineage: Eukaryota > Metazoa > Mollusca > Bivalvia > Pterioida > Pteriidae > Pinctada > Pinctada fucata. The sequence continues at coordinate 51,431,637 of AP027108.1, forward strand.
ACAGCATGGACCAGACATGCACGTTTCGGGTACTAAACCCTCGTCAGTGATCCTCAGTCTAAACAATGTAATAGGGCCAAAAAGTATGATAATTATTATGTCCACAAATGTATCAAAAGACGTAGCAGAATGGGTGGGATATGATGCTACAGGACCCACGTTTTAGAAATTTCAAGAATTTTGTAACAGAAAATTTCAAATGCGTTGAAGAGACAGACGATCAACCAAAGTTGATCGTACTTGGCTACATGTGCCCTCGGGGACTCTTGGTCCACCAGCAGTGACACTCACCAAGTAGTTCAAATGTTAAACGTCTTTAAATTCACTAGCATCATTTAAAACCTGATAAATTAACAGCATGGACCAGACATGCACGTTTCGGGTACTAAACCCTCGTCAGTGATCCTCAGTCTAAACAATGTAATAGGGCCAAAAAGTATGATAATTATTATGTCCACAAATGTATCAAAAGACGTAGCAGAATGGGTGGGATATGATGCTACAGGACCCACGTTTTAGAAATTTCAAGAATTTTGTAACAGAAAATTTCAAATGCGTTGAAGAGACAGATTGACTTTCGCGTATGCAATACGGAAGATAACAAATAAATCTAAGAAAGGAGGATACCTCCAACAGCACCTAGTTGCAGCACCAACAGCAAACCTGCAAAACAACCACTGTAAAACACAAAGAAGACACGCACAGAAAGAGACGTAATGGTATAAGGAACGTCAAATTACAGAGAAACATCAAACACAAATGACTACACATGAACCAACGAGACCAACTTGCAATCGGTTCCGATTTAGGAAGGCCATCTGCCACGTCAGTAGCAGACTGTGTGGCTATCCTTGATTACGTGCGCACAACTCTCCCACTATTCCGATTTCCCACGCGGCTACGTTAAGGTGCTCCACGCTGACGTCGCGCTGAACATATTCCATTTTACAGTGCCTGGCATTCAACCCTCAATCACGGCTGAAACATTCTTTTTTTAGTTAAAAGCTGTATTTATTCTATATCTAGTAGGTGTCTGGGAGCTAAGAAAAAAAAATTCACCGGGGGAATTCCCATGTGTCACGTGACAGCCCTAAATATAACTTTAAATTGTTCTCCCGGTTTTAAATTGAATTTTGCAAATGGTAAAAATGGAAAAAATGATAGAAATAATATATCGTTTTCTTCAGTAAATCCTGTAGATTGAGAAATGTGCTGGGCATTGTAACACTTATAACAATTATGAGGAGAAAAGATACCGAGAAGGTTAACAAGTAGTAAAACTCTACAAAACTCGACTTTACATCCAAATTTTGCACAACTACTTAAATTTCCATTAAATGCCCTGCAAAATCCGTGTAAATTTAAGTGTCCTCTATAGATTCTGTATGTGTTGTCACAGCAACCAAATAACAACGGTTGTTTTTGAATTTTATGATTTATTAGGAAACCAATCAAGTTGTGTGGTGAAAATGTCATGCATTCACCAAGACTTGCACGAAAACCTGCTGAAATAAACTGAGGAACTCAGACATGTACGTTAATGGGTCACCATCATCGATCGATTTGTATATAAATGTAAAGCAAGACGGAATTACAAATCCGTAATACAAAATACAAGTAATGGGGAAAGAAAGATAACTCTCATCATAATAAAAAAAATTCTTTAAACATAAAACATATAAATATCGAAATCATACAAGGATAGTCACCTGCAATTTATATTTTCAGGTGGGACCTAAACGCACAAGTGATCTGGATTACGTCATAGAAATTGAGCGGGAAAGCATTAACATACCTGTACATATAAATTTACATACTAGACTAGTTTCTCAATTAATATGTAATACATTGTAAAGTTTTTTTTTATTTTAGCATTATTTTTACAGCGAAGAAAATGTAATCATATACATATATATATTAATAGAAGTCGGAAGAGGGGGGAAGGGAGGGGGGAAGGGAGGGTAAGCTTCGTCTGGGCTTCCGCCTTTAGTATGTGATTCAAGTTAAAACAATATATATATTCTTATTGGAAAAGTTTGTGATAGGGAATGACTCTGGTGATAAAGGTTGCCGCTAGAAATTAAAACTTCTGCTGATCAAGTATTTGAAATATATGTATCGATGCGATATTTTGTAGCCAGGCACATGTTTTTCCAATCCGGCGGACTATTCAGACCGCGATACTGAGCGTGTTTATTGTATTTAACAAAGTTGATTTTTCATAGCTATTTTTAAACTTGTCACAGTGCTTCCGTGCACAGAGCTCTATCGGTGACCAATGAGAACAAAAATATATATGAAAAAAAGAATAAAAATAAATAAATAAATAAATAAATAAAAAGTCGAGAGGGAAAGGGGGGGGGGGATTTCTTTCCCGGCCAGGCTAATAAATTTTCAGTCAAAATATAACCCGTCCGATCTCCCGCTGATTACAGTTTGTTTTATTATCATTTTCATATGTTCTTAGATTTATTCTAGTACATGTTAAATTGATTCAATAGGACCGTAACTGAAGTCTCAGTATTGTTCCATTGTATACTATATAATGTGCCTGTATAGCCGGTATACTCAGTGACAAATTTAATGTATTGTAGTATCGTATTCGTGTTTACATATGTATATATATATTAAAATAATGCTTTAGAATAAACTGTATAAACGCACATGAACTGGTGATCCCCCCTCCCCCCCCCAAAAAAAAAACCTGGCAGCAACAACAACTGAATAAATATATAAAAATGAATAAGAAATAATGATTTTAAAGCCGGTAAATCAGTTAATTTCCATTAATTAGCTCAATAGGGACAATATCTAACAAATAATTTAAATAAAAATTGTACTCCTTCATAAGGATATCTTATTTATATTTGACATGTTAAAATTAATTCCTTACAGCGATTTACTAATAGAAATTCGGCGATTCCTCTGTGAATAAGAAGCGATTTCTCATCCAAAGCTTCCCTTTAACGCTAAACTCAGACTGCGCATGCTTGACCTCCAATGCCCTATCTGCAAAACTGTCGAAAAACACGCATTCTTTGACTATTTCTTGTAAATAAAATATTGGGAACATTTAGGGTTGATGTATGGAATAAGATGAAAGCTTCATACGATTCAAGATCGATCCAGTACAATTTATCCCTTGAAATATCCTTAGCATACGATAACTAGCGTGACTTCATTTATAACGTCACACAACGTTTTTTGCGGAATTTTCTCTAACGTCATCGCGTGGAGCACCTTAACGTTGCTGCGCAGAGGTCTCGAAGAACGTGCGATTGTGGTGTAAAACAACCTCCTCACTGTCAGATGACCGCACAGAGACAAGACCGCAAAACGCAGGGGTCCAAGCAACATAGATAAATATGTAAATGGATATAAAAAGAGAGCGTACGTTATACAATACGTGCTCTGCCGAAGCGAGCTCACGTATGTTATCACCCGAGGAGTCCGTCTGACATTTAGAGAGGACAGGTTAACTTAAGTTATACGAATATTTTCGCGCATTTTCTGATTGTTCTCCATCGTCTTGACGTCCTAAATATACTTGGGCAGAAAGGTACCCAAGTTTTGAACAATGGTTTAGGTAGGTGACTATAATGCAAATCAGAACGGACTGCTGCACGCGTTGTAGTTGCGATCTTGCGTATTCACTCTGTAATTATGTTTCATGAAAAAGATATAGCATGTCATATCATTTTTTGGATATAGAATGTCATATCATGATATGGTCATTATCCATATTTGTCATTAATATCCCAATGATGAAATGCACAGCAATAAAATACATAACGCGTTAACAAAGTTCGGCTTGTAAGCATAGGCTTATATATGTTGTTTTTCGTAGGCTCTTTTGCTTTAGATATTTATTTACATATTCATTCGTTTGATACTTTGTCCCCTGCGGTTTGCTAACTTGTTTATGTCATAATCTTACATGAGATTATGACATTTAAAACACTCTTTCGTTATAATAGAGCTGTTCGAATAAGCGTCGTAAACCTACCAACGAACTTCGTACTACGTACAGGTACGTAAGGGAACAAAATTAGGGGTGGTATCAAAAGTGCATTATTAAACAAATGTTACATTTCTTATCAAACATTGCAATGTGCATCGGCCCATGCAATTTTTGCCGTAATTGTCATGCAGTCTTCGCTTCAAGGGCTTTGCCATAATTCATATTATGAATCATGGCAAAGCCCTTGAAGCGAAGCAAAGACGTTGTATGAAAATACCGTCAAGAATAGCATGGGGTACGAAACTTAGGATTTAAAAAATTCAATATAGCATAGAAACTAAGGATTCAAAAATTTTCAGTGTCCTGTTGCAGACATCATAAGCTAACACTTTTCAACCATTTCACTACTTTTCATCCTAGCTTTATATTACACACTGTAAAAACCGAATCTACACCATATACGCGGTAGCTCAGAAATAGGGATTCATCTAGAAATATTGTCGTATAAAAACAGACTAAAATGGCGGCGCCCAACTTGGTTGAAGAAAAATAAATTGGTCAGTATGTATCTTTTTTTTCCTTATTTTCTTTCATTTTTCCACTTGTTTCGTATATATATGTGTTACCATTAGAGCTTGCTTCGCTATCACAGAAGCATAAAATTAGGAAGAATTAATGCTTTTTAATAGCGTTTCGAAGTGCCTAGAATCCGCCGGCTTTCATCAATCCCTTCCTTCATAACAACGCTTAAACGACTCTACATGTAGCTTTGCGCATGTCTTGTAATAAAGAAGAATTAAATTTTCTTGTAGTAAAGAAGCAGAGAAATACCCTCTGATGTACGGTTCTCAAATTTATCATACCCCGCATTTAAAGGTTTATAGTATTTTGAAATGTTTATTTTTGTCTGTCAGCCCGTCTTATGTTTAGATCACTTTCTATTGATGCATTAAAGTTAGATATAGTCTTTAGCATAATTAATAATGTTCTTTTGATACCACCCCTAATTTTGTTCCCTTACGTACCAACACGTAGTACGAAGTTCGTTGGTAGGTTTACGTCGCTTATTCGAACAGCTCTAATGAGTTCACGTGCGAACATGAGATGAGTGTTTTACGCACCAAACTCGGATAACAACATCATTTGCTAACGTTCATGCAACGTAAATGTAGCATTTGGTGTCCTTTACTACTGTGGGTATGGCATGCGAATCCTATTTCAGCCCCCTTCACTCCTTAAAGAAATAAAAAATGAATTGATTTAATCTAATAATTTCTTCAATTTCTGCATTACACAATTTTCTTTTCTGAGTAGCAACATCCCTTCTTATGGTGTTTTCATATCTCAGTTGATAAGCTATGCCAGAGCAAGTATCAAATATATATAGATTTTATTCTGAGAGCTAGGCGTCTTTCAGATAAGCTTCTCAGTCAGGGATACGTTTGTGACCGACAAACATCGTCACTGAGGACGTTCTACGGTCTATATGGGGAACTCAATTTACACTGATAATCTGTCATAGACCATTTGTACCATCCAATCAAAGATTACACTTTATGATGTCCGAATGGAAGTAACCGGATGTTACAATTCTACAGAATTAAAGCATTTGTACCATCCAATCAACGATTATACTTTATGCCTTCCGAATGGAGGTAACCGGATGTTACATTCTACCGATTTGAAGCGACGGGTGTTACATGCAAGCAGGAGATGCTGACTCTTCCTGGGCACCTGGTCTCACTCCCATATCGGGAGTTCGCTTCTTTTCATGTGGTGAAGGTTTTTGTTTGTTTGCTTTGGTTCATGTTTTATCCTGATTTTGTATGCCTTTGGTTTATGATTTTGTGAATGATCGATTTTGTGCTGTATATAGGAATATGGTCATCATCTATATTTGTCATTAACCTGTATGTATTATTTAACTTCAATAAAACGAAAGTGTTCCATCTCTATGCCTTCTTGATGACTACTTCAAAACCAATTTTAAAGCAATTGTGACTTATTTTCTTTAAGGAATGTGCTACCAGCAAAAGTGTGAAAATTCGTGGATCGGGTACGGAGAACACTGCTACAAATTCATTGACGAAAAGGCTTCTTGGTTTCAAGCAAAAGTAAGCAGAAAGTAAATGGTTTTATTTTGGAAATGAAAATGATGAACACTTACACTAAACTTAACAAAATTACCTTTACTCGGATGCTTCACGTACTTTTCGCAAAAACTGAAAATGAGCATAAGCTTCAAAACGCTCGAAAACATATCATTTTATACTTTCCTGAATGACATAGATATTTGATAAAATGCGGTGCCAAGTTATGCATGTATTTTTTCAACATATTTGAAGTTTGGACACTAACGGACAATATATTGATAAATTACAAATATTAAACGTTCAATATCCAAACGATTCACATTGGACTGATATTTTTCTCGTTTATGTATTTATAGGAAATCTGCAACAAAAATGGGGGGTACTTGGTAACCATCGAGTCATGGAGGGAGAACAATTGGTTGAAACTTCAGGCGACTGCAACTGACAATCACGGTACTGTTATTTCTCAATGCCATTAATAATGACACATTAACAACAATTTTATGTATTATGAAGGGGATATCTTTATTCATAAGTTTTCTTAAATACATTATTATATGGAAACACATTGCTGTTGTTCGCTAGTGTTGGTATAAACATCTTTTAAGAACAGATAAATTTAAAGAATGGACCAGACATCCACCTTTCGGGTACTTAACTCTCGTCCGTTATCTCCTATCTAAACCATGTGATATGGCCAAAGAGTGTGAAAATTATTTTGTCCAAAACTGTACCGAAAGACGTAGCAGGATGGGTAGAATATGATGCTACAGGACCCATGTTTTCGAAATATTGCTACAGGTACCCGCGGGGACTCCTGGTCCACCGGCAGTAACACTGAACAAGTGATACGAATGTTAAAAGTCTTCAAATATCAAACGCCATCTGATCGACTTGTATTGTCTTGTATTGTAAATACATAGAATATTATATATTCGACCTATCCATAATAATGTCGACCTATCCTTATCTATATTCGACCTATCCTTAATAATGTCGACCTATCCTTAATAATGTCGACCTATCCTTATCTATATTCGACCTATCCTTAATAACTTCATATAGTTTGTCTTTAACTCATATTAAAACAGAAATTTAAAGGAGAAGGTTCAGTAAGCTGGAAAATCAGTCTTATTTTTCAAGTGGTAAAAATTTCGATTATATTCAATATGAAAGATGTGAAATGTATGGTTGTTTTAAATATCACATGCAAATTTTGATTTTAAAGCATTACGCTAAATTTAACGGCTACCTCAATTTCGTAGAATGATACACAATTGCCAGAGAGAAGTCAAATTTCGGTACAAATCTATGAAAAGAAGTGGGGCGCGCAACGCCAACCAAAATAATTCGCCATTATGCTATTTCTCTTTCTATCTCTATAAAAATGTTTTTGGTTGATGGTTTGCGCCCATGTTAATTTTAAAGAATTTTGCCTAGCATACCGTGGTTTTCCTTCGTTTTCCGTTGTTCAGAGAAAATGACGTCTCAACGTGACGTCATATCTTACGCATGTGACTTAACAATAACTTCAAATATGAACCTTATATATTTGCAGATATTCTACTGAAATATAAGAGATAGAATATCATAATTTTCATGAAGTTATTTTTTCACGAAAAATACAGGGCCAATTTTAGTAACAAGTGGACCTTATCATTTAATCAAATTAAATTGCAATATCTAGCATTTGCCATGGCCATAAACATCAAAGAAGTACATTTTAGTTACTAATTCTCAAAGTAGAGAAGACAAGGCAAAATCATTAGATTTTCCACAGGAACGGTTGCAAAACTCGGAATAAGTAACATTCCGAAGTGAGACCAGGTGCCCATGGTCTCCATGGGCACCTGGTCTCACTTCGGAATGTTACTGTCTCCTGATTACATGTAACAAACCGGCGTAACCTGATATTATATTGTCCAAACAGATCTGTCGGATGAAATCAAATTATCAGGAGTTAAATATACACATTTTCTATCAAACTGTGAAATAAATGGAATTCTACAAAAACTCTGTTATTTTTTACGACTTTAATGTCTGAGCACATGATATGCATGGAATTTTGGCGAATACGTGCAATCAATAGTAATAAAGGATCAATATAAGATATTTGTTGGTGAGTAATAGTTTTGGAATGATATATATTTTTTTCATCTCATAAGTGGTACTTGATGTAGTCTATTAGGCTACGTGTATAAACCGTAACTCTATTCACTACAATTTCCTTAACGTATCAATATCATTTCAGCATCCGCGGGCTTTTACATTGGTTTAACGGACGCAAACTCCGAAGGCATCTGGAAATGGGAATCAAACGACGAACTTTTGGCTGTTTCGGACTTTCAAAGCAACGAACCAAATGGCAAAAGGGGAGAAAATTGTGTCATGCTTCACACATTTGGTAAAGATACACTACCTCCTTACCAATTTGCTGATGTAGCGTGTACGAGAAAGGAGAAATTCATATGCGAAAAAGAAAAATAGTATTTACCTCGCATTGTTAACATCGTCAAAGTTTTAAAGACATGATTGTAATAAATGCTAAATAAATACTACTTGGACATTTTTCATACTAAGCCGAAACAACTTATCACTGCAGAATAAGGCATACAATTGAATGAACATATAAGAAGTATCCATCAGTTATTCAGTCTCGGAGTCGAGAAGGCAAGGCAAAATCATTAGAAATGTCATTGGAACAATGAAAACCCGGAATAAACAGTATTCCAAAAGGGACCAGGCGTCAGGGAGAATGAGCTTCTCCTGATTGTATACAACATCCGTTGCACCACTTCCATGAAAACTTGTCAAATTCGACAATTATTTCGCTGTACATAGTTATTTAGATATAGAAAAAGGTGTCTTGTTTTGTGGTTTTGACAGCCTTTCGATTGCAATATGAATTGGATTGATCGTCTGGATAGAGGGATCACATATGCTCAAAGGATCATTGTAGCGACAGAAGAACTTACTCAACTAACTCATTGAATGAGAATACCCTAAATGAGTAGTCTATGTGCTTGTCATCTGGTTGTACGACATAAGGCATTTCTTTTAACTATTCTAAAGATTATGTTCCCCTGGACAGGCCTTTCCAAATATTAACCCGTTCTGAGACAACTCTTGCCTCTCTTAAGCCCCCTTATCAATTTCAGGGATCAGGCCACGGGTAGTTACGGATCGAGAAAAATTTTACATCCGTAGCTATCCGGGATGAGACAGAAAATTTTCCACGACTCCGCTACGGATAGATTTGTCGAGGCGGGGTCGTAGGGGAGACTTAGCAACCCGTAGGGAAGTCGTAATAACTCGTAGCGCAAACGTAGCAATTCGGGACCATTTTTATGATCATAGAAATAGCAATACGACTCTGCTACGGATTGCTACGACTCTGCTACGGATTTCTACGACTCTCTACGGATTGCTACGATTCACCTACGGGTTGCTACGGATAGCCAAGGATTGTGTCTTATATAAACTTGAAATATATTAGTTTTTTGTGCGTTTTGTGGTCAATATTTGAATTAATACTTCAACTATTTAATTTCGGGTAATGATATTAATGCATGTATTAAACCTCAATACTGTTATAAAACAAGTGAGGCAATCTCAGTTTTAAAATATTCGGTGTTTAGTAAATATACTTGTCGTGAATGCTACATCACGAGGCTAAACATCTTTATAGTACTGAAGCAATGTAGCTGCATCCTAATACTTTTTTTTATTTATTTTTTTTTCTTTTTTTTATATATATAATACACACACACACACACATAGTGACTTACAAAAAGCACATAAAAGCTGCAGACATCTTTTCACATGTAGTTACTTGTAAGCACACCTTGCAAACATCACAACAGATAAACACACAAACACACAAGTGTGCACTTGTTGACAAACACATAATTACACATGTACGTATGCCTGGTTTAAACAGCATTTTGTTATCGTTTTACATGTAAGCACATTTTACGTACATCGATCTAGAACATAATGCACACAAACTCACAACACACAGAGACATATATAGTAACATACAACATGACACATAAATTAAGCACATAGCAAGCAATCTACAAACAGTTAAATTTCCTTAACTTAAGCATTAGTGATGGCATATTGATGTTTAAAGTACTAAATCTTAAAATTATTTGATAAGCATACATGGATAAGAGGAGAAAAGTTTAAGAAAAAGAGATCTTATTCAAAGGCTTTTCTCATTGCATTCCAATGTTTGTTGAACTGATTCATTCTATTTCTTTTGGACCAAGAATATTTCTCTACTTTAAATTTGAAAGTAAGTATACTTTTTAAAACTGAAATTAAAGGAAGTTTGGATGTTTTTGAACAAAGAAAAATATATTGTTTTGTCCACAGAATTGTTAAGTTTATACTCAGGTTTTCAGATGTATTTCTTTTACCAAAAATCACATCAATCAGACTGAATGAGATGTTTAGATTACATGTATTGTTGAGATAATCAGATAGAAGTCTCCATAAAGTGTTTACTGAGGGACATTCATAAAAGAGATGTTCTATTGTTTCAGATTCTGACTGACAAAAATTGCATATATCTGTTGCTTTAATCTTTATTTTCTTTAAGTAATAACCAACTGGAATGATCCTATGTAATATACGAAATTGTAACCACTGAATGGAAGTGTCTTGAGTAGTAAAAAAGCAAACTTTGAAAGCATTATCCAAAATATTATTATCAAAGAAAGGTAAGATTGAACACCATTTATCAAAGGACTTTTGTTTGATACATGTATCAACATATTATAAATACTTTTAGATACCTTTTTCCCAGTAAAGAAAAACTTTGAATGAAATGGTACATATGGCCATGGTATATCTATCTTTAAATCCTTGTGTCTTTTTAACAATTTTGAAATAGCAGAAACTAATCCATTAAATTCCAAAAAACAGATACTACCAAGATTAAACTTTTGTTCAAATAATTGTTTTGTTAATAGTTTTCCTTCTTCGCCGAAAAAGTCGCCAAGTATTTTTCACCCTTATCTTACCATGGTTTAATATAAACATACCGATTATTGATAATTAATTTAGAGCTAAACCAGATAGGAATGGAAGAACATAGTTCAATTTTTTCTAACTGAGATTTCATTACCTCCTGCCAACAAGTTAGAGTATCTTTCCAAAAATCATTTTTGGTTTTTTTAATCATATCTGTAATGTACATGTCTCCAAAGTCTAATAGTTTCTTTATTATATCTTTTCCATATTTTTCTATAAAGATGTCCATCCAAATTTGACCTCCTTTCATCAACCTGTTAACCCATGTACATTTTAATGACATTATAAATGATCTTAAATCAGTTATTTTCAAACCGCCTTTGTCATAGTTTTGAATAGCAATTTCTTTTTTGACTTTTTGTTTATTGCCCCAGATGAATTTATTGATATCATTGCTAAGTTGTTTTATTAAGTATTCACTCGGGTTGGGTAGGGATGTAAACAAATGAGTAAGAGTGGGAATAATGAGGGATTTAGCTACAGTGACTCTACCTATTGGGGTCAGTCGACGTCTACTCCATTGTTTAATCAATGCATGTACCTTTATTAGCTGTGATGAATAGTTTAAATCAACCATATTTTCAAGATCTACTGAAAATTTTATTCCAAGCAGTTCAAATGTTGTTGCCCCCCAATCTAATTTCCATCTTGAGTGATGATAAACTTCTCTACTAAATTTCTTAGACCCTATCCATATTACTTTAGTTTTGGAGCTATTAATCTTTAAACCTGAAAGTTTTGAGAAATAATTAAGAGTATCCATGGCTGCAAAAAGAGATTGTCTTGATCCATCTGTTAAAAGAGAGGTATCATCTGCGTATTGAGATATTTTATGTTCTATGTTATTTTTAAAGACGTTTACCATTTATCACAATTTCTTTTATATTTTCATTTGATTTAATAAGAAGCGATAGAATCTCAGCACAGAGAAGAAAGAGATACGGCGCGACAGGGTCGCCCTGACGGCATCCGCGTGCTATATTTATCTGTTCAGATAAGTAACCACTTTGCAGAACTGATGCTTTAAAATTTGTATTTAAGATTTTAATCCAATCTATTATATCATAGCCAAAATTAAAAAAACTTCAAAACTTTATAAATGAAAGACCAAGCAACAGAGTCGAAAGCTTTCTCAAAATCGATGAGTATTATTAAACCAGGAATTTGAAGATTTTCAGTATATGACTTGATATCATAAATAAAACGTGTATTTTCGCCTATATATCTTCCACTCATGAACCCTGTTTGTGATTTAGAAATTAATTTATCAAGAAAAGATTTTATACGGTTACAGATGCATCCTGAAATAAATTTATAAAAGACATTTAGTAAAGATATTGGCCTCCAGTTTTTTAAATATTGTCGTGGTTTGTCTCCCTTAGGCAAGCAGGTAATAATTCCTAATCGTTGAGAAACTAGTAAAGTTTTCTTTTTAAATATACTTTTAATTGCTCTAATCATGAAATACTTTAAGTCTAACCAAAATTCTGCAGAAAAGCCCGTACTGCCCGGGGATTTATTGTTCTTAAGTTTCTTAAGAGTATGAAGTAATTCTGATTCTGTAATATCACCATCTAACTGATGACATTGATCATCATTTAATTTCGGTATTATCATCTCATGAAATATCTCATCTAAATCAAATTCTGTTAATTCATCTTCTTTACTCGAGTACAAGTTAGCATATAATTTTCTTGTTTGATTTAATATTTCATTTTGATTGTAAATTACGTTTCCATTATCTAATTCTAGCTTTTGAATAGTCTTATTTGTGAAATTCCTTTTTTCTAGATTGAGAAAATAAGAAGAGGGCTTTTCTCCTTCATCAATCCAAAGTGCTTTTGACCTTATGGCCTGTCCTTTCAATTTCTCTTGCCTTATTTGTATAAGCTCAGATTTCTTTACTTCAAGTATATTACTTAGATTATCATTATGTTGAGATGCAATTTCTAGGTCATCTATTTCTTTAATTAGCTTCTTCTCTGTTTTATTTTTGCTATTTTTAATGAAAGTTGAGTGAGAAAAAGTTAAAGATCTAATTTCCATTAAAAGAATCTCTAAAAAATTACAGTCATCAATGGAGAATTGTATGGTATCATCAGGAATGGTATTAATGATATGTGGATTATATAATATGTTTGCATATTGCAATTTAATCTGTGAAATTTTCTTTTTAACCTTTTCAACATATTCTCTATCTCCTAATAAAGAATTATTGAATCTCCAAACACCAGGCCCTCTTTTAAATTTGTAAAATTTAATATCTAAGGTCACAATTGAGTGGTCTGATCTGTACCCTGCTTTAACTGATATATTATCTATAATATTACAAGTGTTTTCTGATATAAGGAAATAATCAAGTCGTCCATGTTTAGTTGGATTTTTCTTGTGCCAAGTAAATACTTTTTTATTGGGATTGAGAGTACGAAAATAATCATTTAAGTTTAAGTCATTCATCATTTCTAAAAATTTTTCTCTCGCATTGGGATTATTTATACCTCTATAATTAAGGGTATCTAACTCGGGATCTAAGGCCACATTGAAATCTCCACAAACAATGCAGTGAGGATTGTTAAATTCTGATATTATAGAAGAAACATTACTAAAGAATTCAGGAGAGTCTACGTTCGGACCATATATATTAATAAGAGTCATATTAATGTCATTTATTGTCATGTTAAGAGCCAACAAATTGCCCTTAGAATCTTTTTTCTCATCACATATTTTAAATTCAAAATTATTATGAAAAAAAATTGCCACCCCCTGGAATTAGAATTATAGGAATTAAAGGAACATTTATATCCCCATTGTGTCTCAATATACGGCTCTAATTCAGAAGTGAAATGAGTATCTTGTAGACACGCAATTGAGTATTTTTTTTCTCTATAATAATTTAAGACATCCTTTCTTTTAGAGGAAGATCTCAAGCCCTGACAATTTACAGTAGCAATTCTAAAATTCGCATTGTCATCCATAGCTTATTTTCTTTGTTTTTAATCTACTTAAAGCCATCATTTTCACTGTTTTATAGCGTTCATTCATTCTCACACATTCACATACACACTCTACATTCTCACAAATATAGCAAAATAACTTTGGCGAATCTATGACCATGACCATGTTCACTGCCAAACTGTACATGTTACAAGTGCAGTACCTAAGCGCAAATATTTGGATGCAAGGGTGTTTAATCGTGTTTAGATAAAAAATATATACAATAATCTTCCAGTCAAAACCATGATTACCTTTCAACATAGTGTATTTGGTACAATAATATTCAATTACATGTGAAAAATAAACCTGTTTCGATCTCCATGTTTACGTTTCGCCTCTGACCGGAAATGGAACCTCCCAAGTTGGAAAAATCTAGAGAGGCTCCGACTGACAAAAAAGTGGCGCTCAATTCAAACGTGAAAAAAAGTTATGAAATATGAAATATTGTGAAAAAAAATATTTTTGACATAGAAATGTCAATTAATGGGTTTTATTAGCACAAACAAAATTATTTACAAATTTTCCACCACTTGATCTGCAATTCCAGTCATGATTTCAAATCTACGAGGACCAAGCTGTTGTCCGCTGTACCATCTAGGTATGACCAAAGCGATATTGTCAATTTTTCGATCGCGTAATTGTTTCAGAATCCTCTTGCCGGAGCCGAATACGCCATCATCACAATAACCCTCTTCGTCACCGAGACGATAAACAAGCACGTTGTGGTTTGCTCTCGCATATTCTTTGTCCTTTACGACTTTTTTGTAAGTGTCGCGGACGTCATTAATGGATTGGACTTTACGACAGTTCCCTTTGCATTTGTTTCCTTCTACGACAGTACTCTTTGTTGATTTCATAGAAATTTTCTGGAGTCTCTCGGTTTCGCGTTCGTCTGTAAGGAGTAGGTCTTCAGCACGGGGGTGATAACTTTATCCCTATGGACGGTCTATCGTCGAACACAAGCTTGTTCCCGCTAAATCTGGTCCGAATTCCATTTTCCCGATATTTCGAGCTAATAAGTCTTAGCTTTTGATAAATCAAAATATTGTCCCGCATGGACCTGTTTTTTAGCTCTGTAATCTCTTTACCCTGATTTTCTATTTTCCTGTCCATTTTTATCATAAGGGCTTTCATAAGGTCAACTTCTCGCATCCTAATACTTTTGTTTACCTGAAAAGATGTCAGATCATCTATGAATTAAATACCTTTCATAGATCAGAGGAAAAACACGTTTCTTCTTTAGCTTCAATGATATCTTAGGAAGAAATCTATTTATTACAAGACAATTAACAACCAATATTGCTTCACATGAAATTAATGTGTAAAGAGCATCATGTGAATTTTACATGAGAACACAGTGAAATTCAGGTAAAATTCACTTGAGATTTATGAACACAATATTTATCATCAATTCATATAAACTTTTCTTGAATATCACATGAATTGTTTTATAATGAACATGAAATTACATGAAAAGTCATGTCGAAAACCTCATATTAATCTCATGTAAAAGAATAATATATCCTCTCATACCCGCGAATGTTTTACAGAGAAGGCCCATGAGACACAGATATGTGAGCGAGATCTGTATCATATATCACATGACAAGTGACGCTATTGATTCTATTTTCACGCTATTGTAACGTAATGTTTTCAGCCCACAAAACAAACAAGATAGCGGCGATGTGGCAATAAAACATCAATTATAAGATCGTTTTTATTTTGAAAAACCTAATATTCGTACTTTATTCTTATAGAAATAATGTCAAAGGGTTCCAACTCTATACCTTCTTGAAGAAAATTCGAAACCAATTTCCATGCACCAGACACGTGTTTCGAATACAAAATCCTCATCAGTGATGCTTCTAGCGGCGCCACCAAAAATAATTTCAGTAGCGCCCTCTTTACATTTACGTTACAGAGAGTGCGCGGCTCCAAATTTCCTGTAGGGTCGATTCAGTAGCATATCCAAATAAAATCTATGTTCAAAATAGCATTTGATGGTTGGTGCTAAGATGTTAAACCCCTTTAATTTCGATGATATGGCTAGTTTCCGAAATAGAAAAAAATATATTTAATGTCAAATTGATGAAAGGCTGAAACAAAGCTTCTTTCATGTGACAGAGCTGGAAAGAAGTAATTATTACACTTGACAAACATCAGGTCACGGGGAACAATTTTAACTGCTCTACACTGCAACGTGAAATAAGTGTTTATACCAATAATGTCAAAGGGTTCCAACTATATACCTTATAGAAGAACATTCCAAACCAATTTCCACGCACCAGACACGTGTTTCGAATATTAAATTCTCATCAGTGATGCTTCTAGCGGAGCCTTAAAAAATTATTTCAGTACCGACCTCTTTAATTTTTTGAATTTAGATTTGTATATTTACATTATACAGAGTGCGCGGCTCAAAATTCCCTGTAGGGTCAATTTAGTAGCATATCCAAATAAAATCTATGTTCAAAATAGCATTGGAGGGATGGTGCTGAGATGTTAAACTCCTTTAATTTCGATAATATTTATCGATGAAATGTCTAGTTTCCGAAATAGCAAAAAATATATATTTGATGTTTTTTTATATTCTTATAGAATAAACGATTTGGATGGGGGGGGGGGGGGTTCGCTGAATTCGACTATAGCAAAATTTATGCTGATTTAGTAACCATGAGTTTTGGTATAAACATGCAGATGGGTATGTTAAAATCAACTGAAGCCATTTAAGATTGAAGTCGTCGATTTACTAGAAAAGCATCAATTATCACCAAGCGATTGCTTAGTTTTTAAGTGCGGCACGAAAAACTGCAAAACTTGTAACATCTTCATAACAGACACTTTATTCTCAAGTAATCTTACTAAACAAACATTTATTTCATTCGCATATGTTTGAAATCCTAAACTGTAAGACATCTTATATGGTCTATGGAATAGAGTGTTCTCTTTGTGGTTTGATTTATGTGGGTATAACAAAATTTCAGCTCCGAACCAGAATGTCAGGACATCGGTCAAAAATCAATAATAAAGGAAATCAACTTCTTTATCGTCAGTTGATCATTGTGTTTTATCTATTAGAGTTCGAATCCTGGAGAAAATATACCACCCCATTAACAACCCCAATTTGAGCACACCTTTCCGTCGCAACAGAGAAGAGTTCTGGATAAAAAAATCGTAACACTGCAGCACCCTATGGGCATCAGTAGCATAGGAAACTTAACAAGTCTTGGTTGTCAATCGAAAATGTGACTAGCTTATTCAACACACCACAAAGAAAACCTCGAAGTCATGGCATTCGTAAATATAATAGGCCTGAGATACATAGTTTCTCCTTCGATGACTTGGTTCCATTTTTGTATGAGCCTCTTTGCCGGCATCATATTCGTACCAAATTATACTCTTTTCCTTTACTGACGTTACACGAAATTACGAATATACTAAGGACCTCGATACATGTTCCCCGGAATACAGACTACAAGGAATCGTCATGGACATTTCTACCTTTCGTTTATTTCAAGCAGTAAGATCAGATAATTAATTTCATTTCATTAAAGTACGATTTGCAAACAGAGGTATTGATAAATTGAATCTTTGTCAAATTTTGATTCACAAAACTGTCACGAAAAAAATTCCTATCATATTTCATATATATCTTAAAGCTACACGCCAACAGTTGCAACTAAAATTTACAATTTACAATTACAAACGATTCCTGCAGTGTATTGATTTAAGTAATCCCTCACTACATCCAATTCATTGCGAATGTTCTTAATCGGATTTCAACATCTCCTCGTGTGGACACGTTATTACTGGTGTCCTTAGTATAGCAAAGAACGACAAGTTAAGGGAATTGTTAAAAAGGGTCCCAAATACAGAGAAAGTAACTCCTTTATCAAAAGACAAGGCAATTGCACCACACATCCTTGATTATTAATGTGTATCGTTCTGTGTTGATGACAGACTAGAGTACCGGTTAACCACATCTTTTAGTCTCTGCGAGTAACCATTTGACGTTACGACGGACGCTACGCTATGACATAATACGGATGAGACACGCCATGTGCATGTAGCAATTGGTTAAATTTTGATACCGGAAACCCACACTATGTGTTCTGTCATTCATTACTGTAACAACTTGTCAAAATGATCTTGGTTCTCCTTTAATATATAAAAACATCCTTCACTTTTAACCCAATTTAATAAAGCAAATGAACATTTAAAGTAGTATATTTTGGCTTTTTACGGCCGCAGCTGCAACAAGAAATGGAGCCAAGACCAACATGTCTGATGGGCATCCTTAGTTGGAACTCGGAGGTCCGACGTTCCAAATTACCATGTTAATTTCTGATGCCCAATACTTCAGGTACAGTCAATAAATCAGCACTGGTGAGCGAAATAGGCCAATAGCTAGCTAGCTACGCCACCAGAACTAATTGATATTCATGATTTGTATTGCGTGGGGCAACTGCTGATGTTCAACATATCATCAAACAAAATTGATGTTCAACAAGTCATCAAACAAAATTGATGTTCAACAAATCATCAACCAACTGTTGATGTTGAACAAATCATCAACCAACTGTTGATGTTCAACAAGTCATCAACCAACTGTTGATGTTCAACAAACCAAACAAAATTGCTTTTCAACAAGTCATCAACCAACTGTTGATGTTCAGCAAACCAAACAAAACAAACAAAGTAGTCTAAAATTATGAGAACAAAATGAATTACAAATCTAAAACAAGCAAAAATAAAGAAGTCCAGAAGAGACATCATTTAGTGTTTTCCCTTTACATTTAACTCAACTTAGAATACCTATGAGAGTCAACAACGACCAAATATTGAAACAATTTGGTTAAAATGATCAGCTATTGGAAAAGCATAAAACAAGAACAAATAGGAGATATTAATGATTGCCGTATACCTTTGTCTAAATAACAAAAATATCATATTCATATTGCATTGTAATTAGGTATATATCAATTGCATTAGACAAGAGCAATGAATAAAACATGCATTACATCAAGTTGATATAGTGTTTGAGAAAAAAAAAAGTGGGGTGTTTGAGAGGTCATTAATACTCAATTTTATACATCAAGCATTAGAGTAAAATAAAGGGGTCGTTGTTCTTGAACCGAAAAACCCAAAATGTTACAATAGAGGGGTTACATACATTAGTCAATCTGTTTCCGGAATTATTTATTTCCAGGCACTATTCAGGGATAAACTGATTTGTTTGTGGTCAAAAAGGACAGAAGTGCCTCCTGCATGTGATGAATAAATACATCATTACCCGTACAAGTTTAATGAACTTTGTCATCACCAAAAAATCCTGGGTTTTCAACAGACAGTTCAGGATAACGAATGTATGCACCTCCTAACCTTAATGCTGTCTCTGCCATAGCTCTATATATTCGAATTCGAATTTTATTTAAGTGACAAGATGCAATTTTGGATCTCCACTCAAAACGAGGAAGGATTTGTGAAGGAATAATACAAGTTTAAGGAAATTTTCTTTGAATATTTTTCATAGTTTGTTCCATCTGTTTCCTCAACTTTATAGACTTCACATGTCCAATGTCATTTCCTCCACAATGCAACACTAAATAATCTGGGGGGTCTTCAAATGTTTGTAAATATGTCAATTTTTTTTTTCAAGTTGACTCCACCTCATACTTCCCTGGCCTTGCCACCATACTGTTGTATTACAGCGTTGTAACCCCATATTTACACCATCGTATTTACAAATGCATGTTTTACTAGTGATGATCCAACCACCCATACTCTTTTTTTTTATCTGTAATAGCTTTTTGTATATTTCAAAATTAAAATTCATATTTTCAGAAGACAATTGATGTAGAAGGAATCCTAATATAATTTTTATATGCCAAGGATTTCCAACGACCCATTTATGCTAAATCTTCATCACTAGCACCTGTCATTGCTGCAGATGTAGCTGCTCCTATCCTAAAGGAGTGAGATTTGTACAAAGTGATTTTCACTAGGGATATATCTAAAGTTTTTCTCATTACGGATGTCACTTGGTAACGAGTGACACATTTACCAGAGAAATGACAGAAATAAGATTTCTTAATCTTTGGTCTAATTTTCTCATATTCCCCAATACATTTGACAGGGCAAACTCCTTTACCTGCAGCACTTATACAAATGATTACCCCTTTACCTGTTTGGTCCGTTTTAGAATGCTTCATTCTAATTTCAACACTATCATTTACTATTTTGACATCGTCGTATTGTATAGCGTGACCAACATTTGATTCAGAATCTTGGACCAACTAACCAATTCCCATAAATCCGAAAAAGGCCAAAACAAATATAGCCGAGAACAAAATTGTTTCATATTTTGAATAACAAATACATGGTAATGTTTGAACAATTTTAACCAATATTCGGTATGTAATTGGCTCTCGGATATCTTTTCTAATGTCTAACCGCGTTAAACCAGTCAACATTTTCTTTACAATGAAACATTCTGTTGGATTGAATACATTATTCAATTTGCATGTGAATGAAATCGCAGATATGTATGATTTTATAGTGCTGAATGCGAAACCTTGACATGATAAATATGATATAAATTTAACAGCATCGTCTATGCTGGGCTGAATTGAATCATTTCTCGGACCCACGAAATCTCGAAACGAACGCCATGCATGCTGGTACATTTTGTGGGTGTTCTGCGAAAATGAAGCTCTTAATATTTCAGTTGTTCTAAACTGAATAGCACATTCAGAAACGTATTTAAAACTTGCAGGGGGGATCCGTCTGCACTTGGGAAATTCTGTCGAAATCTGGAACACTGTCGACGAGAAATAGCGTCTGCCACTATATTGCGTTTACCTTCGATGTGCACAGCTTTAAACTGTATATCAGATCGCATACTTAACAGAATTAAAGGTCTGAGTAAATGCATAATTCTCTTTGATTTTGATGTTTTAGTATTCAGGACAGATACCAATGCCATGTTGTCAGTGTTTAATATAACTCTTCTATTTTTCAAGGACTCTTCCCAAACATTAAAAGCCAAAACTATAGGTACTAACTCTAAAGGTGTAATGTCATTTAACAGATGCTTACAAGACCAGTTTATAGGCCATGGAAGAAAAATCCAGTGTGTTTGAAAAATTGCTGCGCATCCTAAATTAGCTCTGCCTGCGCTATCAGTGTACAATTGCAGATTGTTAGCATCAATCCAATCCGACTTATCATAAAATGAACAGCCATTAAAATTTTCCAAAAATCTAAGCCAAATCATTGCGTTTTCTTTCATTTCGACAGTGATTCGTATTCTATGAAAATGTTTTTTGATTCACGACATAGCATCGTAAAACCTTCTGTTAAAAGCTCTGGCCGCAGGTATTGCACGAGAACAAAAACTTAATAAACCTGTAAGCGACTGTAATTCTTTTAGTGTAAATTTTTTTTTCTGTTCAACATATCGAGTAAGGCAAACCGTAGTTTATCTAATTTTTCTGCCGGAATTTTAACCAGCACGGCATTTGTATCTATGTCCAAACCTAAAAAGGTAAATATGAGGTGGGTCCAATAGTTTTTTCTGAAGCCAAAGGTACTCCAATTTCTTCACACATATTTGAGTAGCTAGACATTAACTGAAAACAATCATTAGAGTTATGCGCCCCTGCTACTATGAAGTCGTCTAAACAGTGTACTATAATAGTATTATCAGCGCGGCGTTTCAGTTCCCATTCAAGAAACGTTGCAAATTTTTCAAACAACGAACAAGATATAGCACATCCAAAAGGTAAACATTTGTCAATGAAGTAGCAATCGTTTACTTTATAACCTAGTAATTCATAGTCTGAGGGATGTATTGGTAGTAAACGAAATGCACTTTTGATATCAAGTCTTGCCATTTTAGCACCAGGTCCCATATTAGCAAGCATCTCTAAAGCAGAATCGAATGATGTATATTTAACAGTACAATACCGATCATCTATAAAATCATTGATACTTGCGCCGTCCGGATATGACAAATGATGAATTAAACGCCAGGAACCGTCTTTTTTTAGGAATAATACCAATAGGCGATACAATTAGATTTTTAATGGCTTTTGCATATACGGTCCTGACATTCTTCCCAATTCCACCTCTTTAAGAATAATATCTATTGCCTCAACTTCATGACTTTGAATAGATTTCAGATTTGGAAATATAACAGATTGTCTGGGTCCTTCATAGCATAATTTAAAACCATATTTAAAACCTTCAAATAAGAACAATGCGATATCTTGATCCGGATAACCCGCCAGGTATTTTGATAATACGTCGACTTTAATTGGTGTAAATGCTAATCTATGTACGTCTGAAAGGTTGCTTCTCTGTTTGTTTAGAAGTTGTTGATGAATTTTGACTTGTTCGTTGCCCATTTCCTGACCTATAATTTGAAGTTTTGCATTTAATCATAGGGTGGTTAAACGCGCATTTAAGGCATCGATGAGAATACAGACAATTTTGTTTGTTACAAACACCTTTGAAATTGAAATCATAATATTTTTAATGGGATTTGAAGTAGATTGTGTTGGGCCAGATTTGAACATATAAATTAGCCATAATTCCGGATCAACCACATCCCATGATATACTAGTATTCGTTTCCTTTTACAGTCGAAACTGTCTATCGTAATCGACCCAACCGAGACCTGGGGACCTTTTTGCTCCACGTCTGACAGTGCGCATGTATTTTAACAAAGCAGATGTACTTGTAGGGTGGGCGGTTACATAAATAGCAAAGAAAATTAAAAAGGCATCGATCCATTGACTTATATTTGTCATTTTTGTGTTCTCTTTTTTGCATCTATAACTATACTGCCTTCTCGTATGGGTAAGCTTTTATTGTCATCTTCTTCATCAGTTTTGTTTTTGAGAAGACATCCAATCTCTATGAATTCATCATTAATTATCTTTGATTTGATTCTGTTTGGAATATTCTGACCCAAATCACTATGGATACTTCCAATTTGCATATCATCTTGGTTAGTTAGATCAGTAACAGATGTAAGATAACTACCTTCATTGTTGACATCATAGATAGGAATCGTCTTTGGTTGTGTCTCAAAATGGTTTATAACCCTGGTGATTATTTTCTCAGTCATCGTATTCAGCTGTTGATCATTAATTGTAGGCGTTGCAGTATTATTCGCCGGGGGTGATGACTGTTCTTGAGGGAGGTCATTCGTCTCAGTTGGTTGACGCACCCGTCGAGTCCTCATCCGAGGCGTCAAAGGCGTGTTTGCTGTACTAGTCCTCCGTTGTCTCCTTGACGGCGGCATTTTACTTGTGAAGAAATTCAGCAACTCAGGTAGTATGATATTAAAACCACGCCATTTATAGCTATCGATATTCAATCAGCACGGATTATTCAAATGAGTTATTGATACGGTAAAAAGAGTGTTCGAAGTGTTTGCATATATGAGTGTTCGAATTCAGTTGTCCTTTCGTTTGGTACTGGACAACATATATACTTATTGATTGACCTTGCGTTGATAAATGGATTTAATAATTAGGTATTAAATCTTATTACATGGAAACAAAATTTATCGCCACCCTTTTCTAGTTTGAACGACGAAAGTATTATACTATATGATTGACAAGCTATACTACATTGAGCAGAATCAATACTACTGAATTGTAGAACAGCAATTCTGATTGGCCGATTAATGTGTAAGCCCGCCCACTAAGCCCGCATAGCGGCAAGCGCAAATGTAAACAGAAATGGCTTCCAAACAAGGAAAAGTTGTGTCGGTAGAAAAGAGGGAAAAAATAATCGATTTGTACACAAAAGGCCTTAGTTACAATGCAATCAGCAAATTAATGGACATTTCTAAGATCGGATGTTTTTATGTCGTCAAAACGTACGAGGAAAATAGTTTACTGAGACCAAGGATCAGATGACGAGTGCGACCGAAAGTTACAAGCGAAGTAATTGCTCTTATAGTGTACGAAAAATGGAAGAAGTCGTCAATCTATGTTAAGGAAATAAAAGATCAATTATTGAAACGTAACATTTGCACATCGGAAAATGGTCTATCTGTAAAATGGATAAACCATGTCCTGAAAAATGAGCTAAACATTTCCCGAAAGAGGTTGACCGTTATACCAAAGGAAACGCTTAAACCACATCATGAAGATTTGGTGAACAAGTTTTTCGTAGCCCTACTTGGATATGATTTCAAACAAATTCATTTTTTCGACGAAGCATCAGTTATTACTACATCTGGAAGTAGAACTTACGGGCAAAGCTACGTTGGTACAAGATCCACGGAAGTACAGAGGTATGCAAGCGCGACCACGTTAACAATAAATGTGTGCTGTGACTATTTCGGCATCAACTATTTTAATGTATTGAACGGACCATCAAATGCATTTGAAATAATCAGTTTCTTCAATGAAGCACTCTGTGAAGTTACTGAGGTAGGCAACCCAATGTTCATAAGGGGAGATGTCATTGTGATGGATAATTGTGGGTTTCATCATCATAGGCAAGGAGAACGGATGCTCAGGACTTTATTGGCTAGCCATGGAGTTGAACTTATTTTTCAACCACCATATTCACCCGAATTCAATGTCACCGAATGCGTATTCGGTTTGATGAGAAACAAGTTACAACAAAATGAAGACTTTGTTGCACAATTTCCTGAACTATTCGTTGTTCAAGCACTGGACCAAAAGAAAATAAAACAACATATGCCCTCTTTTTTCCGGAGATGTGGCTACGTATGACTTTACTTTAAAGTCATGAGAATGTGTAAGAATCAGTGAATTTCAAGATACATTTGCTTGTACAGATTTTGCACCATTTTTAACCATTATAATTACAAATTAACATTATTAATTTGTCCATTGCAGTTACTAATGTAAGCTGTGAGTTCAGATGGTTTTTATAAGTAATTGCAATATAGAAGATCATGTTTTTTTATGTTCATGTAAACGAGAACTAAAAACTTTAACAAAATAAACAAATGTTTGCTTATAACTATAATCTATGATATTTAAAGCAAGAAATGTTAATAAACAATCTTCTTCACATGATTTTGTATCTGTATCTATGAATTCTGTCACTAAATCTGTCTTTAAGTGAATATGTGCATTTTTTGGTGAATTAACACCTTCAATGGGTAGCTTTTATCAATGTCATATTTGTCTAGATGGTATTTATACATGTATCCAAGGTCACAACATCAAATGGTCAAGGTAAAGAATGACAGGTCTTGTCACTACACTGTAGTCTTGAAATGAACACAACATGTACATTGTAATGATGTACAATGATACAAAAATGTAAATATAATACCAGAAATGTAGGTCAAGGTCAAGCAAACAAATGAGATCTTTATAACAACTGCACATGTAAAATAGTCAAGCTAAGAATAGTACATGTGTATGATTACTATACAATGAGAAAAGGTCAGATTTTAATACTGGATCAGCAATGACGGTCAAGTTCACAGAATTTTCAAGGATACATGTACTGGTGCATGTTCAATATAAGGCCATAATAAATAGGTATTTCGTTTAAAGTCCCTGTTATTTTCCGAAAGGTACCTATCAACCAGGAAATAAAACACACACACACATGCATTACAATTAGAAATTGAAAAAGGAAAGAAAAATAATATTTTTTTCCGACTGAGAAGATTATTGTTACAAATTTTCTCATATAAAGTAATTTATATATTAAGGTTGATTGAGAAAAAACCTGGTCATAATTCTACTCTTAAAAGAAATTGGCTTGATTTGAAATGAATATTTGAGCTTTTTTGGATAGCAAAATGGATGTGTATTTTTCTAAGGACTTCTTCAAAAAGGTACCTTCCAGGGGACGTAAAACAAAATATTTCCTTACTGTGGCCTAACAACATATAGAGGCTACAATGTTGGACAGACAAAGGATTGATAAAACTTGTCACTCAGCTCGACATCGTTGAATTACAAACTGCAGAGAAGCCTAAAACCAAAGAAAAAAAAAAAACACATTCCAAAGGCTGGTTGGGGAAATAAAAGTAAGGTCACAGTAATGAAATTTTCTGTTTTATGTCCCTTGGAGGGTACCAGTACATTTTTGACGAAATATTACGATAAAAAGAAATATACCTGTACATTTGTTTTGCAATGCAGAGAAATCCGTGATGATATACATCCCAATCAGTATACTATATGGTATAAAAAGCTGCCTTTCTGAAGTTTTGGCCAGGACATAGAACAAAATATTTCATTACTATTGCCTTACTTTAGATTAAAAAATAGTAGCAGTATCCCGAAGATAACAAGAATTGCATATTTACTTTGCAGGGGTAATTTTAGACTGTGACATTGAATCTCTCGCCATTTTTACAATTCCCTCAGAAATTCCTGGTTTGACAGATTCTCTCGAAGAACTTGGTTAAAAACATACATTAACCCGACTTTGAAATGAAGTTAGATGTACAACTACAAACATGTACCATTGGCATTGGATGTAATCGAATTTTATCTGTATTACAAGAAGGTAAATGTGCAATATTACTCCTGATATTCGGGACACTGCACTTGTACCTTAACCCAGACATTTTAGTTTACATTGTACCAGTATTTATAATGAGTTTAAATTAGTATGGTATCTTGCACTTTCAACGGTAACCAGACGTAAAGCATGATCGACTACTAATGCAGCTTTTTAAGCACTATCATCTTACTATTTGTGAAAAAATTGACCTTGAAATCCATACTTATTCATCTTCTGAATTCCATAGCTAGATCTTGGCTTCTTTCCGAATCATTATCTTCATAAATGCATCAAATCATGCTTATAGTGCAAGTATTCAAGGCCAGTGATTCCTTTCACTGTACATGCTGTAGCCTGGGCAATTTTGAGCTTTGAACTTTCAAAAGCTTATTTGACCTTGGTGTTCAATTAATCAACAAACTAGATTCAAAGTTTTTACCAAGAACTCATTGTGCATTTTTTTCAAGTTTGACCTTGCATCATTTATCATGCTGAATAAACAAGTTTGACCTTGAAAGATACATTTATACATATCAAATGCACAAATTCAGGTTCATTCCGTTTAAAGTGACCTTGCATGAAGTTTTAGGACCTTGTCGCAGCGAGTAAAATATAGATGAAGGTTTTTTCATCATGCATCCTCATGTTTGTCCGTGATATTTTTTCAAGTAAGGCGACAGAAATTTATTTCTTAGTTTTACGGATCCGCCAACCCTAATTTTACCACAATTGGAGAAAAAAAAATAAAATGAAATAATTGTAAATTTTTCTTCTGCTCATTCGAATTACCAAGTTATTACTTTTCATTCTCACTTAATCTTCGTTGTGCAAGTGTTTTAGAGAATGCGGCTTGAAAACATGATAAACAAGCTGAATTAAGATCGTGAACGTGGCACAAAACCTGAAATGTTGAAATTTACTTTCTTTTATTTTATTTTTATTCCCTCCTCCTACCCTTTTTTGAAGAAATGAAATCCGTAAAACTAAAAATCAAATTTTTGTCGCCTAAAATTGTACCATGAAAAATCAAGTCAATATCATATACACCAAAATTCAAGGAAGTCATGCTACAAATGCAATTTAGATGTAACAATTTAATATGCTACCACATTGTTTAAACAAACATATACAATGTCAAGTTCAATCATCAAATTATTCTTGTACCAATGCAACTTGACTCATTGAGTGATGACCAAGTTGTTATAATATTAATCAATGGCCGTCATGCAAGTGACTTCTTAGTCTTACGTCAAATTAATGTGCCTCATTAATTTCAAATCGTAAACACAAGGATATAATCAGCTGATCTATATTTTCTTTGCAAACACTGACTTAAATTTATAATTATCTATTTCAATCAGTATCAAATGGAATATAATGAATTAAATCCTGACTTCAATTGTCTATTTCAATCAGTTTGATCAAAGACTGAAAGTATGTAAACCATAAATAATCCACATAAGGTATCATGGTACTGTACTTACATGTATTTCATGTACAGCAACATATCAAATCACATGATTACAAAACATATTATATCAAGTCATATAATTTGTTAACAACAGAAAAATGAAAAAAAAAAAAAACCTTCGAAGCTCAAACAGTTAAACTACTATAAAATATATAAATGAAAATAAATTAATTGCCATCGATTAACTTCCCCATATTTTAAGGCCAACATGAATAAAACAGTAAGAAACTCTGAAAAAATCTATTCTGCATCAGATCTTGGTAGGGATGGTAATGAAGGAGGTGCATCTTTCGGTAACCGCGGATATAAATCTGTTGCGGACGATACGTTGCAACAACTCGTGAAGCTTGGCTCCCTGTTTCCATACATGTAGGTACCTGTACACATATCCACTGGAGCTGTTGGACTGTAAACCCACGGCAAATAGCTATATGAAACATGTTGATAAGGAGTGGCAAAATTACTCTGATTTATAGGTTGCTGCAAATATTGGAGGCCTTGTTGAGAATTTCCTTATTCAATAGGTTTGGTGGGAGTTCTTTGCTCTGTAAATTTTCCATGTTCAACAACAGGTTGGGTGGGGGTTCTTTGCGCTCGAGAATTTCCATCTTCGGCAGGTAGTGTTTTTGTCGTTACATTAGACACATCATCACAATTATCTTGAGGACTTAAAACAAAATGATGAAAATTTATTTTTGGATAGGAATAAAATATGAAAATTATTATTATGTTATTTTTTTATTGATGCAGTGCAAATGAAAAAAATAACAACGAACAACGATTGAATGATATTTGGCGGGGACAACTTCATACATTTGAACAATTGCAACATGGTGGAAAATCTAAATTGAGACTAATTCCTACGAAATTCTTTTGAACCTGTTGCATTTGAACTATTCTTATTAATTCGGTCTAATTCCTGAATTTCCCTGGTCGTTACCAAATGAATTAACTTTGAATGTCAAATATGGATATTGACCATATCCCTGTATACAGCACAAAACCGATTATTCAGAAAATCAGAAACCGAAGGCATACACAATCAGGATAAAACAGGAACCAAAGCAAACAAACAAAAACCACCACCATATGAAAAGAAGCGAACTCCCGATATCGGAATGAGACCAGGTGCCCAGGAAGAGTAAGGCTCTCCTGCTTGCATGCAACATCCGCCGCTTCAATTCGATATAACTGTCACATTCGGTTACTTCCATTTCGGAGGACATAGAGTACAATCTTTGGTTGGATGGTTCAAATGGTCTATGACAGAATATTATCCACCATTCTGGATAGTGGGACATCATAGTGTATGACGAGTTCCCCATATCGACCGTAGAACTTCCTCAGTGACGATGCTAATCGGTCACAAACATATCCCTGACTGAGAAGCTTATCTGAAAGACGCCTAGCTCTCAGAACAAAATCCGTATATTTGGTACTTGCTATGGCATAGCGTATCAACTGAGATATGAACACGCCATAAGCAGGCGATGAAGGGATGTTGCTACTCAGAAAAGGAAAGTCTGTAATGCTGAGATTGAAGTCGTCACGTTTGTCATAGAGTGAGGTGTTCATGTGACCATCAGTGTCGTAGGACAACATTATGTCCAAATAGGATGCTGAATTATTTATCTCTGTAGTTTCTTTGACTTCAAGCTCTGAAGGATAGATACTGCTCAGGTAATCCGTGAATTTTGGATTATTGATGGACAACACATCGTCTATGTATCTTTAAGTGAAGTTGAAGTCAGAAGCTAAGTATCTTTTCCCATCAGAGACCAAAGATTGAATGAATTCAGCTTCGTACGAGTAAAGGAAAATGTCGGCAAGGAGTGGGGCACAATTAGTCCCCATTGGAATTCCGACAATTTGCTGGAAGACCTTTCCTCCAAACACCACAAAAATGTTGTCGATCAAAAGTTTAACATCTGAATTATATCTGTTTCAGTGTACTTATTTTCAGAATCGGACTTTTCTTTTACAAAGTAGGTTTTGTCATAGTTCACAAGAATAAATTTGTATTTGCGATTACCGTTCTTACTTGTAAACGCATTACTTATAATTTTTACGAGTGTTTCTTTCAATTTAGAATGTAGAATTGTAGTGTAAAGTGTCGAAAAATCAAAGGCTTTGATCGAATGGACTCTACTAAAATAAGAGGATTTCAGATGTTCTAAAAGTTCCTTCGAATTCTTTAAAATCCACATCTGGTTGATACCACTGCGAGAATATACTGTCGAACAATATTTTTGAAGCCCAGATTTGATTTCAGATAAAACTTTGGTGAGTAAGATCGATACAGATTTGGTAGAACATTTTAAGGAACTAGCGATGAAACGTTGTTTGTACGGATTCTTATGCATTTTAGGTATGCAGTATAAGTATGGTAAATCTAAATCTAAATTGTTAGTGTGGAAGCCAAAGGAAGCAAGAGCTGATTTATAGTTGTCTATTATTTCAGAGGCAGGAAGGTTTGTTGGGGTGTAAGTGGGATTTCCAGGTGTCGAATTTAAACCCAACTCTTTAACTAGACTGTCGAAATAGTACTTTTTGCAAGTAAATGTGTAATTATTTGAGGCTTTGTCCGCTGGTGTGATGACAAAATGTTCTTGGAGGTAGGTAAGCTCTGTGATAACATCAGGGTCTTTAAATATAGACTCGAACCTGGTGTTCACAGTTGACTTTAATCGGTTAATTCTAGATAAAAGTAACCCTCTGATAGATTTTATCCATTCTGAAAGGGTGTCGAGCTGTACATCCTCTTTCATTGCCCAACGTCTTGCATATTCCTCACAAGAGTCCATGATAATTTTGAAATTTTGGTTCCATGTAAAGGACATACTTTCTCTGTATTGTGGACCCTTTTTTAACAAGATTCTAAACTTGTCGTTCTTAACTATACTAAGGTCACCAGTAATAACGTGTCCACAAGGAGAGTAGTTGAAATCCGATGAAGAACATTCGCAAGGAAGTGGATGTAGTGAGGGATTACTTAAATCAATACACTGCAAGAATCGTTTGTAATTGTAAATTTTAGATGCAACTGTTGGTGTGTAGCTATAGGAAATACAAGGAGTTTCTTTTCTTTTGAAATATGGTGGGATTTTTTCTGTGATTCAAATTTGACAAAGATTCAATTTATCAATACCTTTGTTTGCAAATCTTACTTAAAGGAAAGACCGGTTTTTTTTTCTCCCCTGAATTATCTGATCTAACTGCTTGAAATAAACGAAAAGTAGAAATGTCCAAGATGTCTCCTTGTAGTCTGTATTCTGGGGAACGTGTATCGGTATCTGTGAGGTCCTTCGTATATTCGTTGATTTCGTGTAACTTCCGTAAAGGAACAGAATATAATTTGGTACGAATATAATGCAGGCCTAGAGGCTCATTCAAAAATGGAACCAAGTCATCGAAGGAGAAACTATGTATCTCAGACCTATTGTATTTACGAATGCCATGACTTCGAGGTCTTCTTTGTGGTCTGTTGAATAAGTTAGTCACATTTACCGATTGACAACCGGGATTTGTTAAGTTTCCCATGCTGCTGATATTATCGTTGCACCCATAGGGCGCTGATAATTTTGGATTTTACAACTCACCGAGTACTGTTGTTTTAAAATACGGATACACCAGTTGTTAGAGCTACCACTATTCCAGCCATACAATTAGATCCACTTTCAAACAAGATTATAGTGGAACCTTTTAGCGGCTACTCTCATGAAAACGGACAAAGATTTTTAGCAGAATTCGAGTCTTATTGCACATTACAAAACCTAAAAGGAGCCAAGGCCGGCATCATCGCAGCTTTCCATCTGCATCTCAAAGGACCTGCTCAAGTCTTGTCAAACACTTTAGATGTCTCAAACAAATTGTCATGGGAAGTTCTTCGTGCGTGCTTCACCGTGCGTGCTTCACGTACAAATATGTCACACACAATATGTGTGATCCGGCTATTGTTACAGATGACAAATATGGATAATGACCCTATCCCTGTCTACAGTACAAAATCGATTATTCAGAAAATCAGAATCCGAAGGTATACAAAATCAGGATAAAACAGGAACCAAAGCAAACAAAAACATAAACCTCCACCATATGAAAAGAAGCGAACTCCCGATATGAGAGTGAGACCAGGTGCCCAGGAAGAGTAAGCATCTCCTGCTTGCATGCAACACCCGTTGCCTCAATTCGGTAGAACTGTCACATTCGGTTACTTCCATTTCGGAAGATATAGAGTACAATCTTTGGTTGGATGGTTCAAATGGCCTATGACAGAATATCATCCACCATTCTGGATAGTGGGACATCAAAGTGTATGACGAGTTCCCCATATCGACCGTAGAACTTCCTCAGTGACGATGTTAGTCGGTCACAAGAAGCCGCAATGTTTCACTAAATCTGCAGCCTCATCAACCATTGGAAAAGTTTCAAAGCGATATTTTGGAAAAAAGGAACCCGGCTTAAGAATTTCAAACCGGAAAGGGACCTAATATCGAAATTAATAAGTGGACTTCCAAACCAGCTTGCATTTTTCGTCCCTGTCGCAAATATTCAAACGTAGAGTGAGGCCTTACAAAAGGCGACAGAGGCAGAAGAGGCAAATGGCGTGGTTATCCGTGATTACGTGCGCACAACCATCCCACTATAACGATTACAAAGAGGTCTCGACGAACGTACAAAAGTGGTGTAAAACAACCTCCTCACTGTTAGATGACCACACACAAACGAAATACAGAGGGCGTACGTAATACAATCCATGCTCTGCCGGCTGTAGCAAGTTCATGCTTGTAATCATGCGAGGAGTCCGACTGACATTCAGAGAGGACAGGTGGTCCGGGCCTGTCTTCTCTAAAAAGGTTTGGACAGGGCCTGTTATGGAGTCCCTTACTAGGCCGTGTATGAAGTTTTCACTAGTGGTCATTAGACATGGCATTGCTCTAAACCTATTTTTTTTTCGACCTCCCAAGAAGAATCTGTCTCCCTGAGCCAAATACTTCAAGTCGTCAAAAACAGAGAGAAACTTATGAGCGCTAACAGCAGGAGTATGCAAATACTTTGGACGAGCTGAAAGGTGAGGTAGTATCAGATTCTCATACAGACCGATGATTGATCCAATCATCCGGTGACGGCTAGCTAAACGTGAATTAATGATTTGCATTTCTTGGAATTACGCGGCAACGTCAGAAGAACGTATATCTGCTTGTAATATTTCAACGGCTTGACATGGCTGTTCTTTGATTTGTTTTGACACTTTTTAAAACACCACAGACATGTATACAACACACAGACGAGGAATTTTTTAGTACATAACACAGATGTCTATATGTCGACCGACCCGTGGTCCTAGTGGTCCTGGCTCGAACCAGCAACCTCTCGGTCACTGGCCCGACGCCTTCTCCACTAGACCACGGCGTCGACTACTTTTTTTTACACTTTGTGGAGCGAGACATTTTGGAAAACATGTGGTTTTTTTTTGTTTTGTAAGATCATATTCTATCGAACACGTTGTTTAATTCACCTGGATTAAATGAAGTTATATTGGTACTGCATAACTCGTGCAAATGATAAAAATGTCAATGTTGGCGTTCTGGATGAGTGACGCACAAACAGTTGTGTATATTGATGTAACTAAACTTACAAAACAATTTTATCATAAAAATCCACCACATATTTCAAAATCGATTGAAATGTGATTGGAATATTACCTTGTATTATTTCTTTTTTTGGATTTGAACAGTACACATCAGCTTTATTTTTTTCAACAAATTATATACTTTAACTCCGTTAGCATAGGTTAGTGAGCTATTGTCATAACGCACCGTCAGTCGTCCGTCATCCGTTGTCCGTCGGTCGACGTAAACGTTTAACATTTTGACATTTTCTCTTCAACCGCTGCACAGATTTTCACGAAACATTGTTATATCTTCATTCCTATTAAAATTGAAAGGATCATATGACAAAATAACAATGAATAAGATTATCTTTCTTTGCATTAACTTTATTTATCGTTGAATGACAATGTCAGACAAATCAGTCTTTGATGATGAAAATTGCAAAGACATCAGCCTTCCCAAACTCTGGAAAATAAAAGAATTTATGAGTATCTAATTTGGAGTCATTGCATCAGCATGTTCATTTCTTCTAAAAACCATAAGCCCTTTAGATACGTTTATCGATGTTGAAGGAATCATAGATTTGGTTTTTTTAGTGAGAGAGATCTGTAACTAAATCGCAAATAAGTCTGAATTCAGCATATCAATAAATAGACAGAGCCATTGATGTGATATAAATTTCATCTCTGAGACAAGAATTGAGTCTTGAGTCATAATTAACAATAATTGATTAATAATAATGATTATTTAGTAATTGATCAAAATTAATAATATAAATGGCTAGTCCATTCAATGAGAGTTTCTAATGTTCATTTATTATGAAATCAACAAGTACAAAAGGATCTGAAGACAAAATAAGGTATAATACTTCAATTTAGTACTCATTCGTCCAGTACACTACTGAAAGCATTTAGCGTATCAAATGTACAATTAGAGATCGATTGCGTCTCGTCCATCAAAACAGTGTTAGATTTTCTCGGTAATCTTCGGCAGTGCCTCGGTAGTTTCTGTGACTAAAGCGACGCTGGGCATGTTGACCTTTGATGATAGAATCCATTTCTTATATTGTATTTGATATTTAGGTAATATATTTTAACATAGCGCCCCACCAAATTGTACCTTGGATCGGACGCTGGTGGGATACACAGTGTTCTCGGACGGACATAGTGATATGAAATATGGAACACATAGCTTTCGGACACAATAATATTCATATTAATATTTAAATGAATTTTGTAAAGATATAAAGAATCATGGAAAGTAAAGTTAATTGAATTATGAAAGTAATTTTAAGAAGACATTTAGTTAAGTCTTAAACAAAACGAATTACAATGTTCTTGTGACTGAAAATACATGACTTGTGAATACTTCTGCATTGGTTCACCATTCATCACTTAGCTGGACTGCATTTAGAGTATTTACGTAACCAAAAGGTTCAGAAAGGTCAATGGCTATAGCTTTGGGCAAAAAAGGTCATAACGGACTCAGAAACGATCTGCGATAAAGTCGAGATGTCTGTTTGTCCTTTGCACCATCATGATTTACAATGATAAATGTAGCGTTACCCCTTCGATGATCGAAAGAGACGTCACGAGTCTCCAAATATGGTACATGCTGTCCAGGGGTTGACCAATCGGCATGTACAAAGTTGAACGTTGGATATTGTCACTGCACATAAGCGTCACGTTTAACCTTTTGGACGACCTGTCATTTTCTTCTTTAGTTAAGCAAACTCCCTAAAATTGAATATACACTTAATTTCTGTTCCGGGGAGAACGGGGGAAAATTAGACATTAGTTTTTGGTTCATTCTTGGCTCTATATAAGGGACAGGGGCTCACAAATCTCAGACTTTTTATGAGGTCTCCTCCCTTGCAGAGTACGCCAGCAAAGTAGCCTTATAGTCGTATACTAATCTGTTAAAACATGTAGTAACAGAATATAGTATAAAAGTTCTTCAACCAGTTGAATTCCTTTATTCGATATAAGCAACGAAATAAAGAGAGAAGGTTAAACTAGAAAGAGGAGCTGCCTCATATATGCCATGATTCTAAGAATATGAGAAGGAAAGTAGGGGATGTCCACCAACACTCGGTTGCAGCACACACAGCAAAACTCCAAAACACCCAATGCAAAAAAAAGCCAAAGAGCAGACATCTACGAAAAGAGACAAGGATCACCAGCTCACACCATAGAAACATGAAACACAAAAGACCGGACATAACATGCATAAACCAACGAGAGAAATGGGCAACCGGTGCCGACTTAGAACACACTTGGTATTCATTTGTACAATGGATACTTTAAACCCCCAGAAATGAGTATCGAATATTACATTTTACGATTATTATCAAATAAGGTAAACATAACTTGTGATCTCCTGCTTATCTTAATTACTGCTTTTCTTACCGTGTAAATTCCATCTCGTCACAGTCCCTTTCTGAGCGTAATAGAACTGTGGATACTTCTTCTGTTTGTCGAAGTTACACTCTACATTTCCTTCAGATAAAAAGAGCCAACCAGACTCTCCTGGGCATCCATCATGTACGTTGTTAATGTTGAAAGTCCTTTCATTTTCTGCTCTGTGTGATAGAAATATATATTTCAAAATACAAGAGGCAAATGAACCACATCGATCTCAATTAATTTGTAAATCAACGAAATATCAAAATTCAGAATCCAAAGATTATAATTAATAGGCATGGGAAACATTGCAAAATACTCTAAAAAAGCCGCCAAAGATCAGTAGGCAATATCTAAAAGTTAAAACAGGAAAAATAGACAAACGGATGTGACAACATCACACATAATCAAGATGGCGAAAACCCCCCCCCCCCCACCTCCGTGGATTCCAATCAAAATAGGCAGAGGATGTAAGTAGTACAAAATACAGAGGATCCGAATAACAACTTTTCCATAAAGTGTAGCAAATGAGAAGTTAAAATGTTAAGGTTAATCAAAGCTGATTTGGGGTCCTCTAAAAACAAATTTGGTACTCTCCCCAGGCACATGGTCTCACTTCGGAATGTTCCGATGGAAATTTTCGCGATTTGGCCTTGCCTTCTCGACTATGAAACTGAATAACTGTTAGGCACTTCCTTGATGTTTATTCATAAGATTCGTTAAAATTATGTAGAGATACTGAGAATAACTCACAAACAAAATCTTTGCAGGTCATATAAATAGGAATGTTAAACGTCTTCAAATTCAAAAGCATCATTTAAGAGCTGATAAATTTGCAGCATGGACCAGACATGTACGTTTCATGTACTAATCCCTCGTCAGTGATCCCAAATCTGAACTATGCAATATGCAGTTATATCATGAAATAGAGATATTGAACTTCCTCTAACCTTACCTTCATACGTATCATATTTATACAATAGTGCATCTTTGGATGTAATATATATTTTGATGGCTGACATTAGAGCGAATATATATAAACGACATATAAACGAGATTTCCACGTAAAT
The DNA here is from genome assembly GCA_028142955.1 of Pinctada fucata. NCBI lineage: Eukaryota > Metazoa > Mollusca > Bivalvia > Pterioida > Pteriidae > Pinctada > Pinctada fucata. Next base: position 51,468,802 of record AP027108.1, read on the forward strand.
CAGATAGCTTGCCTCAGCGCGAAAATAAGATCATTGTATAAGAAATAAAACTGAAATAATGAGGATAATTGAAAGTGCATGAGAAGCTCAGAAAATAAAGAAAACAAAAAACGATAAAGGAAGAAAAATATTTTTGGTCCCACCGTACTTTGAACACACTACCCTTGGGTCCATTTGGCGTGGAAAAATACCTATGTACCTTATTTAAACATCATTCAAAATCAAAACGTTGATATTTTGATGAAATTGTTTTACACTTACATTTCTTACTATAAAACCAGTGGACGGTACTAAAGTCAGAAATGAATTTTAGCTGTATATGAAAATCACTTTAACTAAAAGCAACACTGATGAGGATTTTCTATATGGTTCATTGAAATTGGTTGAAAAGTTTACTCCAGAACGTCAAGAGGTGGAACATTTCCGTATTATCATTATACATACTTATTTCCAGTTGCAGTGTTGATCAGATAAATTAGTTCCCCGTGAAGTGCATTAATTCCTTCTTTCTAGCTCAGCTTTGTTTTGGCCCCTTATCAATTTGACATCATATATATTATTTTACTACTTCGGAAACTTGTCATTTCATCCAACAACATCATCAAAATTAAAAGAGGTTAACACCTGAGCATCATCCCCCCAATGCTACTTTGGTCATAGATTTTATCTAACTATGCTACTGAATCGACCTTACAGGAATTGAGAGCCGCGCACTCTCTGCAAATGGAGAGAACACATTTAAATTCAAAAACTAAATCCAGAGGACGCTACTGAAGTGAATTTAGGCTTTGTCTTAAAATCAGTATAGCTGGAAACATCGCAGCTACGTAATTTTCCTCAATTAAACAACATAGTATTTATTTCATCTTCTCAGGTAAACATTTGTGTTTAAAGTCCACAAAACTATGAGAACGAAATCGGCGAAGTCGACCTTGATTGTTATAAACTACGAGTTGCTTCCCTTCGCTAGTCACATATACGTTTGAAAAAGATATCGTCGTAGGGTGATGGTATAAAATTGCATGGCGCAGGCTGAAATTACAATGCTATGTGTTGGGGTCGCGTTAAACTAGTCCGATAGATGGTTGTCCTCCATGATCTAAGTAGGCACTTTGTCGATTCTATCTATGACTATTTAAGATATATGACAATACTGGGAGTTTAGTGCTGTTCTAGTCATTTTTTAGATAAAAATTGTCTTTTATTCCAAAAATATAAAAAAGAAGAAAAGTGCGCACTTGAACTCATAAATGGCAATACCTACAAGGTATTTTGGTAGTAAGCTTAGGACTGTAACTGCAGGAATGGCGTTGCGCCAGCTCGTTTTTTACAATTCATTGTTTGAATGTTATAAATAGTTGTCACGTGACTTGTGATGTGGCACATGACATCACTATTGGCTGAATGTGCAGTACAAGCTTAGTGTTAAACACTGATACCAAGTACATAAAGAATTTTTATTGGAGGATGTCCATTTTTCATTATTGAAAATGCCTTTTAAAAATGTTGCAACGTAAAAACGAGGAGTGCCTTAACGTAGCTGCGATCACAGTTTAGAATATTCTACCCGAAAGACGTGTCTGGTGTATTAGAATTGGTTTGAAATTTTCGTCCAGAAGGAAAAGAGTTGGAACACTTCCGCACTATTACTGTAAGTATCAAAAACGTATATGAGCATTTTCAGCGGAGAATTTGAAAATGTTGAAAAAGACCATCCCCCTCCTTATTTGCAATTAAAAAAAATCTTGGAATAAAATGTTCATCAAAATTCTTTCACATAAGTATTCATCTAGTTTATCATGGCTTAAGCCTTTGTGATAACTGGCCGTGCGTGTCTTGTTTTCGCTCTCACAAACTAGTAAAGACTTTCTGGAAATTTTACAAAAATTATAGTCAAATTCTTCTGAAATTCGGACCAATACAGGCAACAGAGTATATTACTTTGGGTATTTCACAACCTGCATTTTATGGTGACATCATTAACAAGTTAAAAAGAATCAAAGATAAACAACATCACTATCAAAAATGCGTCAGAATCATCAAACGCCTTTTATACCGTGGGTATGATCCTAATGTCACCAGACGGACACTAGGCTTGGTACTTGACCAATCTACAGTCTTGTACAAGCGCATTCTTAAAACTTGCACTCTGACTGACTGTGACGACGGGACTCAATGACGGGCCCTGTCCAAACCTCTTTAGAGAAGACAGGGCCCCGACCACCTGTCCTCTCTGAATGTCAGTCGGACTCCTCGGGTGATAACATACATGAGCTCGCGGCGGCAGAGCACGGATTGTATTACGTACGCCCTCTTTTTATATCCATTTCCATATTCATCTGTGTTGCTTGGGCCCCTGCGTTTTGCGGTCTTGTTTGTGTGTGGTTATCTGACAGTGAGGAGGTTGTTTTACACCACAACTGTACGTTCTTCGAGACTTCTAGGTAATCGGAAAAGTGGGAGGGTTGTGCGCACGTAATCCAGGATAACCATATCTTCTGCTATTTCCGTGGCAGATGGCCGTCCTAAGTCGGCACCGGTTGCCCATTGGTCTCGTTGGTTTATGTGTAGTCCTTTGTGTTTGATGTTTCTGTGTTGTACGTTGACGTTCCTTGTCCCTTACGCGTCTCTTTCTGTGCTTGTCTGCTTTGTGTCTTTGCATTGGGTGTTTTGGGGTTTTGCTGTTGGTGCTACAACCTGGTGTTGTTGGAGATCCCCTCCTTTGTTTTGTAATCTTTCGTGTGCTACGATTTAAACAATCGTGACGGCTGCAGCTGATCGTATTGCACACATACAACGTACTTTCTCTTTGTGATTGTCATGCGACCCGCAGCATTCATCTTATTATTATTAAGAGTTGCGTACGCGTCGCACGGCACTCGCAAGGATATCGTACAGGCACCGTACGTTTATCACAATACAGTCAAGAGGATTTTTTATCTTTTCTTTCACCTATTCTCAAGAACACGTAATTATTCGATTTATTTCTTTCAAAAGTAAAAAAATGACAAAATCGTTTGATGTCCTTCTTTTAACTCCAATTACTTAGAAATGTTTGACAAATAGTTTATCTTTCATAAAAATTCCCTTTGACAAATTGCCTTTTATTTCATCTATCTGCCAAAGTTTATCATCGTGTTATACCTTTTTGTTTTTTTGAAAAGAAAAAAGTATTTCCTGAGAAAATCCATACTCCTGGTTATCTTTTCTCCAGTTCCTATGTCCCCTCGTCCTTCATTTCCTTCTTCCCTTTATCTGTGTTGTTCTTTTTTTTTTCTTGTAGATGTACTCCCTCCTTTTGCTTTGGGAGGCTACATGACTTTATAAATCTCATATACAAGTATCTTAAGCTTTTTATAGAATCGTACGTGGTAGTCACAATGCGCAGGCAAGACCTACGTTTGCCGTGCGGACAAATTTAATCATGATTTAAGAGTGCCGACGCCTTAAGGCTAACGCACGGCTTACGCAAGGCAAACGTACGATCTCAGTACGTCACACATACGTTTTAGATGTCAACTTTTTCAGACAGGAGCATTTAAGATCGTGTGGTTACCGTACGGGTACCGTAAGTGAATTGCACGTCAACCGTACGATTTCAGATTTGATAAGTGAATCGTGGTGAATGTTGAGCATGTCCAACAGCCACCTTACGTATCTAAGTGCAGTTTATGTGAAGTTTACGAAATTCTGCACGCAGACCGCCCGTATAGCACGTACGTGCAGTTATGACTAAGTATTAAGTCGAAAAGGACGCCAACAACGCGTCAAAAATTAGATATCGGTATTAAAAGAAGTGAAAAACTTAAATAATGCATCCCTTATCACACAGATACCATTAGTTTTTTTCAATCCATGCAGTGGTTCTGCAGATTTTTAAGGAGGGTAACTTCTAGGACAAATTTGAACCCGCGATAGATCCACCACTGAAGGGATCCGACCGAAATGAGAAATCTTGATAGAAGACCTTTAGTACTTTATGCAAACTTTCGTCAAAATCCTCCAGGTGGTTTCTGAAGAGAAGCCGAAAATATAAAAAGTTTATGGAGGACGACGGACGGACGGACGTTGGACGCCGAAAACCGATATGATTATAATTCACTTTGAGCCTTTGGCTCAAGTGAGCAAAAATGCCGATCCCTTAATCTCCATCGAATGCTAAACACTCTCTTTATAAAGGCCAGGCAGTTCATAAAAAACGTTACAATGTATTATCTTTTTGACTCTTGGTATCATTTTGCTTGTGATTCGTTCGTCAATATATCAAAAACGTTTTCAAATTTAATAGCATCATTTAAGAACAGATAAATGTTCAGCATGGACCAAAACTCACCTTAAGCGCAAAGTCTATTTTTAAAGCGTAACTACACTTTTAACTTCTGGGGATAATTAGAGGCAGGGCAATGTTTCTGTGTGTAGATACAAAAATAGCATTTAAATAAAATATGACCGTCGACATAAGCTCTGGATACATTCACGTGTATAGATTATTTTAGATTTATGTTAAGATGCTTTATATATTTTCATGCTGACTCTTCCTTGGCACCTCACTATCACATTCGGATTTCGCTTCTTTTCATGTGGTGGAGGTTTTTCTTTGTTTGTTTACTTTGGTTCCTGTTTTATCCTGATTTTGTATGCCTTCGGTTTGTGATTTCCTGAATTATCGATTTTCCTACTCATCCTGCTACATTTTCGGAACATTTTTGGACATAATAATTTTCCCTCTCTGTGGTCAAATTACAAAGTCTAGATTGAGGATCACTGACGAGGTTTAAGTACCCGAAACGTGCATGTCTGGTCCATGCTGCAAATTGATCTGTTCTTTAATGATGCTATTGAATTGAATACGTTTAACATTGCACTGTGTATTGGGATATGGTCATTGTCCATATTTGTCATTCTACATATGTCGCTCTAATGCTGATTTTTCTAAGGCTTGGTACCGACTTTGTATTTTTCTAATTTCTATTTGGTCGAAATGCTCTGAAAACTTGTATACTTCAAGAAGAAAGGATGTTACAGTTGGACAAATAACTCCGGACTGGACATTTGTTCGAAATTCAACCCCTGAAGCATTATAGGTCGGTAGATTTTGATTATCAGGTGTGGTATTACTTACCAAGAGAAACTTATTGTATAAAAAATATAACCTGTGCCAAATGATGATGTCATAAATTTGCAAAACATTTTTATTTTTTATTTCGGTTTAGTGTATTATGTTCTAATTCTTAAAACTAACGTTATCTGCCATTTAATTACATAACATTAATCATGCATTCTTATAAAAAAAATGATGTGATAACTGAGAGGAACTAACCCTGAAATTGAGAAGATATTGTACTTTCCATTGGTAAGAACATCACACCAACTGCTTTCAAGAATTCTTGTATTATGAAACCAATTGTCCTTGGTTGAGCCTACTGCATTGAATACAATATAGGCAACTTCCTCTCCATCTTTAAATAATGACACTTTTACCTATAAAGAAATGCTGGACGGAATCATCATCATCATCATCATCATCATCATCATCATCATTGAATATGTTTTGAAATTAACCTTTATAATATGATTTCCACTTGACAAAAAGAAAGTCTTATTTATGTCGAACTTACCATTTTTATATTAGCATTCACCCAGTGGTCAATAATGCTGCTCCTCAAGTGATGTTTAGGTTCACTCTTCAAGAGGAGGACAGCAGAAGGATCAATAGCATCTTGAAAACATCCGTCCTGAATACGGCAGGAAACACCGGCTTTTGCTGCACATTTTGAATGGGTACCGTAAAATGCCGGCATGACTTTCTCGCCATTCCCTGCTCTTGCGTGGAAAATTAGCTCCCACTTTCTACTGACTGTTGAATACAGAACAGAAAGCAAGAGGTGTAAGTAGGCAGATACATCGAAGAACATTATTATGAAGTATGTCCACTGAATACTACACTATGATTTAATCTACCCTATGCTAAAAATCATCAAATTCAATAGCATCATTTAAGTACAGATACATTTGAGCATGGATCAGACATGCACGTTTCGGGTACTTAACCCTCGTCAGTGATCCTCAATCTAAACAATGTAGTATGGCCAAAGAGTGTGAGATTTATTATGTCTAAAAATGTACCGAATATCGTATACGTGACTGAGTTTGATCAAATCATGAAGTGCTGGATATGTAACCATGTGACCTCTGCTCCTAAGTTATAATGACTATTACCTATTTCTAAAGTGTTTTAAGAACTATTGAGACCAATACTGTAAAAACCAGAATGCTGGTGCCACAGCATGTCATGGACTTTCATGATTTTCTCCAAATTGGGTATGTATCATACGTTGATTGTAAAAATAACGATATTTCATCAATATGAGTTTCTGTTGTCATGTAAATGAGGCCAGTTAATTTATAGCACTTTGTTGACTGTGATCTGATTTTTTATCCTTCATGAATAACACTGTAGAAGGTACTTAACTTTTGCAAAATTAACTTTTTCTCATCCTTTTTCTTACAAAATACATGTGGTTTTATGATAGATATAATAGGAAGCTCAGTGTTACAAACAAATAGAAAAATCAGAAAAAAATTGAAAGCCAACTTATATTGAAAATTAAGAGTCATTCATTTATCATGTTTATGATATCATCATCAATTTGACAATTTTTGCTATCAATAACAAATATTTCAAAACGTAATAAGATTGTGATTGGAAAATATGGGAAAAAAGATATTCTCTGACAATACAATAAAAAAGATGAGCTTTTTATATGCATTATGTTCTCAAAAACGTTTCGCAACTGTTCCTGTTGACAATCTAATGATTTTGCCTTGCTTTCTCGACTATGAGACTGAATAACTGATGGGTACTTCTGTAATGTTTATTTCTATGGAAACTTCAAGCGCTCACGCTAAAAAATCATATCTTTCAAATAGATTACATCTTTTTAGTACTGCTTATTATACACGTCGTGAATATCTATATGTAGAAGACTTTTTTTGTATTATGTAGCTATATACATTTAAAAGCTCAAGGTCATTTCTTATCTTAGACTCAAATTTGCGGTACGTATTTAAGTTTTCTTATTTTTTCTAAGTTTCGTAGATGTTTATCATTTCCTTCTGACTGATATCTATTGCGAAAGATTAAGAATATAAAAACAAAAACGTTTCAATAAATTGAATTTGATATTCTGATTTAAGAAATGAATCTTATATTTTTTTCTGTTGATGCAGGTATCGCCTGAACAATTGGACAGAAAACTGCATCAATCCGCAAAGCATGATGATGCAAAAGTTTTCTGTCCAATTTTTCGGGTGATGCCTGCATCAACAGAAAAAAAAGATTCATTTCTTATCATTTAATTATCATCTATTTATGGAAAACAATCTGTTTTCTTGGATCTAGAAACAATCAATCACCGCACTCATTTCTATCACTTCTATTAAAATATTTAATTTTTATCCCAGCACTATATTGAGTAAGAAGATAGTTATTTCCCCTTATAGACGGTATCTGACGTAAAACCATTGTGGTGTCGATTCTACACTACATTTCCCAGATTTTTACGACTGTTTCCATAGAATTTGATGACGTCACAATCAGTCTACGTCAGATACCTTCTCAAATGGGAAGTAACTCTAGTTTTCGAAAATAGCGAATATTGAACTTCCAAATAAACTTTTCAAAAAAAAAAAAAGATGCCGTACCAAAGTAGTATAACCGTCAATTATAAAAATCAGTGTAATCATGAACTTACATAATATGGAAACATGTTAACAAGCGAAAACTTCACTTTGGGATGCAAACAAAATTTCGAAAAAAAGTAACAGTGATATTAATGAAAAGAAAAAAACGAAGTACCGACAAGACGACTGGGATATATAGTTTTTCAAGATAAAGAAAATAGGTATCGTAATATGTGTTTTTTTATGGCTATGCAAGAACGGGGGGGTGTATCAAATCATACCCTGTTGCAGCACCAAGAGCAAAACACAAAACACCCGGTGCAACACACAGTTAGCGCTTTTATTGTACACGTGCTTACTGATTACAATACAGAATAAACAAACACATGGGATTAATTTCATGTTTTTGAACTTACGACTTCAAGAAGTACCCAACACAAGGCACTAAATTTTGTTTAAAAGATACATAAAGCAGGTAAAACCTCCTCTTGGATCTCTTAAAACTTAATTTACTTTAATTGTGTCTACATAAATTATTAATTGTTGATATGAAAATACAAAAGTTGATTGACCAAAGGTGACCTGTACATTATGAAATAATGTTAGTATGAAAACTTATACTCACCAGCACCAAAATGGTGGGCTTCCGTCATTGATGTTGCTACAGCACAAACAAAAATGAAAGCAAAGACCTGCATTTTGAACGATGGAAAAGTAAATAGTAAAATCCTACAAAACAACCCCTTATAATGTGTACATTGCCAGTTGATTTCCTATGTTTAACGCCTTTCAATTTTGACATTCATATCACGATGAACACTGGTTGGCCCCAATAACATAGCGTGCTCGCAAGAATTTCAAACAGTGGGCGGGGCTGAATTTGCGAGCAGGAGGAGATTCCCAACATAATACGTGGAATAAGCCGATATAAAAGAGACGAAACACACAGGGACAACTAAAACAATTTCCTCAAATCATTGAAATTTGTATAACAACTCTATGTACGTACATATGAACAGTTTCCACAGAGTTTATTTGTAATTTAATGTAGATAGCGCTACCAAAATCAATGTAGGCATTGCGTTTTTGTACTGACTCGTAGTACTCTTATATTATAAACATGGCTTTATTTTCTTAAAAATGTTTATGAAAGGTTAAAAATCATCATGAATACGTTTTAGCTAATATTAACATTGTGAAAACGTTGCAACTGTGCATTTGTAAATGCCAACTTCTTTGTAGATGGCACTATCGAAATGAATATATATGCACAGCCAATGTAATTCCCTGATATGTTACTATTGAAAGGAACGTGAGGCAATTCGTGTATTTACACTCGTGACGTCACAATGCATAAGATCTTAAGAAACATGCCGCGACGGCTGTTCTAACCTGCAAACTGAACCCGCGGTGACCTGAATGTTAATGTCACCTTTTTACGTGGAAAAACGCGATTTCAGAAAACAAGAATGAAACGGACAACTGTGGTGCATATATATAGAATAAATGTCATAATTTGTGTTTTGTTACGGGTATGCAACACACAGCAAGTGCATTTATCGCATGAAATGTGCTAACGCGCATTACATGTTCGATAAATGTACTTGCTGTGTGTTGCATACCCGTAACAAAAAACAAATTAGGACACTTATTCTTTATTTATGCAGCACTGACATCTTTAATTATAAATAAGGCCTTATCCTCTTCAATGTGTTCATAAAAAGGATAAGACTCATTTTGAGAATAAAAAATATTCAGTTATACTTGACCGTATATTTTTGTCCTTTGCAATGGAGAGTTCCCTGGTCAGGGATACATTTGTGGCCGACTAACCTCGTCACTGAGGAGGTTCTATGGTCGATATGGAGAACTCGTCATACATAATGATGTTCCACTCTCCAGAATGGTGGACGATATTCTGTCTTAGACCATTTGAAGCATCCAACAAACGAATATACTCGTATCTTCTGAAATGGAAGTGACCGGTTGTAAAAATTCTGCCGAATTGAAGTGACGGATGTTGCAGGCAAGCAGGAGATGCTGACTTTTCCTGGGCACCTGATCTCATTCCTATATTGGGAGTTCGCTTCTTTTCATATGGTGGAGGTTTTTCTTTGATTGTTTCGGTTCTTGTTTTATCCTGGTTTTGTATGCCTTCGGTTTATGATTTTATGAATTATTTATTTTGCACTATGTATTGGTATATAATCATTATCCATGTCTGTCATCATTACAAATGTCGGACGGACGGATGGACAGAAGGACAGACATCGCTGTACCATAGTACGTCCCGTCTAAAAGACGGGCGTAAAACCTTAAATCAAATGGAATTCATTCGTTAACGGCGATTATAAGCAAATGAATCTAAACGAATTGCCGTAAACGGCAATATGCACATAACTCTTGCAAATGGTGCGTTACAATGAGCTTCCTTTGACCAAACATCTTTGTTTATGCTTACTTTTCATGAAAAGTGACATATCGCAGGAGAAAATTTCATAACGAATTTGTAGGAAATGTTTCAACACAAAAATCCCTACGCGGTATACCAATGATACCGAAAGTGTTACCGACTCGTGACGCATCAGAAACTTTCTGAGCGTATTAAGACGAATAAAATATTATCGAACACCAATATTTCAAAATCGAAAAACGAATCGCACGATAACCATAAGACCTTTTCTATTGTTAGCTTTTTGCAGTCCAGAGACGGATTTGTCTTTAAAACCGGAATAGGGCAGGGCGATTTTTTTTTGCTGAAATACTGTGGAATTTCATGAATAACATCACATGATGATCACTTTCGTTTTTTTCATAAACGTAAACATAAGATTATTGAATTCAACCAATCATAATATACTGGTAACTGATAAAATTGTAAGTTTGAAAATTTGAGTAGTATATGATGATAAGCTGATATGCACAGTCAAATAATTGATTCAGCTATGTTTTCTTTTCTCTTTTTGTATAGTTTTACGGCCGTTTATTGCAATGAAGCACCTGGTGTTTTTCTCTTTTGTAAATTATTATGAAATAATTGAGATATGCAGAAATTTGATACTAAATATTGACATATCAGCAAGCTATTTGTTAATGTTTATACATATATAAGAAAAACCTGAAACCTGAAACTGGATTCGATAAATTGCATAATACCGTAAAAGTTTGAACATGCTGTATTTTGCATTTATTGAATTCCTGTCATTCCAAATGACAATAAATTTAACAAATGTTACATTAAGACATCTGTGTTATATTTGTAAATGATAGCAATTAATAGATAATGCCTTATTTGTACCGAAATCGAGGTTCTCCAGGACGTTTTGCCAAGATTCAATTTTACGATTTTAGACTTGGAGCTGCAGAGAGTGTATTATATATACTTACATCGCATATACTCCTTGGTGACATGATAAAAGGAAACACGAAACCTGAAAATAACATAACGGAGGGGTTATCCAACAACACCCAGTTGCAGCATCCACAGCAAAGCACATAGCAGACGCATAGATAGAGACGCAAAATGTTCAAGAAAAACCAAATCACATTGAAACATCAAACACAAATGTAAACACATAAACTAACGAGAAGAATTGGCAATCGGCGCTGACTTAGAACGGCCATCTGCCACGCAAGTAGCAGACGGTGTTGGTATCCGGATTGCGTGCGCACAACTCTCCCACATTTCAGGCTACCGAGAGGTATCAAAGAACGCATAACGTTGGTGTGAAATAACCTCCTCCCTGTATGATGAACCTATAAAAAACATCATGACGCAGGGGCTCAAGAAACGCACATATGGATATGTAAATGGAAATAAAAACAGAGGGCATACGAAATAAAGTCCTTGCTCTGTCGGCTGTAGCGAGCTCATGCATGTTATCATCCAAGGAGACCGACTGAAATTCAGAGAGAACAGGTGGTCGGTTCCCTGTCTTCTTTAAAGAGGCTTGGACAGGGCTCGTCAGGAATTACTGTCGTCTTAGTCAGTCATTATGCAGTTCTTAAGAATGACCTGGTACAAGGCTTTAGATTGGTCCAGTACCAAGCCAAGTGTCCCTCTGGTGAGAGAAGGATTATATCCACGGCGTCAAAGGCTACATTTGTTTCTTCACACACATGAGCTCGCGGCGGCAGAGCACGGATTGTATTACGTACGACCTCTTTTTGTATCTATTTACAAATTCATCTATGTTGCTTGGGCCCCTACGTTTTGCGGTCTTGTTTGTGTGTGGTCATCTGACAGTGAGGAGGTTGTTTTACACCACAATTGTACGTTCTTTGAGACCTCTGGGTAATCGGAAAAGTGGGAGGGTTGTGCGCACGTAATCCAGGATAACCATACCTTCTGCTATTTCCGTGCCAGATGGCCGTCCTAAGTCGGCAACGGTTGCTCATTGGTCTCGTTGGTTTATGTGAAGTCCTTTGTGTTTGATGTTTCTGTGTTGTGCGTTGACGTTCCTTGTCCCTTACGCGTCTCTTTCTGTGCTTGTCTGCTTTGTGTATTTGCATTGGGTGTTTTGGGGTTTTGCTGTTGGTGCTACATGTACAACCTGGTGTTGTTGGAGATCACCTCCTTTGTTTCATATTTTGTCAATTACGTCACCGTAAAATGTATGTTGTCAAACTTCAACTACAAACTTCAAACTTCAACCACAAATATCAAACCTCAACCACAAATGTACGAAATTAGACGGACTCCTGATTTACCGAGGATATGATCCCAACGTTATCAAAGAAGACTAAGCATGGTACTGGACCAATATACAGTTTTGCACCATTGTCTTTCCTAACGTTGCACACTGGTTAACCGTGACGACGGGACTCCATGACGAGTCTTGTTTATATCTCGCCAGAGAAGACTTGGTCTTGATTCTCTGTCCTATCTGAATATTGGTCAGACTTCCCGGTGATTGATCTTGCGCTCGCTTCAGCCAGCAGAGCACGGACTGTTATACGCATGCCATAGAATGTTTTAGATCCTTTACATATAATTTGCGTTACAAAAGGCCGTTGCGTTTAACTGTCTTGTTCGTGACGTCACCTTACAGTGAGAAGTTTTAGGTTTATACAACTATTGTGCGTCTATGGAGACCTCTGTGTATCCGGATAAGTGGGAGGGTCGTGCGCAGCAACCCGGATAACCACACCATTTGCTTATAGCAGATTGCCGTCGAAAGTAGTAGCCGGGTGCATAATGGTTTCCTTCCTTTTATGTCTGGTGATTTTGTACGTCTATTTCGATTGTTTGTATGCTGTTCTAGTGATTATTGTCGTGTATTTTTTTGTGGTTTGTAGTTTTGTCTAATGTCATTTACGTAAACGTATACCTTCTTGTGGTTTTTTTTTCTTTGTGAGTACCTAAAATAATAAACTCCGTTGTACGGGGGGGGGGGGGGGGGTTATGACTTTCAAAGGAAGTTGACAATCATTTCTGTACAGTCTCCAGAAAGTCTTAACTTGTTTATGAAATCGAAAACCTTTTTCTTCGTGTAACTTTTTTATTCATGAAAGCAAAATTAAATCCCAAGTGAATTTCTGTACAGTTTCCAGAAAGTCTTAACTTGTTTATGAAATCAAAACCCTTTTTCTTCGTTTAACTTTTTTATTCACGAGAGCAAAATTAAATCAAAAGTGAAAATATTTTGTATAAATAGAAGTACATACACACTCTTTCATTCATCTTTTATTAAATAATCCCTCCTTGACATTCTTTTTGCAAATGTAAAATTCTGATTTGATATATGATTTTATATAATTCTGTATACCTTCAAACGAAGTTATAAGTTTCAACATTTTTTCCTTGTAAATTCTGTACTTTACCAGGCAGATTATAATGCTTTATGCCTTATCTGTGTAAGTGATCTCAAGACTAATTTCTGAATCTTCCACATATATGTGCTTTAATTTAATATAAAGTTTAACCAATTCTTAACATTATTCCATTATTCTTGTGAAAAATTACAATAAATGAGTAAGTGATATAATGTTTGTGGATAATAATGACAAAATGAATTTGTGTCACTTAACCCTATTTTATGTAATAGCGAATCTGTATTGGAACCACTTCAGTATGGTCAGTATGAAATCATTTGTTTCAATGTATATAAATATGTTTTCCTCCAAACACTATCTTGAGATATTTGAAATTCTTTGTCCCATTTTACCTCACTTTTAGATCTACTGTATTTGTTGAATGAATAAATCATAAAAGTCTTTGCATCCCTCCATTTTTTTCTAAGAAATTTAACATGTTCAGGGTAATAAGGTCGATTTTCTTGAAGAAATGTAATATTCTAATTCCAACTTTGTTTTCTGAAACAAGAAATCAAGCCAAATTATTGCGTAAATGGTGGGAAAAGATGTATCTAACACAAAATGATGTATAAGACAACACCAATTAGATTTGCAGTTCGTCGGAAATCCCGGTCGTAAAAATTCGATTCCGGAACTTTATTTTTTTATTTTGCGCCCGGTATAAATATTTCAGATTCAGAAAAAATGGAATCTATATCACTGAAGCGTTTGACACAACGTATACATGACAGAAGAGAGTGTCAAGCGCCTCGAGTAAGTTGAGTTTTCCCGTCTAAGTTGACAGCAACGTTTATTGTGAATGTTCTTTCGACAAAAACAAGACAATCTGTCCCCTTTAAAACAAAACCGGTTAGGTCGCAGCAGTTCGGGAAAACTGGTAGTAGATAGTAGATAGAAATCTTGTAGTAAACAGTAAAAAATTCAAAGAATAAACAGCCCCGACCAGTCAAAAGTTAAATATTCGCTTTCAATTCGTAAACGAAGCTTAGCTTTCAAAATCTCGTCAGCGATTGCTTTCAAAATTTTGAAATCTCGAGAGATGACGAAATTTCGTCAGCGATTTCTCGTTGACTTATTTTCGTCAGCGATTCCCTAGCTTTCAAAATTTTCGTCAGCGATAGCTTTTAAAAATTTTGAAAGCTATAGTTAACGAAATTTCATCAGCTATAGCTTTCAAAATTTTTGAAAATTAATCGCTGACGAAAATTTCGTTTACTATAGCTTTCAAAATTTTTGAAAGCTAATCGCTGACGAAAATTCCGTTAACTGTAGCTTTCAACATTTTTGAAAGCAAATTGCTGACAAAAATTTCATTAACCAGCTTTCAAAATTTTTGAAAGATTTTCTCGTAAGATATTATGTGTCGCGAAAACCAAGATGGCCGAAATCGCAGCAATCATCTTCATAATTTGCTTGATGAAATAGTATTAATAATAATATTTATTCAGATTAAATTATGAAAATATATTTTCCTGGATTAAATGAAATATTGTATCTTGTTTATTTTTATAAGTTTATTTAAAGATTCCTTGTTTCCCAAATCGGTGTGTTCCCCATACGCCTACTCGGTTAAAATAACATTATGTTAATTGGAGGAGAATGGGACCATTAAAAGGGTATGCTTTGCACTAGTTAGTTACCTGAATTTACCTGTATTTGTATTTCATGTAAAGGTATTCCATCTTCAAGTTTATATATGAACAACTTCCATTTCATCTTAAATCTAAATGTATGTATATACCAGAAAATTTACATCTAACCGGCCAAATTCTGACTAAATGAGGGGAATTTATATCCAGTGAAATTCTGGCTTCTCTGTGACTGTCGGAAGCTTTGATAGATATTTCACAACAGGTGAATTCTTAAAGTGCCACGCCGATAATGAGACGGCTTCTTTAATCCTCAAAACTGTGCAGAGGAATTCGCCCGAGGCGTGCCGCAGCCATTGCAAAATCAATATGGCGCCCGAGCGTTCAAAAAGCTTTCAAAATTTTCGTCAGCGATAGCTTTCAACATTTTCGTCAGCGATAGCTTTCAAAATTTTCGTCAGCGATTGCTTTCAAAACTTTCGTCAACAATTGCTTTCAAATTTCGTCTGCGATTGCTTTCAAATATTTTGAACGCTCCGAGATGACGAAAATTTGAAGCTCAGATTCTTTAAAATTTTCGTTAACAAAGATGAGTTCGTCATCTCAGTAGCTTAAAAAAAACGCTGATGAATAGTAAACGAAACTTCCGCATTAAGCTTTCAAAATTTCGTCATCTCTGCGTTAAACTGTCGACTGGTTGGGGCTGTACAGTTCATAATTGAAACTTCAGATGGAGAAAATGTCCAAAAAGATCATGTTCTCCGGTATCATACCAAGTGCCCCGAAGCCAAAACTGTAAGACTTCGGAGTAGAGTATTCACTATGTGGATTGACTAATGTGGGTGAAACCAAAGGTCAACTCCGAACCAGAATGTCAGGACATCGGACAAAAATAAATGATAAAGGAAGTCAACTTCTTTGTCGCCATTTTGACCAGGCCGATCAATCTGTTTTATCTATGAGAGTCAGAATTCTGGAGAAAATATATCTCCCAACAAACAATCCCAATTTTAGAACACCCTTCCGTCGCGACAGAGAAGAGTTCTGGATAAAAACATCTTAACACTGCATTGCCCTATAGGCACAACGATAATATCAGCAGCATATGAAACTTAACAAGAAGGGAGGAGATCTCCAACAAGACCCCGTTGCAGCATCAACAGTAAAACACCAAAACACCCGATGCAAAAACACAAAAGACGAGTACAGCACGAGACGGAAAAGAGACAAGTCCCGGTTGTCATTCGGTAAATGTGACTAGCTTATTCAACAGACCACAAAGAAGACCTCGAATGAGTAAAGGAAGATCCTGACGATAATCTCAACAACACTCACGATAGATCACAAAATTGAGCATCGACGGACCCCTAGTAAGCTAGAGGTGGGACTAGGCGCCCGGGCGGGGTAAGCATCCCCTGTTGGTTAGCCGCAACCGCCGTTGATGTTCACGCAAGAAAATGAAACAATATATAAAATGCATGCACTGTCTGAGGTTATGTCTATATATACAGTTCTATAGCGACAATGTCAGGGAAAAATATTCAAAACACTTACTATCAACCTCTCGCGGTGTTTGATAGTAAGTGTTTGAAGTCATGGCATACATAGTAAGTATATGCAGTCATGGCATTCGTAAATATAATAGGCTAGAGATACATAGTTTCTCCTTCGATGACTTGGTTTCATTTTTGAATGAGCCTCTAGGCCTGCATTACATTCGTACCAAATTATACTTTGTTTCTTTACTGAAGTTAACGAAATCTACGAATAAACGAAGGACCTCATATTTACCGATACACATTCAACAGAATACAGACTACAAGGAGTCATCATGGACATTTCTACTTTTCTTTTATTTCAAGGAGTCAGATCAGATAAATCAGAAGAGAAAACAAACCGTCCTCACATTTAAGTAAGATTTAACAAAGGTATTGATGAATTGAATCTTGGTCAAATTTTGAATCACAAAACTGTCATGGAAAAAATCCCACCATATTTCAAAAGAAAAGAAACTCCTTGTATTTTCCATAGCTACACACCAACAGTTGCAGCACAAATTTACAATTACAAACGATTCCTGCAGTGTAATGATTTAAGTAATCCCTTACTACATCCACTTCCTTGCATTTCTTCATCGAATTTCAACTACTGTCCTTGTGGACACGTCATTACTGGTGAACTCAGTATAGTCAAGAAAGACAATTGAGAGAACTGTTAAAAAAGGTCCCAAATACAGGAGAAGTATGTCCTTTGCATGGAGGAATATACAAGACGTTGGGCAAAGAAAGATGATTTAAATTTCGACAACTTTCACGATAAAATCTATCAGAGGGTTATTTTTGTTTAAGAATCTACCGATAAAAATCAACTGTGAACAACATATTCGAGTCTATCTTTACAGACCCTGATGTTATCACAGAGCTAACCTACCTCCAAGAACATTATGTCATCACGCCAGCAGACAACGCCTCACATAATTACACATTTACTTGCAAAAAGTACTATTACGACATTCTAGATAAAGAGTTGGGTTCAATGCGACACATGGAAATTCCACTTACACCCCAATAAAAATTTCTACCTATGATATGATAGATAACCACTTATCAGCTCTTGCTTCCTTTGGCTTTGACACTAACAATTTAGATTTAGATTTACCATACTTACACTGCATAACCTAAAATACATAAGAATCCGTACAAACAACGTTTCATCGCTAGTTCCTCAAAGTGTTCTACCAAATCTGTATCGATCTTACTCATCAGTGTTTTATCTGAAATCAAATCTGGGCTTCAATAATATTGTTCGACAGTATATTCTCGCAGTGGTATCAACCAGATGTGGATTTTATAGAATTCGAAGGAACTTTTAGAACAAATGAAATACACTCATTTAAGTAGAGTCCTTTTGATAAAAGCGTTTGATTTTTCGACATTTTACATTACAATCCCATATTCTAAATTGAAAGAAAGACTCGCAAAATTATAAGTACTGCGTTTGCAAGCAAGAACGGCATTCGTAAATACAAATTTACTGTTGTTAACTATGACAATACCTTCTTACAGTACACTGAAACAGTTATTGTTCAGATGTTAAACTTTCTGATCGACAACATTTTTGTGGTGTTTGGAGGAAAGGTCTCCAGCAAATTGTCAAAATTCCATCGGGGACCAATTGTGCCCCAGTCCTTGCCGACGTTTTTCTTTACTCGTACGAAGCTACATTCATTCAATCTTTGGTCTCTGAAGTGAAAAGATAATTAGCTTCTTACTTTAACTTCGCTTACATATACACAGACGATGTGTTGTCCATCAATAATCCAAAATTCGCAAAAAACCTCAGCAGAATCTATCCTTCGGAGTTTGAAGTCAAAGGAACTACTGAGACAAATAATTCAGCATCATCTTTGGACATAATGTTGTCCTACGACACTGATGGTCACATGAACACCTCACTCTAGGACAAATGAAACGACTTCAATTTCAGCATTACAGACTTTCCTCTTCTGAGAAGCAACATCCCTTCATCGTGTGCTTATGGCGTGTTCATATATCAGTTGATACGCTATGCCAGAGCAAGTACGAAATATACAGATTTCGTTCTGACAGCTAGGTGTATTTCAGATAAGGTTCTCAGTAAAGGGATACGTTTGTGACCGACTAACATCGTCACTGAGGAAGTTCTATGGTCAATAACGGGGACTCGTCATACACTATGATGTCCCAGTCTCCAGAAAGGTGAATGATATTCTGTCATAGACCATTTGAACCATTCAAGCAAGGTTGTACTCCGAAAGGGAAATAACCGGATGTGACAGTTCTACCGAATTGAAGCGGCGGGTGTTGCATGCAAGTAGGAGATGCTTACTCTTCCTGGGCATCTAGTCTCACTCCCATATTGGGTGTTCGCTTCTTTTCTTTTGAAGATTTAAATAAAATCTTTTTCATAGGTATTAAAAAAATATGGTATTAGAGGAGACCGGTAGTACCCATAGGAATTCCTGTTTTATTTATCCTCACCAAATCTAAAATAAATGCTGTAAAAAAGGAAAAGAAAGATATAACACATGTCTCTGTTGAGAAAATCAAACCCTTTGATTCAGATGTGCAAATGTAAAATTTTTCCTCTCGATCAAAACACCATTTTCGTAGTTTAGACAATATGTCATTAATTTTGTCGCGAGAAGCATGGTGTATATTTAAGATAAGTCGTATATATAATAACGGAAAAAAGAAACTGTGATACCACAATTTTAGGACACAAGAATAAAATAAATTAAACGAATTCATTCGACATAAAATTATACTTAAATTTTCAAGCCAATTATATCTCTTCATACGACTTTTATAATATGTACACTACGCTTCCTCACGCTAAAATTGTCCAAACTCATTAAATCTGCTTCAACCGAGAGGGGAAAATTCATATTTGTACATCTGAATCAAAGGGTTTCTTTTCCAATACAGAATATAAATCATGGACATGTAGTGACCATTGTATTGCCTTGTCCTTTCTTTTGGACAACATTTATGTAAGATTTAGTAAGAATCTCTACAAGCAGGTTGTAGGGATACCTATGGGTACTAATTGTGCGCCTCTCGTTGCAGATTTATTTTCATACACGTATGAAAAAGAATGTATCCAAAATCTTCAAAAACAAAGAAAACATGATAATGTGAAATGTTTCAATGGTACTTCTTGGTACCTGGATGATATTCTTACTATGGACAATCCTGTTTTTGAAAAGTAAAAAAGTGTTATTTATCAACAGGGACTGACTCTAAACAAGGCGAACGTTACAAACACAGAAACACCATTTTTGGACCTGAATATCAACAATGTTAATGGAGAGATTCATACAAGTGTGCATGACAAAAGAGATGACTTTGGACTCAACAAAGTAAATTTTAAATTGTAAAGACATTCTGGAAATTTTACAAAAAATATTGTCAACTACTTTTGAAATTCGGACCCATAGAAGCAACATAGTATATTACTTTGGGTATTTCGCAGCCTGCATTTTATGGTGACATGATCAACAAAATAAGAAGGATCAAAGGTAGACAGAAGTACCATAAAAAATGCGTCAGACTTATCAAACGCCTTATATACCGTGGATATGATCCTAATGTCACCAAACGGACACTGGGCTTGGTACTTGACCAATCTACAGCCTTGTACCAGCGCATCCTTGATACTTGCACTCTGACTGACTGTGACGACGGGACTCCATGACGGGCCCTGTCAAAACCTCTTTAGAAAAGACAGGGCCCCGACCACCTGTCCTCTCTGAATGTCAGTCGGACTCCTCGGCTGATAACATACATGAGCTCGCTACAGCTGGCAGAGCACAGATTGTATTACGCATGCCCTCTTTTCAGATCCATTTACATATTCATCTTCTTGCTTGGGCCCCTGTGTTTTGCGGACAGTTAGGAGGTTGTTTTACACCACGATTGTACGCTCTTCGTGACATCTAGGTAATCGGAAAAGTGGGAGGTTTGTGCGCACGTAATCCAGGATAACCACAACGTCTACTACTGACGTGGCAGATGGCCGTCCTAAGTAGGCACCGTTTGCCTATTGGTCTCGTTGGTTTATGTGTAGTCATTTGTGTTTTATGTATTTCTGTGATTTGACGCTCCTTGTACCACTGCGTCTCTTTCTGTACGTGTCTTCTTTGTGTTTTATTTGTGTGTTTTGGGAGGTTGCTGTTGGTGCTGCAACTAGGTGTTGTTGGAGATCCCCTCCTTTCTTGAGTTCTTATATGACATAACATTAATTGCTTGGCTCAATTGCTCAATGTCGTTTCCCTTGATTCGTATTGCACCCTTTTTAAACTTTTCGAGACTGAGTATTACGTAATTAATTTTCAATTCATTCTTTGTCATTTTTACGCAGATTTTAGGTAATTTTTACAAAAAACAAAGACATCTTGTTTTAAGATTGTTACGTACATGAATAAAACACTGATTTCTTGCATCCGGGAAGCTTCTTTCACAGATGGCTGGAGAAGACGCGGAAAGGCAAATTTGAATAAATTATTCTTGGGTAAATGCTTTCATGGGATGCTTTCAACATAAAGGTGACATTCGGGAACGCAAACGGATAAGGCAATTTCCTATGACGTTAGTTTCGGCAAAATACTAAAATGAGGTCGCCCGTTTTACTCTATTTTGTCCACTTTTTGAATGCAGAAACAATCCTTGGCTAAAGGCAGCTTAATGTCAGAAACCATGAAGAAAGTTATACCCCGATTTATATGTCCTTGACTCTGGGTTCGGCTAGTCAATTTCTTTTAGCGTCAACGTAACGTCACTTTTTAATGTACTCAGGATAACACACATGCGTATACTTCGTTAGCTATTGATATTCAAATCAGAAAATCAATTTGCTACATTTATCAACTAAATGGACATCTTTTTTAATAAAACAATCATTTTGACACGAATTTTCTCGATTTGTAACATTTTACGTCAACACGTCGCATGGTATGTTGTACTGAACATTGACAGAACAATGCGAGCGCATTACTTCATTGCTAGGGATCCGTCGATGCTCAAAACCTGAGCCCTGTTGTGAGTGATGTTGAGATTATCTTTAATATCTTCTTTAATTCATATGTCATACATATGTCATACATATGCCGTTTGACATGTGGAGCTCGTAAGAAAGTTCGCCGCGAGAAGTTTGACAGTAAGTGTTTCGAATATGTTTCCCTGAAATTTTCACCATAGCACTTTCTATACAAAAAAATTGTTTACATTTTTGAGCGTGAACATAGACGGCGGGTGAGGCTAGCCAAACAGGGGAAGCTTACTCCTCCCGGGCACATGTTCCCATTTCTAGCTTGCTAGGGGTCGGAACATTTTGTGATGTATTGTAAGTGCTGTTGAGAGAATCGTCAGATGCTGCTTAAACTCATTCATAATTCTAAGCGATTATATTGCCTTAGATGCGATTGTCATATCAGATTACCTGACATGTGAATCTTGATTTGTACCACGGGGTTCCTTTGAAAGGTTAGAATGTCAAACATTCTGTACCAAATGAGTAACGATAATTGTAATTTGAAATAAAATACATTATATTTGACAATAGAATACAAAATAAAATGCATAATTTTGTACAATGAAATATGAACAAGTTTGTTTCAACATACATTTAGAATTTAGATGATGCATCTAAGACAGATTTTCCCAATTATCGTCCTATTTCTCGTTTAAGTTTCCTATGCTTTTGAAAAATACGTCTTTCTACATCTTTATAATAATAAAATTGATCATAAATTGCTTCTCATTCCGGCTTTACTCCATATAATTCCTCTGTTTTCCAATAATTAAAAATTCACGATATGTTTGCTCAATCGATAACGGAAAAGAAATTCTTGCAGTATTTTGTGACGTAAGCAGAAAAGCTCTGCCGTATGTGGTATCATGATATGTTGTTCAAATTCAGAAGAATAGGAGTTTGTGGTCAATTTCAAGAATGGTTAAAAAAATATTTCTTTGAAAGAAAAAAAAATGTCAAAATTTCTCGTGTTTGAGGAGCGAATTAGAGAGAAATTATTTTCCAATTCGGTTGTCAATTCAAGTGGTTCTCATCGAACATTTGTTTGTTCTTTTCGAACACTTCTTGGATTCAATTCGAACACTCATTGATTCTATTAGTACACCGCATGACCTAATCGAACGCTATGTAAATGAAGCTCGGTAATATAACAAGATTTAATGCTAATCATTAAATCCAATTATCAAAGCAAGACAAGAATAGCTTATTATCATGAGTGAACCATATGTTCTAACGATAATGATCTATGTATCTATTTATATCTTATCAATGTACCTTGATAAGATCAGGCTATGTTTTCATCTGTGAGGTAAATGTGAATTTCCCTCACGGGTTATTCATACGCATGCTTGCACTACTCAAGTGTCATTTTTGTTTGAAAATTCACCCTCCCAACCCTTTTGTAGTATTAGGATCTGATTCTGCTTTTAGATTATGTATTTTCAGCAACTAACTTTGACTTTGACTTCGGAATACTTCGAGACCAACGTGACTCAATTGGATGAGAAGATTCTTAATGTAAACTTCATCGTCATTACTATTTGTGGATGGTCCAAATCAGACAGACCTTGTCGCGGCTGTACAACAGATCAACAGTCTAAATGGGTAGACATGTTCTAATATCAGATGTGTTTTTTGTAACAGTGATATTATGGCATTTTTTACCTCACCAGTTCAGACATTTCACTTTTTCTAACACTCAGGTAATATTATATTTACATATCATTTTCGTTTCACTTAGCTTATCCAGAACGGCTGATCTCAGAGTTCGGATAAAGTTAGGCATTTTATAATATTTATTGAACTAGGATGCCCTTTATGACTCAATTTGTGTCATGGCTCCTGTTAGTGCAGCCGCAGCCAATAATCACCAAAAATAGTAACGAATCATGTTCTAAAGGAAATAATATACAAACAATCACAATTTTCCTTAATATAAAATATCTGCTTCGTCTGTTCGTTATTAGTAGAACACCTGAAATGAATATTGACCTGTCAGTCTGTCTGTGGTTTATTTAAATGTCTTGCCTGGGATAAACTACGTTTTGAGTATTGCATATCAGTTTAGGACGACGCTGTACGACATGGACGAGGATCGGCCGTCTACTCTGGATCAAATTGTACATAAAATCGCCGAACACAAAGAAGATACAGACAGAACAGTCGTTTCCTTGAGATACGTCAAAAATTCAGGGGGCAATTTAAGGTATAATTTCGAAAGATATGTATAAGATGCTCAATCTAAAGATACCTGATGAAAATTTGTACTTTAAGGATTGTAGGCCGGTAAACTTTTCTTTTTTTTTTCCCAAGAGTTAAGAGAATGGACACACATTTTTACATTACTTAATAATTCATTGGAAGAATGACCATAACAGCTCATATTATATCTCTCTTTGTTTCTTATTTACTTACATAGGCGGATCCACAGCTTTTTTGCATGGGTCAGCCCGTGACTGAAGGAGGTTGTGATAAAAAACGAAATTGTAAAAAAAACGGGAATTTCTGGAACATAGGAATCCTGACCGCATTTAACGGCGCTGCATAATATTCCAAATTCTATAACGATATATTGGATTATATCTTGCGCACCTACTTTTCATACCGTTCGTCTCATTTCGTACATATGGTTAATGTAGTTCGACAACCGTAGCTTAATCACTGAAATGTTTTAACAATGAACATGTATCTTTACAGCGAATAAAGTCTTTTTCATGGGAATAACTGATGCAAATGTGAAGTAAGATAACCTCACTCTCAGATGAACAAACAAACAGACAGCATGACGCAAGGGCCCAATAAACATAAAGATGAATATATCAATGGATTAGAAAAGCAGAAATAATACGAAATACAGTCCGTGTTCTGCCAGCTGTAACGAGATCGTGTATGTGAACACACGAGGAGTGCGACTGAGATTCAGAAAGGAGAGGTTGTTGTTGCTCTGTTGTCAGTCAGTCAGAGTACAATTCTTGAGAATACACATATACAACGCTGTAGTTCGGTCCTGTACTAATCCAAGTGTCCGTCTTGTGACAGATGGACCATAACCACTGTAACAAAAATTGTTTGATGATTCAGATAGGTTCGATGGTAATTCTGACTACCGGTGATCCTTCTTATTTTGTTAATATTGTAGGCCTTTCAACAAACGCTAGGTGTCGACTGAGAGTAACGACAACTCGTACCCAAAGTGTCAGAATCGGAACCTTTCGCGCTACTTCATAAAAATGTAGCGCAAAAATCACTTCAAATCATGAATTTTCTTATTCATTTACCTCTTTTGGGTCGTTGGACAAAGTTGGTAGGATTGAGTATAATATTTTAATTTGTTTCATGTACTAAAGACAATAAAAGGACAGAGAAAGATAGCACAAAATTGCACATCAGATTTTGAGACCGAGTTACAAATGTTCATGTGGTAATATATTGGAAGGGAGAGAACTCTTTAATAATATCTGTAAATTTTGAGACCCTTTAAACTATGAAACGAAGTGAAAAATAACGAAATGAAACGAAAAACAAAATTACAAATTTTCCCATTTAATCATTCGTTTACGATATAACTGTGGTAATTTTTTCCCTTGCACACCCTATGTGCCTCGGGAACTGTTAGTCAAAGATCAGTACGTTTTATACATATTTTATAAACTACATTTCAGATCTATAAAAGACTATCTAATAGCTGGCAAGGTTAAATCTAGGCATAGATGTAATCGATTTCGATAAACTCTGCTTATATAAAGGGGTAAGGGGGGGATTTAAGTATTCACTAAAAATTGTATCCCGAACTTCTCAGTTTAAGATAAACATAAAAAATAAAAAGCAGATATACCTGTATGTGTTAAGATAAATATCATGAGTTAGGAACAAAAATACATATAATGTGTCGATAAGTATGCATAACGAAAACAGCATCAAAAGTAGCGGGAAAACAAAGAGAAGAGAAGAGAGAGAGAGAGAGAGAGAGAGAGAGATAGAGAGAGAGAGCGCCTTATTATTATTATTTCAATATTACACATTTTTATAAAAATAAAAGTGACGGCAATGACTCCCACCCTATAAAAAAGACGCAGAAATTATATTAATACAGATTTC
The DNA here is from genome assembly GCA_028142955.1 of Pinctada fucata. Classification (NCBI taxonomy): domain Eukaryota; kingdom Metazoa; phylum Mollusca; class Bivalvia; order Pterioida; family Pteriidae; genus Pinctada; species Pinctada fucata. The sequence goes on from AP027108.1 coordinate 51,494,559, forward strand.
AGCTTTACTGCTCATACAAGAGGAACTGATGTAATCAATCATATCTGCATGATTCAGTTTCAATTGAAGGGCGTTGACCGCCGGTCGCCTATGCCATGCTTGCAAAGGATTTAAGGGGTGGACAAGAAGTTTTTAAAGAACACATGAAAAGTGAATAATGTTTGAAAATTGTTTGTGTTATGGATATACATGTATTGAAATTATTTTGTAATTCAACCATTCCCTAATTAAAGAGGTACATGTAGGGTATACCCCGTCCATATTCTAAATGTTAAAATCTGTGAATATGCCTAATATGCATATGGGGAGAGGCACCTTCTCCCCCCCCCCTTTCAATCAAAAGTTTTAGATAAGGCCAACGGGAACTTTCGCGCATCCGATTCAGATTTTACAATATATTTCTGCAGTCTGTTTTCTATCATGTTTTGTTTGGATTGATCTCTGCCATTTCAATAGGGGGTCAAGGGGGATTTTGAATTTTAAATTTTGATTTTGAATAAATGAATAATATGCAATGGAGATCGTAATTGATTAATATTGACCATCTTTTTGTAACGATTAAAAAAAATCACTGACTTTCGCTTTCGCTCGCCAGTTTTTAACCACTTACGGCCTACCGATGTAGCCTTTCTCCCTAAAGAGTAATAGAGGGTAGATAAAAAAATTTCTGATATTTTTACCCCAGACGCAGCAAAAAAAATATCTCGCTCGTATTCCCCTCGCCTACATCACTTAAATTAGCATAAATATAATTCATTTGAAGGTCACATATAAAGAACTCCAAAGGGATAAATGAGAAACATGTACGTCCCTTCCCCCTTTCTGGAATCCTGGATCCGCCAATGATCCATTTCTAAAAGTGTGAGTTCAGGGCTATGCTCTACATTTTCTTTTCTCAATATTTGATAAATTTATACATCGCTATATACATTTTTATGAGTTTTAATTTTATAAACTTATACTCAAAATATGTCACCTAAAGTCCGCTCGGCACTTGAAAGCATGAATCAAGAGCTGGGGGGATGGGTTAGGGAGAGGTATCAGTCCGAACCCCCCCCCCCCCCCCTTTGAATTTACAAAAAAAGTAAGATATGTTTTTCCAGCTTATATACAAAATCATAAGTGATGATGAATCGGCAGAGCCTTCAAAGTCTATGGTTTGGCCATCCAATGCAATTTTATCGATTATTAAATTTGTCCATTTACTCTCAGTCAAGACAATGATGACTTCAGCACTTCATATGTGTTAATATTAATACATTTCACTACCTAATGACGAAATAAACTTTTTATGTTAAAAGAGTCAGGTTTTGCTTATTCATATATTTACTTTTTAGGCGCAGGGTTTCAGCTAAAAAAAAAGGACAGAAAAGTTTACTTCTTTTTAAACTCAACTGAAAAGACTTGATGGGCTATACCTTTTTTTTTTTAGTTCAGATTTGGTAACTCCTTTTACATCAGAACAACCTTGAAATAGAAGACTACCCTGTACATAGCCGTTCAGTGGTTTGTTTAATCAAGAATATGCGAGGGGCGGGACGCCTGTCATTTTACATTATTTTAGACAATTCAACTTGAAACCTTTTCATAAAGATTCGTTCTTTAAATCATGTCACTATGTAATCGATTATTGAGAGCCATAATCGATAATCGGAATCAAGTATCGAACGATAATCGATTATTTGCGATAATCGGTTCCCAGCTTTGGACACCACCATGAAAGTGAAAGAAAAAAAAAACCCTCGTTTTCAAGTACCTGTTTTTTTTTAATCAAATTTCATTTTGGGTCATTTACCGTTCTTATCTGATCAAGAATGTTCTGTGACTCTATTTGCATATATATACGTATACTTGAGTTCAATTTTTTTCTTCAGTTTTTTTTTCAAAACCATGTGTTGGATAGGCTGACCAACCCAGCCCCCTTCCTCTAAAAAAAAAAAATTTCCTGGAGAAGAAAGAAAAAATGTTTCTTAAGGTTCTTACATCAATATAAAAAAATATAAAAAAAACTACGTACGTTATCGATGTTTTTGACAAATTTTGCCCGGCTTTAAACTAACATATAAAAAGAAAACCATCATAAGTTAACTGCATGATGTCTACCAGTAATTGTTCAATGTAATATGGGATTGGACCCCCCTCCCCCCCCCCCCCCCCCACTTATTTTTTTCTAGTTATCCCTGCATGTAGCTGTATTTTAGATAAAAGAGGTTGTTTTCAAAGTGAAGAATCATGACGATATGGACATTTCTTTTACATGTCTATTGCAAACAATCCATGCAAAAAGAAGAGGGATCTCTGATATTAAATGAAATGTATTCATCTAGTCACTCAGATTTTATATGTACAACTCAGTTTAGAAATCTGAAAATCGTGAAAATTTCATTTTTTTTTTTTTTGTAATTTGTTTTGTAAGCTTTTTTGAACAACTTGTGTTTAAACCGTTTGATTTCAAAATTTTTCGTAAATTTTGATTTAATAAGTTCAATGATAACAAGAACCTAAAATTGAAATCTACAGGGCTTTTACTATGATATCTGCGTCGTTTACTATTACGTTTATTTGTAAAAATTCTTCGCCGACCAAAAAAAAAAAAATCGTTCCGTTACTTTTCATTTCGTTTCTTGTGCATTTCATATTTTAAAGAACCTGTAAAACTCGGTTACTCAAGATGAGTCCCGGGAATCAAATGTTTGTTAAATTTTATAGTTTGAATTACCTCCCTTCTTAAGCAAATTTAATTTAAAATTCGGTAGAAAAAATTAATTATTTATCGATAATTAGCATGTCTTTCCCAATTGAAAGTTCCTTACTGCTATTTAGACACAGATTCAAAAGTCGTGAAGCACTTCCAAAGGAAAATTTTTGGATTTTAAAATTTAGTTGAAAGGCCTAAATATTGTCACCATAAAAGCCGAGAAAGTAACACTTGGTTGCAGCACCCACAACAAAACTCCAAAACACCGAATGTTAAATTAAAGAGCAAACATGCTTAGAAAGAGACGCAAAAGAGACAAGGAACACCGAATTACATAGAAGCACTAAACCCAAATGACTGCATATAAACAACGATACAAATGGGCAATTTCAGTAGAACCTTTGCGTAAGCTTCCCTATGCTTATAGACCGACAAGTGTGTTTCAAGCGCTCCTTTTGGATTTCACTTTGTTTTATATTTCACTTCACTCTCCTTTCAGGTGTGCTGGTTACTGACGTTAGTTTAACATCAACATTCTGTCCATACGTTTTGATTACCAGCTGCTTGAAGGTAAACATTAATTAGATTATGTGTGTACCCAAATGTCTGCTTGCGTGTGTGATATAAACACCAGAATAAGTTTAGATATACTTATGCCTTCCGTTATTGAATATGATATTGTTTTAAGCAATTTATCATGAATATATCTCTTTACCTATAAAGTTTACCTTTTTTTTGTATTAACATTTATTTGCGTTAGATGCATGCTGCTTTCCTTGCAAATAAGAAAACCACTCTATTTGGTATAAACTTATTCATGTTATTATGTAGATATCTATAGAATTCTATTATCCCAGTGCCTGCTTTCTAGATTTACATAGATTTCTTGACGACTATATATTCTAACAACCCCCCCTCCCCCCAAATAAAACCCAAATGCTCATAATGGTATCCTCAGACCCTATGCTTTCAACGGGAAACTCTTTTGTGTTTTTAAATGTTACTTAAAATGACTCAAAAAATATGCCCTCGATGTTCTTTGAAAGACCAACCTGTGTATGTTTCGGATATCCGTATGCGCTCGTTTTTCGTATAATTTGAAAATCGTATGATTCGATTGACAAACGGATGCAGCATACTAAACGGCAACAATCTCATAATGACGATATCACGACGCATTATATTGTTTTACACAGCCATTGGTGCCTTATATGAAATTCATGCGAAATTTACATGAACTTTACATTAAAGTTCACATAAAATTTATATGAAACGAGCACGAACATGAAATTTACATGGAATTTTTCACATGAAATTCATGTGGAGATTTTTTCATGGATGTTATGTGAATTTAGTTTCCTGTGAAGATCACTTAGAAAAAATTATGTGAAATTCATGTGATGGAAATTTATTTGAAATTCATGTGAAATATATTTTACATAAATCTCATGTGAAATCTATATGAATTTTACATGAACTTTCATGTGAAATTTACATATGCTCATTTCATATGAATTTCATGTGAGGCACAATTGGCTATGTATTCCATGAGTTCCATGTATTCCAAAGTTCGCCGCATTCCATGAATTTGCGAATCAGTTTGATCGAGAGAAATCTGTTTCATAAGAAGGAAAATACTCTGAATTTCACTTTTTGATCTTTGAACTTAAAAATTATTATTCACTTAGAAATGGGAGTCATTATATCATGTCGCAGTGTCAAAAGGAATGTCATCGGATATTGTAAGCATTCATTGCACTTAAGCGGAAGTGACCCGAAGAACACAAAATTGTTCATTGGCATCAATAAACTTTGTCTTGGTTAAAAACCAAATTCCTCATAAACATGGGAAATGCATAAAACATGAAATAAATATTAAAGAAGTACCGATCATTTATTCAGTCTCAAAGTCGAGAAGACAAGGCAAAATCATAAGATCTTCCATAGGAACGGTTGTGAACCTCGGAATGAATAAACTTCCAAACTGAGACCAGGTGCCCGGGGAAAGTCAGCGTCTCCTGATTGCATGCAATACCCGTCGCAATAGCTCCATGAAAACTTATCAAATTCGGTGATTGTCTCGATGTACATATTGGTCGAAAAGTCGAAAATTCAAAATTTTACGTTTTTAAGCAAAAAGAGTTTTTGATGATCAAATATTTCTTACTTTAGCTCTTTACTGTTTGTCCTATCTCTATACCATAATGATTATTAATGCAAATAAATTAGGTAACATAATCACTTGCTTGTGCAAATTGAATGATTCTAATGCATCATAATATTGTTCTATGCGTTTCTTCTTTTGAAGGGTATAGCTTATCGCAGATTGGGTGATAAACTGCAAATATATCAAGGGGTTTAACATTTTATTCATACAGTAAATCAATACTTATTTAAGGAATTCGAAACATTATTCAATACAATGATACAAAATTTAATACAACACTTAATAAAAGAGTTCAGTGTTTTATTCAATACAGTGATACAACACTTAATAAAAGAATTCATCGTATAATTCAATACAGTGATAAAACACTAGCTAAATAAAGAATTCAAGGTATTATACAAAACATTGATGCAACACTTAAGAAGGAGTTCAACGTATTATTCAACATAGTGATACAACACTTAATGAAGGAATTCAACGTATTATTCAACATAGTGATACAACACTTAATGGAGGAATTCAACGTATTATGGAACCATTTGTTGAGTGTCACTGCTGGGGGACCAGGAGTCATCGAGGGCACATGTGGCCAAGTTCGATCAACATTGATCGTCTGTTTCTTCAACGCAATTTCTGTTATAAAAAATCTTTAAATTACAAAAACGTGGGTTCTGTAGCATCATATCCCCGAGGGCACATGTAGCCAAGTTCGATCAACTTCGGTTGATTGTCTTCACTTCTACGCATTCAAAAATTTCTGTCATAAAATAATCATGAAATTTTTAAACATGGGTCCTGTAGCATGTAGCCAAGTTCGATCAACTTCGGTTGATCGTCTGTCTCTTCAACGCATTTGAAATTTTCTGTTACAAAATTTCTTGAAATTTCTAAAACGTGGGTCCTGTAGCATCATATCCCACCCATTCTGCAACGTCTTTTGGTACATTTTGGACTTTATAATTTTCATACTTTTTGGCCATATTACATTGTTTAGCCTGAGGATCACTGACGAGGGTTTACTACCCGAAACGTGCATGTCTGGTCCATGCTGTAAATTTATCAGGTTTTAAATGATGCTATTGAATTTAAAGACGTCTAACATCATATCCCAATCATCCTGCTACTTTTTCGGTACATTTTTAGAGACAATAATTTTCACACTCTTTGGCCTTTTTACATTGTTTTGATTGAGAATCACTGACAAGGGTTAAGTACCCGAAACTTGCATGTCTGGTCCATGCTGCAAATTTATCAGTTCTTAAATGATGTTATTAAATTTGAAGACGTTCACATTTGAACCACTTGGTTAGTGTCACTGCTGGTTGACCAGGAGTCCCCGAGGGCACATGTAACCGAGTTCTGTCTCTACAACGCATTCGAAAATTTCTGTTATCAAAAAATCTTGATATTTAAAAAAACTTTGGTCCTGTAGCATCATATCCAAACCCATCCTGCTACTCTTTCGGCACATTTTTAGTCGTATATATATGCAATACAGTAATACAATACTTAATCAAGGAATTCAACGTATTATTCAATACAGTCATACAACACTTAACAAAGTAATTCAACGTATTATTAAATACAGGGATACACCACATCACAAAGGAATTCAATGTATTATTCAATACAGTGATAGAACACTTAATACATGGATTCAAACATTTAAAAAGTCTTAACTGTTCAAATATGTTTTCCTATCTAAAACAGAACATCCACCTCTGTACGCAAAACATACAGAGAAGAAGTACAAATTGTATTTCAGGAATCAGACATGGCAAAATTATGTAAGTTTCTATTATGTTCATTTCCTATGTTTAAAAGTGTTCTGTTCTGATCCTCCTCACATGATGGTTGTCTTGAGTAACATCCTTTACTCTTCGTGTACTATATGCTTTACATTATGCACTCAATTCCTCTAGATGTTACAATTCCGAGGTTTCTTTGGACGATTTTGTGTTCCAAGGTGTTGAATCAGGTGTTTCATCTCCTATGTGATTTCCATCTTGTCTCATGCATCTTGTGCAGAAGAGGAAATTCTCTACGTACTTCTCTCTGTATTTCTTGTTCATGAAGGCATAGATAATAAAGTTTATAGAGCAATTCATCAAGCTGGCTGTTTTGAATACTTCACTCATGATTAGAGTGCTATTGGAAATAGAAATTGTGTTTGTGAGTACGCAGAAAGCGTAAAAATCAAATGGTCCACATAGGAAAAGAAAGCATAAGCTAACAGTCAGAAGCAGGCGTGTTAGTTGCCTATCCTTTTGTTTCCTTTGATTTTGGGCAACTGATGATCCAATGTTCTTTTGTCTCTTCAAGCCAATGATGATAGCTAAATTACATATTATGACTATTGGGATAGGTAGGAAATCGAACACGACCCTGTTGAAAGTATTGTAGATTGCTCTGCCTGGAGATTTATATAAGCTTAGTTTTAGGTATTCGGAAGCATCCTTTTGTGTCATTGGGTGAATCTTGATCGGTGATTGGAAATTTAGGTCAAATATCAGGACATCTACACTGTTTGGTAAGGACATTGCCATGATCACAAGGTAGATAAGTATGATAAGAATCCTAACTCTCATCGTGGAAAATATAGTCTTCATCTGCAATGGAAGGTACACGGCAATAACCCTTTCAATAACAATGGAGACCAAGGTCATCTTACTCACTCTCTCTGTTGAATGAGACAGCTTGAAGAAAGAGTAGGAATTTAACAACCAATGGTTGACCTCTGTTGGAAAGAATAGTTGAGCCCATACAAAAACTATATATATAGTTCTGATGAGAAGCGTCGTTGTGTCAGATATGGCCAAACTTAGCAGGAACTGGGATGACGAAGATTGCTGTTTTATTTGGTGAAGCACACAAACCGTCATAACATTACCGACAATCCCGACTAATATGATCAGCGGAGAGATAAAGCAATGAAGGATGATTCGTTCAACGACCATAGGGTAAAGGCCTGCCGGACCAGCTGTCACGTTATGGGTTTCTTCAGTAGAATTATCCATTGTTTGTTCCATGTTCCAGCAGAGTAAGCCAGCCACTCTTTTTTTGTATCTAAACAATACATACATATATATTGAGTTCATCTTGGTTATTCAATATATCAAAATTATCGCGATCGATTTTATAGTTCTCTTCTATAAAAGAAAGAAAGAAATCAAATCTTGTCGCTGTTTTTATTGTGTCATGTATTGCATGTTCATTTTCGTGCGTGAATATCGTCAGCGGATGCGGCAAGCCAGCAGAGGATGCTTACTCCTAGCTTGCTTTGGGTCCCGCGATGCTCAATTTGGTGCTCAACTGTGATTGCTGTTGAAATTTTCGTCAGGACCTTCTTTAACTTGTTTGCGCCACCCTGATATTAAGAATTCAGGGGATGTGATTGACAAAATGAAATCTGGAAATTTCTTCATACGACTTCTCTAATAAGTACACCACACTTCCTCATGACAAAATTAATGATCGATTATCTAATCATTAAATTGTGTTTTGATCGAGAGCGGAAAACTTACATTTGTACATGAATCGAAGGGTTTCTTCTCCTCGACAGACTACAGATCATACAAATCATGGACATGTAGTGACCTGTGTAATGCCTTGTCCTTCCTCTTGGACAATATTTATGTTAGATTTGGTGAGGATCTATACAAGCAGGTTGTAGGAATTCCTATGGGTACTAACTGTGCGTCTCTTGTGGCAGATTTATTTTTATACACTTTTAAAAAAGAATTTATCCAAAAATTTCAAAAGCAAAGAAAATTTGATGATCTGAAATGTTTCAATAATACTTCTAGGTATCTGGATGACATTCTAACCATTGCCAATCCTGCTTTTGAATTACATAAGAATGAAATTTATCCACAAGAATTAACACTTAACAAGGCAAACGTTACAAATATAGAAACACCGTTTTTGGATCTAAATATCAAAATTTTAAACGGAAAGATTCATACAAGTGTATATGACAAAAGAGATGATTTTGGATTCAACATTGTAAATTTCCCCTGGCTTGACGGTGATGTTCCAAGATTATCGTCAAACGGCATTTACATATCACAGCTCAGCCGGTACGCTAGAGCATGTACTAATATTTTGGATTTTCACAGTAAAAATTTACAAATTACCAAAAAAGTTTTAGGTCAAGGTTTCCGCTTTCATAAACTACATGTAGTAAAGACTTTCTGGAAATTTTACAAAAATTACAGTCAACTTCTTTTAAAATTCGGATCTATACACGCGACAGAGTACATTATTTTGGGTATAACACAACCTGTCTTTTATGGTGATACGATAAACAAAATTAGAAGGATCAAAGGTAGGCAGCATAACCATCGAAAATGCGTCAGAATCATCAAACGCCTTTTATACCGCGGATATGATCCTAATATCACCAGCCGGACACTAGGCTTGGTACTTGACCAATCTACAGTCTTGTACAAGCGCATCCTTGAGACTTGCACTCTGCCTGACTGTGACGATGGGACTCCATGACGGGCCCTGTCCAAACCTCTTTAGAGAAGACAGGGCCCCGACCACCTGTCCTCATTGAATGTCAGTCGGACTCCTCGGGTGATTACATACATGAGCTCACGGAGACAGAGCACGGATTCTATTTCGTACGCCCTCTTTTTATATCCATTTACATATTCATCCATTAGTCATGGAGTCCCGTCGTCACAGTCAGCAGAGTGCAAGTTTTAAGAATGTGTAACCGGTGCCGACTTTGATCGGCCATCTGTCACGCAAGTAGCAAATGGTGTGGTTATCCTGGATTACGTGCGCACAACCCTCTCACTTCTCCAATTACCCAGAGGTCTCGAAGAACGTACAATTGTGGTGTAAAACAACCTCCTCACTGTAAGATGACATCACACAAACAAGACCGCGAAACGCAGAGGCCCCAGAGACACAGATGAATATGTAAATGGATATAAAAAGAGGGCATGCGTAATACAGTCCGTGCTCTGCCGGCTGTAGCGAGCTCATGTATGTAATCACCCGAGGAGTCCGACTGACATTCAGAGAGGACAGGTGGTCGGGGCCCTGTCTTCTCTAAAGAGGTTTGGACAGGGCCCGTCATGGAGTCCCGTCGTCACAGTCAGTCAGAGTGCAAGTCTCAAGGATGCGCTTGTACAAGACTGTAGATTGGTCAAGTACAAAGCCTAGTGTCCGTCTGGTGACATTAGGATCATATCCACGGTATAAAATTCGTTTGGTAATTCTGACGCATTTTAGATAGTTATGTTATCTATCTCTCGTCCTTCTTATCTTGTTAATTATGTCACCATAAAATGCATGTTGTGAAATACCCAAGGAAATATACTCTGTTGCCGGTATAGTTGACAATAATTTTTGTGAAAGCGGAAACCTTGTCCACAATGTTTCTTGGCAATTTGTAAATTTCTACTATGAAAATCCGAAACATTAGTACATGCTCTAGCATATCGGATGAGCTGTGATATGTAGATATCATAGGACGGTAATCTAGGAACATCACTGTGGAACCAGGGGCAATTTATTATACTGAATCCAAATCCATCTCTTTTGTCATACACACTTGTATGAATCTCTCCATTAAGAATTTTGATATTTAGGTAAGAAAACGGTGTTTCTGTGTTTGTAGCGTTACCTTGTTTAGAATCAATTCTTGTGGATAAATAACATTTATAACTCTTCAAAAACAGGATTGGCGATAGAAAGAATATCATCCAGGTACTTAGAAGTACTAATGAAACATTTCACATCATCTTTTTTCTTTGCTTTTGAAGATTTTGGATAAATTCCTTTCCATACGTGTATATCTTCAAAAAGAGGCGCACAATGAGTACCCATAGGAATCCCTAAAAAATATCTTTATTTAGTTTACAACGTTTAACAAACAAGTTACACAACTTATATTAATGTATCAAGTTGACCCAGATGTTGGCGTGAGGGGGTCCAAAGAGCAGGAGGAAACCGGAGTACCCGGAGGAAAACCTCCTACCGAGGCCTGGGTGGGGGACCACCTACCCTCCGGCATAAGACCCTTCGCCGAAGCTGGAATTCGAACCCCGGGACCTTAGAGGTGAGAAGGGAGAGCGCTACTACTGCGTTAACCCAGCCGGAATCCCTACAACCTGCTTGTAGGGTTTCTCACCAAAGCTTACATCAATATTGTCCAAAAGAAAGGACAAGGCAATAGATAGACTAAATAATCCAGTCTCTCCGCTGCCGCTAAAAAGAGACTGAATCCCACCACGTTTGTTATAGAACGAAGACTGATGACCAATCAGAACGAAGGATACAAAATATCACGTGATCAACTTTCTTTATCCTTCGTTCTGATTGGTCGGTTCTCCGAACTTTCGCTTTGCCTGTTTAGTTTGGTAGGGAGTTAAAAATTGGCAAAAAATGCAATAACGAAGCGAGAAAAAAAAAACGCGAGGTGGGTAGAGATAGATAGATAAATGTTTTCTTTAGTCCATTCAACAAGAAAATCAATATTTCATACCTTCAAAATGGAAAAATCGTTGGGCAACAGTTTCGTCCGACTTCGTTCTGTAACAACCATAGTGGGGTTCAGTCTCTTTTAGCGGCAGCGGAGAGACTAGATTATTTAGTCTTGGCATTCCAAAGGTCACGACATGTCCATGATTTGTATGATTTGAAATGTGTGGTGGAAAGGAAACCCTTCGATTCAGATGTACAAATGTAAGTTTTCCCCTCTCGATCAAAACACCATTTAATGAGTTTGGACAGTCGATCATTTATTTTGTCGTGAAGAAGCGTGGTGTAAATATTAGTAAAGTCGTATGATGGAATCGTATTTGCTTCAAAATTTCATTTAGTCAATCACATCTCCTTAACTTTTAATAGACATAATATTTAATATGTTTACACCATTCCTGTTCATGACAGTTTCACAGTATTTGGCCACATGTTCCTTTACAGCCATGAGTGCTGACGTCAGATTTCTAGGCGAAATTGTAGTTGAGAAGTTGCTTGAATTAGCAATGTATCGAGACTTGTAAGGATACTTATGACGTTTTGGTATGCAGTATATTGTAGGGGGATTCAATTTGGAAAAAGGGATGTTAAAAGAAGAAATTTCACTGTTATGTTTGCTCAAAATATTGGGAACACTTTCGATATAAGTATCAGTAGAGGAAAGTTCCGAAACTAAAGTTGATATGTAGTAGCGTGAAAGTAATCTATGCAAATGTTAAACGTCTTCAAATTCAATATTTCGCATCATTCAAGAACAGATAAATTTGCAGGAAGGACCAGACATGCACGTTTCGGCTACTTAACTTCGTCTCGTGAATCCTATCGTGTCGTGTAACGTGTATCCTATCGTATCATGTCGCCAACCAAATCGACGGAATTCTTTTCCGTTTATCGTGTTTCTATTCAGATTGTTTTTATTTTATTATGGGTACCCCAACGGTCCTTGCGAAAGTCGGTATTTAATAGCAGTTCTCTGTAAGGACCACGATAATTTCAATACCACGTGGAAATAGCATGTCACGAATTTTGGAGATTTTTAGTATGGGAGGTGTATATGATGTACTGAGACAAAGATAAACTTCCTTTTTATCAATTAAGTTGCCGTTGCCATGGAAACCATGTTTGAAAATTAACGTATCAGTAGAATTCTTGTTACATGGCATTTTCAAAAGGCTCGTTTCTATGTTAACATGCATTGTAGTCAACTAAAATTTCCTATATTTTTTCATTATATCTTTCATAGTATATTTACTACACAAGAAGCATGCTTCCAATCGCTATTCTTTTTGTCAATTTGCTCAAAATGTAGGCAAAAACCTGTTTTGAAGAGGCCCTATTTTATACCGAAAAACCTCCCAATTTTACATGACTTCGCACAATTTTAAAGGAAAATATTTTGAAATATCAGCCTGATTTCTACTGCCACTTATCGTTTTAGTTTAATCTTCGATATTTAAGAAAATATGAAAATTTGAGTGGGACCTCTTCCGAATTTTATTCAAAAGGGTATAAAAAATGGTTCCCATGGTGACATTCTGTACAGTACTATTACACATAGAGTAATTTAATGGTAAATTTTTAACTGTTCCCTTATATATTTTTAAGCATTATCTATCAGAGTATATAAAAGAGCATACTTAATTTCAAAAAGTCACCTTGAAAATTTTCAAGGTAACAGGACCTAATGTCAAGGTCATCTTGAATGCGATTCACAAAATTGGACAAAATTATGTGATTTTTCAATAATATGAGAGGCATTTACTCAGAAATCATGTAGTATTGAGTAAAACAAATACATACATATTGATTTTGGATATATCTCCTATTTATTAACCAAAGTTGCAAACATTTCAAAATCAATGACATCCTTGATTTATAGCTAGTATTTTAAACAAACAAATAAAAAAAATGTTCGATTATAATGATTTTTGTCTGGATCTTTTTTTTGGGGGGGGGGATTATCTGAATTAAAAACTGTAATAGTTTTTCTCCCATCAGCCCTATCTTTAGAAAGAAGTATTTATGATACAAATATATGACAGTCAACCCTAAAATTAGGAACAAAAAAAAATGCAAATCTTATTAAAATTGGAACCTATATTTTGAATTGACCTTGAACATAAGAGTCAATGACCTTGACAAATTTTGGAAGTGGTCAAATAAAGAATACTTTCTTTTGTTGCTTAAAGCTTAAAGGTCACGTTTAAAGGTTTTTAAAAGCTAAAAATACCTTCATTATATTTGACTTATTCATATTAGAGATTAATTTTCAAAAGAATTATATTTTTCCGACCGTCCGTTTTCCTGTAAATTGATCTGAAAAGTCTTATCACTGAAGCGGCGCGACTGATTTATCTGCCCCTGTGTGATACGTTATATGCTCCCTAGCGAGTATTAGAGGCTATCTGAAGGAAGTGAGGGATATACAACTCCCCAAGTCTTGTTTACTTGAATGATAGATAAAAAAATCGGTACCAAACACGTTTTATTGCTTTATCTATTTTCATATTTCATTTATTTATCTATACTTTGTGTTTCTTCTTGGAAGGGGGGGGGGGGGGTCTTCTAATACGAATTTACAGGGTATTCTGCTTTAACCAAGTATGACTATTACTTATCACGCAATGATGATCTTAGCCGGGTATGAGTGTCAGTTCATATATAGAGGCTGCATATTCAAATCAAAGGTAAGCCTGTAGATTGACCACCGCGCAAGGTGTGAACAACAAAGACCACGACAGACATTTGTTGGGAAATAGACGGAAGATATGCTTTACGTTTAGGCAATATTCGTCTTGATGGAATTTTAGAAAATACAACGTTACCGATGCCCATGATAAGACCTTTATTAAAAAAATATCTGCATGACGTCAAAATTCGAATGACCGCTAAAATATGCTGGAGTTTATATGATGTCCGCTTGTCTAGTCGTCTTTTTGCTTTATTAATATGAAAAATCAATTTAAGATAATGGCAGATTTAAGGTAGAGCGGAGGGGCTCCCCCGGCAGCGAGGTCAATTTTTTTTACCTTTTTCCCTAGAGAAAAATTGCAAAAACATAGAATGTACAAGATTCCATTGATTTATATGCTATTTAAAAAAGTATTTGAATCAAAGGAATCGTTTATATTGTGTAACCCGCCCCCCCCCCGACCCAAAACCAAAACGCAACTTCTGATGGAATTGTAAACATAAATGATACATTTTAGGGGGCGAAGTAGGGTCCTGTATGATGGCGTATCTGAGGGAGACTCTACCCTAGAAAAGAAAATGATTTAAAAAAAGAAGAGGGTGCTTTTTCTTGAGGATAAATTTTAAAACAAGGAAAAGTATTTTGAGTTTGACTATTTTCCATCTTTTAACATGCTTATAAATCCCAACAAAAGTATTCTGAACTATGATATGATCGAATGAAATATACATGAATTAGGAATGAAATAAGTAAGGCTATGTGCGATGTTTATTTCCCTTTCGCTGACCTTTCCGTGATAAACATGGTAAAAAGCCAATTATATTGTACAAAGCTATTGAATGGTTGGGATTTTAAAAAATTGTATTTGTTTGTTTTGTTTTGTTTGTTTGGAGTTTGTTTTTGTTTTTTGCATACGAATGAAATACGACATGAAGTTCAAGGCTAAATTCGATAATCTGGTCAAAAATCAGTGAAAATTATGCATGAATACCCCATATTTGTTTTCTTATTATTGTTCATTGGCTAAAGCTCATACAGGTTTCAAATATTCAGATTTCAGAGTGCACCACGATTGTAAAAAAAAAATTATATCCCGATTTTGCTACATTTTTAGATAAATGAATGCATAGCTATTGTGTTACATTTGATGTTTAGTAATGAAGTTTGCATGATATTTATTAACAAGATGAATGTAATGATATCATTGAATTCTGTACCTTTAATTCTTCTCATTTCTTATCTTTTTTCTCAATTTCCCCTGAAGTGATTGTTGGTAAACAATTAAAAAACAACAACAACTGCATTGAGGAGGAATAACGTCGGAAGTACATGTTACTGTGTAAACGTAGTTGACAGGCGCTGTTTAGACGGATTTTACCATCTATTTCTTAATAAATATTTCTATATCAAAGACTCGATGTATCCAACTACGTTAGTTTCAACACTGTGCAGTACATAAGTTGGCATAAAACGTTCTAGAAATCGAAGAAGAATTTACAAGAATAAATCAACCTTACGCTGAACATTACGCTTTTTAACGACAAATTTTCAACCGTTATTCGGCAACGATTGTCAAGTCTTTGATGCGCCGACAAACTCGGCCGTAAAAATACATGTATAAATTGTTTGTTCCCACATTATTTTTGCATTTTCTTATCATTTTCCTCTACAGGACTTCATTCGAATTCATTTGATACCAAACACGAATCTCTCTTCTTCCTTTCTCTTTAAAAAAACTACACCAAGATCAATATATACTGACTCCCAAAAGAAACGTTTCATATAATTGAATTGAAATAAATTTACTACATAAAACACATATATATAAATTTTTGGATGAATTAAATTCAGATCATGAACAGCTCATTTCATGAAACAAAATGTTAATTTTACCACATGACCATTACGCAATACCTTTGCTAAAAGCACGTATAGCATAACGAAAATCACAAATCTATCCTTTTTTCGTAAATTCGACTCATTTGCAGGTACACGGTGTCTTGATTCCGTTTTTTGCAGGTCTCATACTGGTATCGCTCACATTTACTCTATTGTTGGAGCATTTACGCTACTGTTGAGTGAGCCGCAGAGAGATTACGTCGATGTGACGTCACATTAGGCTGTGTGCTTAAACAGGGTCTTAGAGGCCGATGTTTGATCCAATCATCCTGTAACGGCTAGCTAAAAGTGAAATAATGTTTTTCGTTTCTCGTAATTACGCGGAAACTTCAGAATGACGTAGACCTGATCTAACATTCCAACTGCTTGACGTCGCTAATGTTTGATTAATTTTGACACTTTATGGAGAGAGACATTTTGCAAAATTTTATGATTTGTTGATTTGAGAGATCATCGTCTATTGAACACGTTGTTTAATTCACCTGGATTAAACCAAGATATATTGGTACTGCATAGCGCGTGCAAATCATAACAATGTAAATATTGACGTTCTGGATGAGTGAACAGCGCAAAAAGTTGTGTATATTGAAGTAATAAGACGTACAAAACAATTTTATCATAAAATTCCACATATTTCAAATATTCATTGAAAATTGTTTGGAATATAACCGTGTATCGTTTCTTTTGGGAGACAGTATACTTACAATGTATGATGTAATGAAGTGTAACAAAAAATAGAAATAAAAAAAAAAGGAACACAATACTCTAATCAAGTTAAACGCATAGAAATAAAGCTACACACAATTTTTTTGGTCATCAAAGTTCTTTTTGCTAATAACTTTTTTGTTTTAAGTCCGATTTAAATGAAATCATTTTCCAAATGACCGCCTCGGAAAGACCTTTTAAAAATATATACATTCCTGGTGGTATCTTAAAATATAAAACTAAGAAATTTCGTTCAGGTACATGTAGCAAATAAAGCAAGTGAGGCCACTTTTTATTGGAATATTCTAACCGCAGTCGTCAACAATTAATTCATTAGTGTGAGGTACAAATTAGCAGCTATCCGATGTTTGATGATTAAAATTTAGAAAAAGAACTATTTACTCGCATATATCTTTGCTTATAAGCTGTGTATATAATATACACTCATGCACTAATTACAGCATAGTATATGCGGTGCTTGGATGTATCTTACGTCATCGCCACGGGAGGTAACCCGGGCAGGTTTTTTTTGAAATTTCAATTCGGGACGCATTTTCACCCGCTTTATTTGCTAACCTCCCCGAATTTTAGTCGAATGTAAAATTGAAATGTTTTATTTTATACCTACTTGATCAACTGAACAAGAAAAAATGATATGATTATGGGATCTTTACACGTGACCTTTCAGTAATATAAGTTATTTAAACGATGCTACAAATGAATTTGAATAGATGTAGTCATCATGCGTCAAATGAAAAGTTTCCATGGCAACCATTTTTGACCTCAAAATTTTAGAAAACAACACAAGGTCCCACTGATTTTTTTCAGTGATTATATAAATCATATGAAATATATTTTGTTCTGACACCAGTGGTGGTGTTATCAGCCTGACATTTTGTATTATTTTTGCTTAAAAATGGTAAATATTGGACAAAAATAAGCCCTTTTTTTAGCCTTTTTCGGCTAATTGAAAGAAATTTCAAAAAATTATTAATTTTTTTTTATAAAATAGAGGTTTTAATTATTACGAGTTATTTATACAAATAAGCTCTAACAATGGTTTACACGGCAACATTATACCCGAAGATGCCATTGTTTAAGTGCTATAGATAGACAGACCTCGTAACCATGGCAACAGAAATTATAATTTTCAAAAAGTGTTAATTTTTGTATTCAGTGCATTATTCATACCAATTATAGAGAAAATCATAAAAATCTGTGACATGCTGTTTCCAAAATATTTTGATCCTTACAGATAATTGATATTAAAATCCTCAGAATGTTCGACTGATTAATGCAAAACTTACATAAAATGAAATAATGACATTGAAGCATCTAACTTTTCACTACATAAGGAATTATTAACCAAACATCGGTTCTATCGAGCAATTAGGAATAAACCTTTCCTGATTTCCGAATCTTGTATGATTTCTTCTTTGGCGCAAAACCTTCTTACAAATCAAACTATTGCTGCGAAAAAAGGTAAATATTTCGGCAATATCAAAATCCATCGAATATTGCGCTTTTTAAAGTATCTTAATCTAACGACAACAACAAATAATAACATTACTAGCGTTTTTCACTACACGATGGTATAAGACACTTCTTTGACCAACATATAAGGAAATTCAATCACTTTTTGTAATACAGGTGCCTATTTCATCACAAATATGTGGAATAATAAAAAAAGATAATTTCGATTACCAGCTGAAAGATTTTTGAATGTTTTACAAAAATGCCCAGAATTTTGTAATTTTTGTATGAAAATAGTTTTTTCCACAAAACTGAAATGTACAAACAAAAATGTATATATGTTATATATTGACAAAATACTACGATCAAATACATTGTGGACACTGGAACATATACTCAAGCAGAACTCACAATTGAAGCGCTTGTTATGTATGAAATAATCACAGATTTTAAAAAGCTGGTTTAAATAAACAATTTCAAATTTGGCATATTTCGCAAAGAAAACTGAAACAAAAAAATGTATCAACAGAAAGTGTATACCTTATACTTATTTTCTAACTCATACAATTATCATTTAGGGGCTGCATAATGTTATGGGGAGACAACTATATCTGAAACTTACTTTAAATTTCATCAAATGTTCATACAAAATCAAATTCATTGACCAAAACACACATATCTACTTAGAGATGAATATTGATTTATACAAAATTAGAAAAAAATAAACATATAGAACACTGCATTTTCAAATATTCTAATCTTCCAGATCTGAAGATATAAAAATATTGTAGAATTTTTCCGTTTCCAGTGATTTTCCTTCACAAAACTCATGTTTTCCCCAAAGCACCACTTTCGCACCTGATTCAATTAATACGATACCAAGGCTTTAAAATTTAATTACATGTATTTTTAGCCATATACCTTGAATGTCAATTAAAATGAATTTTTCATACCCTTGGTCACCGTACTATTTGCCTTCGGTGGAAAAACAATCTTAATTATGTAACTAGATTAAAGCTTAAGAAGTGACTTTTAGAGAAAACATAATTTTAGACAGCAGTTTATGTCAGTAAATCGAAATGGGTCAAAATCAAAGATAAAGTTAAATAGGCCAAAAACTAATGCAAAAACGGAAATGATTTGGGTATCTGTAATGTGATGTATGCAAAGGTTATGAGATTACACCGGCAATCTGAACGAAGAAGTAAACCAAACTGTTTATTTCAAAGATATGAAAGTAGTTCGAAAATGTCGCGGACTGGTTCGTTTCAAAAAGATTTGGCGCAAATCTTTTACTGAAACCGGTATCAAGTAACTTATTTATCATTTAACTATAAAGTAGACACATTTATAACTCGATTTTAACATAAATATTATCAATCTATTAATTTTGAATAATATAGGTGGGGGACCACTTAGCACAATAAGTTAAAGAAGATCCTGACGTAAGTCTCAACAGCAGTCACAATAGAGCACCAAATAATTTTCAATAAAAGAGACTTCTCATAATTTTCATATTTAGCTCTAGCTTTAATATTCCACCCGTCTTGCACGAAGTGTCTATTCGGTTATTTTTGTGTGTGAGTGTGAGAGAGAGAGAGAGAGCTTCAATTAATCCCCATAGACTCTATGGTGCAAGCCGATTGTTTATCACAATTGCACGGTACCACGTGATAACAAAATGATCGTGCATATGATAATGACAATTACTAAGGATATATTGATGTCCTTTATTAAAACCTTATCGGCAAATATTTCTGCTATCATAACGGTAGAATTCCTAGCCTTTAGTACATTTTACGATGATGATTATTTTGCCGGAAATAAACATCCGGTTAGTTTCTAAACAGTCACACCTAAGATAGTCATCGCCGAGGAACGGGATATAGCCAGGGAACTATACTTATGTGAAAACAAAAATTAATATAGGGTTATTAATTAGTTTTTTTCATATTGGCCTAGTTATTGCACTGAGGTCTGTCAGACCGAGGCGCAATAACTAGGCCAATATGGAAAAATCTAATTAATGAGCGTATTATTAGTTAACTCGACCAATCTGATGTCGAACTAAGCCAATATTACATATAACTAAGAAAACGCTTATTAATGAGTGTATTCCTTTATCAACAATGCCGCAATGCTTTTCTCGTCTATTTTATTTGCCAGGAACGGCGCCATCTTGCTTTCATCGCTTGAATTTCGCATTTATCGCGTGACTTCAATATTGGCCGAGTTTATCAAAATTGCCGTACTTTGGTCGATATTGGCGGAGTAGTGCCGATATTGGTTTAGTTTCCATTCTCGTTTTGTTTGGGCAGAAAATCTCGTATAAGACCAATATTACTGTAGTTAATTAATAAGTATTTATAATGTACATGTATAATTAGAATAAATATGTAATTTCATCTTGACGTCACAAGGTAACGTACGATTATGATACACAATCGGCCTGCGCTACAACAGTTAATGTTTGAAGCCCTCTCAAGCACGAAAATAACCAAATAGAAACTTCGTGTGAAACGAGCGGAATATCAAGGCTAATTTAGCTCTTGAAAATCAAATAAAACAAGTCAAGATTTAATATTTCTTTATAATGAGGTACATTTGGTACCCGGCGTCACTTTGTGCAGTAATTTTCTCGATGTATTCATTAAGGTAGAGTTATCCTCAGGTCAGAATTGCTGGTAATCTTTCGCCCGGATTCCCCTTTCTTTCTCTTTGGAATATTGTTCAAATCATCAAACTAATATGATTTTGGAAAAGGAAACGTTTATACCATGTATACTTAAATCACATCATCTCTAAAAAGTTTTTTTTTACCTTTCCTATAGGATCCAATGTTAAAGTTCGAACGGCTAAATTCTCGGTATAATTATGAAATCACGGATTATGTTTTGTTTGTATATCAGCTTTAACATAAACTTTGTATATATGGACATGAAAATATTGTAAAAGTTGTTATTTAGGAAATATGAGCATCTGAGACCTTAGGGATGATCCACCTGAAGTACGGAGAAACAATAGAAAATGTAAGGGCAGCATGTCAGATCTCTAATTAAAGACATGACGTCAAGCGTATGGATGTAGCAACGCCCAATGAAATATTTGTTATGACTTCAGAAAGACATATTAAGACATATAAAGAGAATAAAGATGCTTAACAAGTAAATGTCTTCTCTCTTTATCACGAACATTTGTTCATATATGATGCAGACGATTTTCGGAAGGTTAAACACCTCTGATGATTGAAAGGAGCAGCGGAAATATGTGACGAAATGAAAGTATATACATGTAATAGAAGTAAAGCTTTTGGACATAAATAATTTTCACGCTATTTGCCATATAACATTGTTTAGATTAACCATCACTGACGAGGGTTAAATACCTGAAACATACATGTCTGGTCCATACTGCATATTGATCTGTTCCGATTGCGAGGGGGATATCATCGATCTGTGATCATAGCAAAACTTACTTTTACATATACAAGTTATAACCGAAGCTTTGGAAATACGTATATTTTTGATCAATGGTCCCGCGGGTAGTGACAGACATAGATCATTTAATCTTTAATGAGTACACGTCTAACGTTATGGTTGCGTCATTGATGCTCTCTGGCGATACTACCACGTTGCATTCTTATCCCTGCACCATTGTTTCAAATTTCAATGAAATGATTTTTGGATTAGAAGTCTTCTTTGTACATCTTTTTAAAATTATTTGTTTATTATTTGATATTTTCTTTATTCTGATATGAGTAACTGGCCTTGTCCTCTAGCATTTCCGAACATATAACGTATATCACATTGTAAAAGGGAAACCTTAAATATGTAGATAGGTGTTTAACATTTAGAGAGAACATTAAATACTTCGATTTCACTTATAATATCTAAAGCATATTCAGAATCAAATGGTCTGCCATTCGCAATAGCATCATTTAAGGAAAGATATATTTGCAGCATGAACCATACATGCACGTTTCGGGTACTTAATCATCGTCAGTGATACTCAGTTTAAAAAAATGTAATATGCCCAAAGAGTGTGATAATTATTATGTCAAAATGTACCGAGAGACATAGCCGGATGGTTGAGATATGATGCTACGGGTCCCACGTTTAAGAATTTCAAGAAATTTTGATAATAGAAATTTTCGAATACGTTGAAGAAACGATCAATCGAAGTTTTATGTTTACAATGTATGTATACAGTCATGTTGAATGTCTTTAAATCCAATACATGTTCAGAATACCCAACAAAATAAATAAATCATTTCTTCAATTAAAAATATTCATAATTCATAATACGTAAAACAAAAATAATTATCAAGTTTTTCGTGTGCTCTTCTTGAAGTTACTATAAACACTCATTTTAAATTATACATACCTTCGAATGGACAAAAATATGTTGAAGTTCTATTTTTTATATTTTGCGATGATATTTATATACATAGATCTGTCAAAGATAAAGTTATTTACAATTAATGCTGTCATAAAAATGGAGGCGTTAATAAAAAATGATTAATTGTACATTGGTATGGATAATGGGTGCCTGCTGAGGAAATTAGGGAAAACAAAGCAAATTCCTTTTTTTCCCGGAAATGACGTCGTAAAATATGTCAAAGAATAATCTATGTAATGGCCTCTTGTCATGATGAAGACAAAAAGAGTTCCAATCATCGGAAATGAACAGACGTATACTTCTTTGCAAGTAATGATAAGTGCTCAAACTATGACAAAGCATACCCTGTATACTTATTTATTTTTCAAACATAATTATACTGAGTTCATGGAAAGGCCATTTTGCGAGGACGTAAACATCGAAATGATTTACAGATTTCTATCTGTATCTTCCTGACTAATACATTTGTCATATCAAGACTATTGCAGTTCACATCAGTTCTTGACAAAAATGGCGAGATAACAATTTCGTTTCAGAATATTTACGCTTACATCAATAGATTTAGGAAATTTGTGCAATAATGAAAATCATTTTCATGACTTCTAATTTCGATTTTGTAGTTGTGCTCCATTTTTAGATTTCGTTAATTTAGATTGTAAAAATTAACTCGAAACCCTGAAAGAACGGTGTTATTTCACATCAGTTAAAACTAAATCATTCGTTTGTCATGTCTTTTTCATTGACACCAATTTTACATGTTTACTATTACTGTTCAAAGAAAGGAGGTGATCTGCAACAACGCTCGATTGCAGCACCCTAAGCAAACTTTGAAAACATCCATTGCAAAAACTAAGAAGAGACAACCACAGAAAGAGTTGTAAAGAAAATGGACATGGAATACCAACTCACACCATATAAACATAAAACACAAAAAACCAAACATAAGCCAACAATACCAATGCGCAACCGATGCCGACTAAGGATGATCGTCTGCAACGCAACTAGCAGATGGCGTTGCGCACAACCTTTCCACGTTTCCGATTATCTAGACGTCTTGAGGAATGCATAATCGTGGTGTAAAATAACGTCCTCACTGTAATATTAACATACAAAAAGACAGCATTACCCGGGGCCCAAGACACACACAGATATAAACATGGATACAAAACCAGAAGGGATACGAAATACAATCCGTGCTCTGCCGGCTTTAGTGAGCTCATGCATGTGATCACCCGAGGAGTCCGACTGAGATTCAGACCATATCCCTGTATACAGCACAAAATCGATAATTCAGAAAATCAGAAACCGAAGGCATACAAAATCAGGACAAAACAGGAACCAAAGCAAACAAACAAAAACCTCCACCACATGAAAAGAAGCGAACTCCCGATATGGGAGTGAGATCAGGTGCCCAGGAAGAGTAAGCATCTCCTGCTTGCATGCAACACCCGCCGCTTCAATTCGGTAGAACTGTCACATCCGGTAACTTCCATTTCGGAAGACATAGAGTACAATCTTGGGTTGGATGGTTCAAATGGTCTATGACAGAATATCACCCAAGTGGGACATCATAGTGTATGACGAGTTCCCCATATCGACCATAGAACTTCCTCAGTGACGATGTTAGTCGGTCAAAAACATATCCCTGACTGAGAAGCTTATCTGAATGACGCCTAGCTCTCAGAACAAAATCCGTATATTTCGTACTTGCTCTGGCATAGCGTATCAACTGAGATATGAACACGCCATAAGCAGGCGATGAAGGGATGTTGCTACTCAGAACAGGAAAGTTTGTAATGCTAAAATTGAAGTCGTCACGTTTGTCATAGAGTGAGGTGTTCATGTGACCATCAGTGTCGTAGGACAACATTATGTCCAAATAGGATGCTGAATTATTTGTCTCTGTAGTTTCTTTGACTTCAAGCTCTGAAGAATAGATTCTGCTCAGGTAATCTGCGAATTTCGGATTATTAATGGACAAAACATCGTCTATGTATCTATAAGTGAAGTTGAAGTCAGAAGCTAAGTATCTTTTCCCTTCAGAGACCAAAGATTGAATGAATTCAGCTTCGTACGAGTAAAGGAAAATGTCGGCAAGGAGTGGGGCACAATTGGTCCCCATTGGAATTCCGACAATTTGCTGAAAGACCTTTCCTCCAAACACCACAAAAATGCTGTCGATCAAAAAGTTTAACATCTGAATAATGTCTGTTTCAGTGTACTTATTTTCAGAATCGGACTTTTCTTTTACAAAGTAGGTTTTGTCATAGTTCACAACAATAAATTTGTATTTGCGATTACCGTTCTAACTTGTAAACGCATTACTTATAATTTTTGCGAGTCTTTCTTTCAATTTAGAATGTGGAATTGTAGTGTAAAGTGTCGAAAAATCAAAGGCTTTGATCGAATGAACTTTACTTAAATGAGTGGATTTCAGATGTTCTAAAAGTTCCTTCGAATTCTTTAAAATCCACATCTGGTTGATACCACTGCGAGAATATACCGTCGAACAATATTTTTGAAGCCCAGATTTGATTTCAGATAAAACTTTGGTGAGTAAGATCGATACAGATTTGGTAGAACATTTTGAGGAACCAGCGATGAAACGTTGTTTGTACGGATTCTTATGCATTTTAGGTATGCAGTATAAGTATGGTAAATATAAATCTAAATTGTTAGTTTGGAAGCCAAAGGAAGAAAGATCTGATTTGTGGTTATCTATTATTTCAAAGGCAGAAAGGTTTGTTGGGATGTAAGTGGGATTTCCAGGTGTCGAATTTAAACCCAACTCTTTAACTAGACTTTCGAAATAGAACTTTTTGCAAGTAAATGTGTAATTATTTGAGGCTTTGTCCGCTGGTGTGATGACATAATGTTCTTGGAGGTAGGTAAGCTCTGTGATAGCATCAGGGTCTTTAAATAAAAACTCGAATCTGGTGCTCACGGTTGATTTTAATCGGTTAATTTTAGATAAAAGTAACCCTCTGATGGATTTTATCCATTCGGATAGTGTGTCGAGCTGTACATCCTCTTTCTTTGCCCAACGTCTTGCATATTCCTCACAAGAGTCCATGATAATTTTGAAATTTTGGTTCCATGTAAAGGACATACTTTCTCTGTATTTGGGACCCTTTTTTAACAAATCTCTCAACTTTTCGTTCTTGACTAAACTAAGGTCACCTGTAATAACGTGTCCACAAGGAGAGTAGTTAAAATCCGATGAAGAACATTCGCAAGGAAGTGGATGTAGTGAGGGATTACTTAAATCAATGCACTGCAAGAATCGTTTGTAATTGTAAATTTTAGATGCAACTGTTGGTGTGTAGCTATAGGAAATACAAGGATTTTCTTGTCTTTTGAAATATGGTGGGATTTTTTCTGTGACAGTTTTGTGATTCAAGATTTGACCAAGATTCAATTTATCAATACCTTTGTTTGCAAATTTTACTTTAATGAAAGGACGGTTTGTTTTCTCCTCTGATTTATCTGATCTAACTGCTTGAAATAAACGAAAGGTAGAAATGTCCAAGATGACTCCTTGTAGTCTGTATTCTGGGGAACGTGTATCGGTATAAGTGAGGTCCTTCGTATATTCGTAGATTTCGTGTAACTTCTGTAAAGGAACAGAGTATAATTTGGTACGAATATAATGCAGGCCTAGGGGCTCATTCAAAAATGGAACCAAGTCTTCGAAGGAGAAACTATGTATCTCAGGCCTATTACATTTACGAATGCCATGACTTCGAGGTCTTCTTTGTGGTGTGTTGAATAAGCTATTCACAATTACCGATTGACAACCTGGACTTGTTAAGTTTCCTAAGCTGCTTATATTATCGTTGCACCCATAGGGCGCTGCAGTGTTAAGAGTTTTTATCCAGAACTCTTCTCTGTTGCGACGGAAAGGTGTGCTCAAATTGGGATTGTTTGTGGGGTGATATATTTTCTCCAGGATTCTGACTCTCATAGATAAAACAGAATTATCGGCCTGGTCAAAATGCCGGTAAAGAAGTTGACTTCCTTTATTATTTATTTTTGACCGATGTCCTGATATTCTGGTTCGGAGCTTACCTTTGGTTTCACCCACATAAATCAATCCACAAAGTGAGCACTCTATTCCGTACACAACATTAGATGTCATACAGTTTAGGTTTTCAAAACTATGCGTGTTAAATGTTTGTTTTGTGAGATTACTTGAGAAAGAAGTGTCTGTTATAAGGATGTTACAAGTTTTGCAGTTCTTCGTGCCGCACTTAGAAACTGAGCAATCGCTTGGTGAAAATTTGTGCTCTTTTAGTATATCGACCACTTCAATCTTACAGGGCTTGATTTTAATATACCCGTCTGCATGTTTGTACCAAAACTCATGCTTTCTACTCACTACAAATGTCTCGTCTCTAATGTCATGTAGTCTAATTCTAGGGACACCTAAATTACCTGTTGCGTATGTGTCCGTAGACGCAACAGGTTGGGGCCTTTTGATAGTGGGCGACGCCCCAGCCACTTTGTAGGTCTCTTGTGTACTATCCATTGAAGCAAAATACTGCCCAAAAAGTGCCCTCGGGGACAATTTGTCCACCAGCAGTGACACATGGACAGTGGTAAAAATGACAAATATGGATAATGACCATATCCCTGTATACAGCACAAAATCGATAATTAAGAAAATCAGAAACCGAAGGCATACAAAATCAGGACAAAACAGGAACCAAAGCAAACAAACAAAAACCTCCACCACATGAAAAGAAGCGAACTCCCGATATGGGAGTGAGATCAGGTGCCCAGGAAGAGTAAGCATCTCCTGCTTGCATGCAACACCCGCCGCTTCAATTCGGTAGAACTGTCACATCCGGTAACTTCCATTTCGGAAGACATAGAGTACAATCTTGGGTTGGATGGTTCAAATGGTCTATGACAGAATATCACCCACCATTCTGGAAAGTGGGACATCATAGTGTATGACGAGTTCCCCATATCGACCGTAGAACTTCCTCAGTGACGATGTTAGTCGGTCACAAACACATCCCTGACTGAGAAGCTTATCTGAAAGACGCCTAGCTCTCAGAACAAAATCCGTATATTTCGTACTTGCTCTGGCATAGCGTATCAACTGAGATATGAACACGCCATAAGCAGGCGATGAAGGGATGTTGCTACTCAGAAAAGGAAAGTTTGTAATGCTGAAATTGAAGTCGTCACGTTTGTCATAGAGTGAGGTGTTCATGTGACCATCAGTGTCGTAGGACAACATTATGTCCAAATAGGATGCTGAATTATTTGTCTCTGTAGTTTCTTTGACTTCAAGCTCTGAAGGATAGATTCTGCTCAGGTAATCTGCGAATTTCGGATTATTGATGGACAAAACATCGTCTATAATCAGTATACAACACAAAAACCGGAACCAGACTCCAAATATCACAATCAAATCAGTGAACAACACAAAACCAGGAACCAGACTCCAAATATCACAATCAAATCAGTGAAAAACAAACAACCCGGAATCAGACTCCAAATATCACAATCAAATCAGTGAATGTAAACGTCTTCAAATTGAATAGCATCATTTAAGAACAGATAAATTGGCAACGTGGACCAGACACGCACGCCTCGGGCACCCAACCCCCATCAGTGACCCCAAATCTAAACAATGGTATATGCCAAAAAAGTATGAAAATTACTATGTCGAAAAAGTGTACAGAAAGACGTAGCAGGATGGGTGGGATATGATGCTACAGAACCCACTTTTTAGAAATTTCAAGAAATTTTGATAACAGAAATTTAGAATGCGTTGAAGAAACGATCAACCAAAATTGATCGAACTTGGTTACATGTGCCCTCGGGGACTCCTGTTCCACCAGCAGTGACACTCACCAAGTGGTATAAATGTAAACGTCTTCAAATTGAATAGCATCATTTAAGAACAGATAAAATGGCAACGTAGACCAGACACGCACGCCTCGGGCACCCAACCCCCATCAGTGACCCCAAATCTAAACAATGTTATATGCCAAAAAAGTATGAAAATTACTATGTCGAAAAAGTGTACCGAAAGACGTAGCAGGATAGGTGGGATAAGATGCTACAGAACCCACTTTTTAGAAATTTCAAGAAATTTTGATAACAGAAATTTAGAATGCGTTGAAGAAACGATCAACCGAAATTGATCGAACTTGGCTACATTTGCCCTCGGGGACTCCTGGTCCACCAGCAGTGACACTCACCAAGTGGTATAAATGTAAACGTCTTCAAATTGAATAGCATCATTTAAGAACAGATAAATTGGCAACGTGGACCAGACACGCACGCCTCGGGCACCCAACCCTCATTCTTGACCCCAAATCTAAACAATGTTATATGCCAAAAAAGTATGAAAATTACTATGTCGAAAAAGTGTACCGAAAGACGTAGCAGGATAATACATAACCCGGAACCAGACTCAAAATATCACAATCAAATCAGTGAACAACACAAAAACTGGAACCAGACTCCAAATATCACAATCAAATCAGTGAACAACACAAAACCCGGAACCAGACTCCAAATATCACAATCAAATCAGTGAACAACACAAAACCAGGAACCAGACTCCAAGTATCACAATCAAATCAGTGAACAACACAAAACCAGGAACCAGACTCCAGATATAGCAATCAAATCAGTGAACAACACAAAACCCGGAACCAGTCTCCAAATATCACAATCAAATCAGTGAACAACACAAAACCCGGAACCAGACTCCAAATATCACAATCAAATCAGTGAACAACACAAAACCCGGAATCAGACTCCAAATATCAATGAATATCACAATCAAATCAGTGAACAACACAAAACCAGGAACCAGACTCCAAATATCACAATCAAATCAGTGAACAACACATAACCCGGAACCAGACTCCAAATATCATAATCAAATCAGTGAACACACAATACCCGGAACCAGACTCCAAATATCACAATCAAATCAGTGAACAACACAAAACCAGGAACCAGACTCCAAATATGACAATCAAATCAGTGAACAACACAAAACCAGGAACCAAACTCCAAATATCACAATCAAATCAGTGAACAACACAAAACCAGGAACCAGACTCCAAATATGACAATCAAATCAGTGAATAACACAAAACTTGGAACCAAACTCCAAATATAGCAATCAAATCAGTGAACAACACAAAACCAGAAACCAGTCTCCAAATATCACAATCAAATCAGTGAACACACAAAACCCGGAACCAGACTCCAAATATCACAATCAAATCAGTGAACAACACAAAACCAGGAACCAGACTCCAAATATGACAATCAAATCAGTGAATAACACAAAACTTGGAACCAAACTCCAAATATAGCAATCAAATCAGTGAACAACACAAAACCAGAAACCAGTCTCCAAATATCACAATCAAATCAGTGAACAACACAAAACCCGGAACCAGACTCCAAATATCACAATCAAATCAGTGAACAACACAAAACCCGGAACCAGACTCCAAATATCACAATCAAATCAGTGAACAACACAAAACCCGGAACAAGACTCCAAATATCACAATCAAATGACTAAGAAATGCTTGACAAAATATAATACGCAACTTTTTTGATTGACGAGAAAAGAGAACTCAGACTTACGGACGGAGAAAAGACACATGATTGATTTTGTTCATAGTTTAAACTTCTTTATTTTATGAGCAATATCCAAAGTCCAGTGCAACATGTACAAGTTCGGAATATAAGGTGGCGCAGTGAAATCTTTTATAAGTGTGAAAAGTTTAAAAATATTTAAATATCATATTCTACATATGAAGTACAAGTTATAGAATCTAAGTACGTAGACCTAAACAGAAAATTGATAAGATTTTTCGGTCTAGATCATATAAAAGCATATGAGGTCAATCTTTCCAGAATTATCAGTGACATTCTAGATTGCCATTGATTGGCTGTTAAGATCACCAAATGAAAACTTCCCTATAGGGACGAATTATACCCCCGCCGCTGAATAATTTTCTGAGCAGATCCATTTCATGATCTGATGTGACATTAAATTTTCTAAATGGATAGTCTGTTATATAAGGTCATCATTCATGGTTAAGTTCACTATATTGAATAAAATACTTAGTACGTTAAATGATTTATGATATATATAAGATGAGATGAGTGATGACAAGATTGAACATCTCATCTGCATAAAAATATCTTAGGCCAAGGGCCATAAGTCAGGCCTAAGTTTCCGACAGCAATGATCCCTTTCCTCCCTGCATATCTTCATATCATGATCTTTCATTATGTTAAGTTTCACTGAAATCCATCAAATGGTTTGGGAGGACTTGCTATGACAAAGTGTGACATTAAAAATGTATAAAAAATCTACGTCTAAGAATAATAACGCAGGTCTTAGCATTCTACAGCAATTCACTTTCTTCATGCACATCTATATCATGATCTTCCATTGTAGAAAATTCCAATGAAATCCATCAATTGGTTTGGTAGGAGTTCCGATGACAAGCTTTCATTTACAGACAGACGGACGGTCAGGCAGTGTGAATCCAGTATACCCCCGCAACTCTGTTGCTTTGGGTATAACAAGACATTTTCTCCTGATATGCACATCAATAATCACATAATTTGACAAATTTTCATGGAACTGTTGCGACGGGTGTTGGATGCAAAGAGGAGACGTTGACTGTTCCCCAAGCACCTTGTCTCACTTCAGAATATCGTTTATTCCGGGATTCGTAATTGTTCCAATGGAAATTCTCATGATTTTGCCCTGTCTTCTTAACTTCATTACATTTGAGTAACACATTCTGTATCATATTCAGGTATTATAATGCATTATAAGTAGGAAAAGAAAGATAAGTCTAAGTTACTTTGCTGAATTTCACAGATTTTACGAAAATGATCCTGAAATAGTTATAATTTAATAACGATCGATATAATGTGAATATATAATTCAGGTGATGAGGTCTTTTCTAGATTATAAATAAAACATTGCTTGAAATCGAATTCCACAATAAATTATTCAAAACATCTCAGCATTTTTTAAGTTGAATAGCTCGTTATGAAAGCGTCAGCTATATTGATTACGAAACAGACTTATTAAAAAATGTCAAACATAGTATTATTGATAACTTTTCAAATACTCATTTGCTAAATATAATGTAAAGAGTAAACGGTACTAATTTTGTTTAAGTCGACACGTTTAAGATTTTCCACATCCATTACTTATCATATTCCTGTTTACCTTCCTCTAGGGGGCGTCTTGATTTTATCTAACCTAAATGTTTACACAAGAAATAAACAGGAAAGCCGATCTGAAAACAGTTCAAATTCCTGGAATGAAGATGCCAAAACTATGAGTTAGAAGAGGATTCTAGATCTCATGAATGTATTGGCGGCGGCGTGATGATGAGCGCTGAACTCCATATAAATATAATATATGCATGGTAGCTTTTCTATTTTCATTGGGAAGCAACAGCTGCTTGGATATAGACTAAAAAATTATTAAACATTTAGATAGCGCTTACAAGATATATTTTAAGTAACGTGTTAAAATCCTTAACTTTGAAGGATGGCTTTCATTCAAATAGTACTACTGGTTTTGATCCGTCGAGTCTTATCAGACACAAGTTCTGACTATACAACACAATGTCCAGCAAGATGCGATATGTTAAAAGAGTTAGACACACTGAGAGGAGAAATGCAGGTGTTAAGACAATTGTTGAACCAGGAATCCTTACTGAGAATGAGCTTAGACCAACAGGTCCAAAGTCAGAAGATAACCATACAGAACTTGGAGAATGAGGTAGACTTACTAAATAGAACAACTGGAGAAGTTCAGTCAGTTTCGAGCCAAAGTAAGTTTATTTATTTATTTCATTCTTATTCTAGAGAAAGTTTCTATTGTAAATATTTTCGAAAATAACAACAACAACAAAAATACTGGAATATAACTATTTTCAACATAATATTTGGATTTTAAGCACTAACCCCTTCAATTGGGCACAAAGTTTTAATACATAATTATCTAAGTGATGTCCAGCAAAATGCAATAAATTCTATCAATATAAATGATTACATGGATGATTTAACGCAATCAAACCAAATCAAATGTTGAACCAAGAGTCATGCGTCCCTAAAGCATTACCAAACTTCAGGTTACTATAAGTACTGTATGAATGATTTTTTTCTTCGGAAGACGGACGTTATTCCTGTAGATATTAAGTGTGATCAAGAATTCGAACTGCAGGATAAGACACTCAGAAAAAGAATTATTCCATATGATCGACGTCTGAAATATTGTTTCTCAATGTTGGTATATTTTCATCATGGGTCTTGGGGGTATTTCGTTGTTTTATTGTGGGTGCTTCAACTGGATTCTGTTGAAGATCTTCTAGTTTCTTTAATATATGAGCTAGCGCTTTATTTAGGCATTAGGGGTATAACACTCATTTTCCGGCTGTTCTGATAACAAAAAATGAATAAATACATCGAAATTTGCACGACTTCGGCAATACTCGGGACTATGCATTTTCATTCCGAGTTGAATGAAACATTAATAGCTATTTTCTGTAAGCATTTACACTTTTATTCAGGAAGAATGCACGGAATGTCACAGACTTTGATAAAATTTATATACATAAGGTACAAACATGTATGCACTATATACATAAGGAACAAAGATATATAAACTAAATACAGATAAATGACACTATATATACAAAGAAAAAAAAATAAGTTTAAATTCAAAAATTCTTAATATCAAACCCGGTTGCCATGGAAACGGACTTTAAACACTGAAACAAAATGCATTTTGGGCGTTAAGAATGTGTAAAAGAGAATCCTGACGAAAATCTCAACAGCACTCACAATAGAGCACAAAATTGAGCATCGACGGACCCCTAACAAGCTAGAGGTGGGCCAGGTGCCCCGGTGGAGTACGCATCTCTGCTTGGCTAGCCGCAACCGCTGTCAATGTTCATGCACGAAAATAAAAACAATATCTAAAATGCATGCACTATCTTAGGTAATGTCTATATAGAAAGTGCTATGGCGAATATGAAGTCACATTTATCATTTATACAGCTTAATCTAAAACAAAAAGTGATGAAATATACTCTTTCAAGTTGAATATCATTAATGTTGGGTTTATGGTCTTATCTATATGTTTCCATAGCAACAACTCATGTACCCTATAGCCCTATACCCTATGAAATAGCGTTTTATGAACTTTTATTATACGAAAGAAAATCAAAAATAAAATATATTCAGGAACGAGTCCGTTGCTATGGGAACATTTGTGTAAAAATCGCAAAAAACCCACACTGCGACCTTGGAAATGGGCATCCAAACTTAAGTTAAGACTTTGCTTTATAATATATGAAAAAATAGTTGTGTAAGCCTGTTTAGGTTTTTTAGCGAAAGGCTCATTTATAGATTGTATGGCCAAATTACTATAGCCACCATTATCAATTTGTCTAAAAACTGATTCTCGTATTTTGATTGAGGCTTACTTGATCTTTATTAAAATCGATTTTCAACTTCATAGGATTAAAAATAACTACTTTATTGAAATAAGAAAAAAATGGTTGCAATGGTAACATATGTTCCCCATAACTTTTAAGGAGCTCTTTGTGTTAGATATATTCCAAAATTTATTATCTGTTCATCATGATGCACAAATTTTTGAAAATAACTCTGAAGTTGCAAAATAAGTAATATCATTGACCATAGTTACCGTTGCCAAGGTAACTTTTGTACTTAACAACAGGTGGGTTGATCTTGAATTTGCTCATTGAATCATTCCATTTCTTTATCATATATACATTATGAGAGAAGAAAAACTGGAAAATACAAAGAGCATTTTAAAATCAATATACAGCTGACACTTGTTATCTCGAAGTCGATGGGCTCTCTGAAAATACTTCTACATAAGCGGAGTTCGAGATAAACATCAGTCGAATTTACGGTATATTTTGCAATGTATTGTACCACCTATAAGGCTGAAATAATCGTTTTGCTATTGTATTTTATACGATAGATATCGGAGTTTAAAAGGCTACTCGTGCTGAAAATGTAATGTATACTTTACAACGTAGAAATGATTCTAGAAGTGTCATAAACGTATTCATAATACTGAAATTTTATGAAGAGGCGCATTGAGAACGTCAGGTATTTTTATTTGTTGTGTGAACCCCCCCCCCTTTTTTTTTCGCACCGATCGCCTCGGCCCTGATATAATACCAGTTTGGTTGTCTTATCAATCTGTCATAAGCCGTTTACCTTCAAGAGTTTTAGATCATTGTGTCATCAAAGTGCAACGAAGACATTTGGTTCGTACGCTAGATTTCTATGTGGTATACATGTTTTCATTCTTCACTTAAATTTACTCGCATGCAATCAAGTTTAATCATCTTCCTCTTAGTGTACAAAATTTTATGAATGGATTATTTTGTAGATCATCAGTATATCATTGTTGCTCACAATGCTTTATTTCAGTTACGATAAATCTTGCGAATTTTATTTTTGTAATGGGAGGGGGGTTGTATTTGTTTGTTTATTTTTTTTAGCCGTCGCTTCTCATAAGAATTTCAACATAACAAACAATGCAAATTTAATGAATGAAACATGCCTATATCATTGTTTCTGCAATGACATTATCTAATTAACTGTTATCCCCCTTAATTAATTTTAATGTAACTGTCGATCATACAACGGCGAATCAGTCAACCTGCGTTACCGGTGCCTATAATTGTTTGTTTACCATGCGATTTTCACTATTATTTGGTACGTTAATTGGTTGTTTATACAAACATTAGGACTTGGACCCTTTGCCATGTGGAGCTCGTAAAAAAGTTCCCGGCGAGGGGTTTGACAGTAAGTGTTTTAAATATTTTTCCTGATGTGGTCGCCATAGCACTTTCTATATAGACATAACCTCAGACAGTGCATGCATATTATAAATTGTTTTCATTTTCGTGCATGAACATCGACGGCGGGTGCGGCTAGCCAACAGGGGATGCTTACTCCTCCCGGGTACCTGGTCCCACCTCTATCTTGCTAGGGGTCCGTCGATGCTCAATTCGGTGCTCTATTGTGAGTGCTGTTGGGATTATCCTCAGGATCTTCTTTGACTCATTGGAATTAACGAGTATTTAATACACGAAGAAAATGGCTTTGGACTTCGAAATTACTTCCAGATAAGCGAAATTTGGAGATAACCGATTTTGAGTTATCCGAAGTCAAATTGCTTAAAATATGAAGGCAAAAAGATGGGACCGCCGCCCGACTTCGAGATAAACGGAATTTCGAGATAACCGAGTTTGAGATAACCAGTGTCAGCTGTAATAGAATTAGCTACTTTTGTTGTCATCGTTACCAGCCTTTTGACAATATAAGACAAAATCAGTGAGATTATTTGAAATGTTAGGGTCATATCTTTAGAAAACATAACAATCTTCCAAAATCTTCTCATATAGACCAATTATAGAGCTTCAAAAAAGCTCAATTTTGCCAATTTTTCAAATTTATAGGCCGTTGCCATGGGAACCATATGACCTAGAAAGATTTTTTTTTGTCAAATTTATATTTTTTCATAGGTCCCTACATATGTGTGAAATTTCATGAAAATCGGAGACCATACGTGCCGAAATTGTTAAAATGGTTACAGAGAATTGGTATTAAGATTGTCAATAATAAAATAAATGTTCATAGTGCCAAAAATATGAAATATCTAAACCATATCCAAGATATGGAAGAACATCAAGCTTTTTCACGATATTGTTATAATACCCCTAAACATATTTATAGCTACAGATATGCAGCATGATTTCCATACAGATGTTTGTACGGATTTTGCCCTTATACATACTTAATTTAACTTAATTTACACTATTGTGTGCCAATTCTTAATAAGATGATGCACTTAATACTTAGAACAATCCCCAAATATTCTAATATAGATAAATAAATGTGTAATTTATATAATATAACAAATGTTACATTATGCAATATGGAGTCTGCGTGGAAGACGCATTTGTTTCTCATCTGACGTTAAACTATCAAAAGGTGATGATCCAGTCAATGGGAACACGTTTACCCGCTCCACATTGCAAAAGGAAATCAGTGTTAATAATAATAAAAATAAATATGTCGTTGCCGTGCAATATTATACAATTATTGACTGGAAATGAGGGCAATATATGATTTGTCGGACCTGATGATAAAATATTGCCGAAGGCCGAGGGTTATATTTTGTCTGGAGGTCCAACAAATCATATATTGCTTTCATTCCAATATTTGTTTTATAATACCCTTCTTCTATACTGCAGCATCGAACCGATTGTCCCAGCATGTTTACGTTCATTTTCGTCTATAAGAGAAAGAGTACGGAAAAATCAGCAGATTTATAACGTCATCAATGACGTGACGTCACAAACGATGCGTTTTTGAACTATTGCCCTAGGGCCAATATTGATGTAACTATTGACTGCTTGGTCAAATGTTCGAATTTATAGGCAATTTCCTATGGGGATTTCATAAAGAGATACTTGTCCTGATAACGGTATAACAATTCAATATTGATCTCATTCCCAGTTCATATATGTATCACGTATCCGTATATGTGTTCCTTGGCCCCTTCGTCATGCTGTCTGTTTGTATGGTCATCTTACTTTGGGTATTTCACAACCTGCATTTTATGGTGACGGCACTTCCAAAATCGAAAGGATCAAAGGTAGACAGCATAACCATAGAAAATGCGTCAGAATCTTCAAACGAGAAGAAAGATTCCCGCCCACATGTGCTCTCTGAATGTCAGTCGGACTTCTCGGATGATGACATACATGAGCTCGTTACAGCCGGCAGAGGGCGGACTGTATTACGTACGTCCTCTTTCTGTATCCATTCACATATTCATCTGTGTTGCCTGGACCTCTGCGTTTTACGGTCTTGTTTGTGTGTGGTTATCTAATAGTGAGGAGGTCGTTACACCATAATCGCACGTTCTTCGAGACCTCTTGATAATCGGAATAGAGGGTAGTGTGCACTTAGTCCAGGATAACGACACCGTCTAATACCTGCGTGGCAGATGGCTGTCCTAAGTCGGCACCGGTTACCAATTTGTCTCGTTGGTTTATGTTTGGTCTTTTGTGTTTCATGTTTCTTTGGTGTGAGTAGGTGTTCCTTGTCCCTATTGCGTCTCTTTCTGTGGATGTCTGTTCTATGTGTTTTCATTGGGTGTTTTAGAGTTTTGCTGTGGGTGCTGTAACCGAGTGATGTTGGAGATCCCCTCCTTTCTTGATAAAGTGTAAATTTCCACTTTAAAAATCCAAAACGTCAGTGCATGCTCTAGCAAACCGAATGAGCTGAAAAATGCCGATACCGTATGACGCTTATCAAGGAACATCACCGTCAAACCAGGGAAAATTGACCATGTTGAATCCAAAATCATCTCTCAATTAACTTCCTACTGATAAATGGTATAACAAATGTATATATATATATAAATTTCTTCCATGGTCTAATATATTTGTCTATGCCATTATTTTTATTTGTTTCATTTACTCCTCGAAAATAAAATTAGTCAGATTTATCCTAAAATCTTTTGAATTCTTTTATTCCTGAATCTTTGAAACATGTAATCTGAATACAAACATGTTGGTTTTACCAAACATTTAACTACTTCAGTAATGCTAAACAAATTCTTTATTTTCAATTCATATGGTACCAATTTACGTAGTCTACTGAAAGTCGTATTTCTATTTCTATAGCTTTGTCATGCCACTCCAGTTAATGAAACTATTTGATTGAAACAATCCCATCAGATAGGAATAAATTTCACAATTGTAATGGATATTTTCGTTAATCATTTACATTCAATTGCAATGCTATTTCCAGAGTATAACAGTTCCATAGCGTTCACGGTGTCCACTTCATTCCACGTATCAGGTTACACCAATAGACGTATTATATATGACAAGATAATAACAAATGAGGGAGAAGCGTACAACAACATCACTGGGATCTTCACTTGTCCAACGCCTGGATTATACGTATTTACCTGGTCTACAATGTCCAGAGATTCCGGACAATATTGTTATGCTTACATCTACCATAACAGTAATAAATTGTTGATGTCCCACAGTTATGAAATGAACAAAGGTTACTATGAAGTCGCAAGTAACACGATAACGTTGTCACTGTCTGTAGGTGATATGGTTTGGATACAGACGGATACTTGTAAATACGGATATGGTTATCCTTATACTGCTTTCTCAGGATGGAAACTGTAAGGATTGAGACTACGGTACATATCCTGTTACTATGTCGTTAGTAACACGTTGTATTGACGTTGTCTGTAGGTACCATGGTATGGATACAGACAAGTACTTGTCATTACTATTATGATTATCCTTATACTGCGTTCTCAGGATGGAAGATATTAGGATTATGTTATGACGGTATTGGTAGAGGTAGTAGTCATGAGGTCGCCAGTAACACCATTGTTTTGTTGTCACTGTCTGTAGGTGATATGGTATGGATACACACGAATACTTGTCATAACGGATATTGTTATGGTTACTGCGTTCTAAGGATGGAACATATAGCAATATATATTGATTCGCTTATTCATTATTCAGTAAAATCAATACATCATGATCGCTTCATTGAGCTTATCAAGTATATTCAAAGACATCGAATATCATTATCTTAACTTAATTGAACTCAGTAAGCTGATATGTCTTCTTGGCTAAACGAATGTTGTATAAAAAAATAGAAACAAATATGACTGAATATATAATGATATGAACTTTGTCTGATAACATGAATCAGACTATTTTCATCGTTTATTCTGAAAGTTGTATCAAGAGAGTGGGTTGATTAATATGGAATGTTTTCTGTCGATGATGTCAATTCTTAAAAAAAATTGTTTTAAAAAATTAATGTATAGTTCATTGCTGCAACAAAGAAATGCTAAATTTGAATATCAAATGTGTTTCCCAATTTTATTTGCATTTACAATAACAATATCAATTTGTTAACAGAAAGTTGAAATACAGGCACAAGAAGACAGCTTACGAAATACACAATACAGAACAAATACAAACTAAGTTGCAAAGATAATTGTTATTTGTATCTTATCTATCAGAATGATTATTAACATTATTATGAGATATTAAAGACATTTAATGTCATTAAATGAAAACTTGGAATGGATACCACAGACAAAAGAAGAACAAAAATATAGCGCATCTAACGTAAAGAAAGATGAAAAGAGATTTCCATCATATTAACCCTGAACAGTCTACAGCGGAACATACACGCAGGATGTAACGAGTTTCAATCAAAACAACTTCAACAAATAACACGAGATACATAATGACATCAATACTTAACGTTCTTTTAAACATTCAAAACCTTTCATATACGATGGTGGATTTTGTGCTGTATACAAGGATATGATCATTATCCATATTTGTCATATACGATGGTGGAGTAGTAGAAATTAAAATGTCGTGGGCTCAAATCTCAAGTTATTGTAACCTTGCACCGGATACCTTTCAATACATTACACTATCTCCATCTAGGAGTTAATCGGATACCGGGCACACCAGACGAGTTGTGATGTGCATGAAAAGCATTAACGCATTAAATTGAGCACGTCTTGTGTAAACATAGGGGAGTTCATGGATTGTTTTGTGCAGATATCGCCACAGATACCTATCAATAAACATCGTCTTTTGACTTTGACCTTTTTTTATATGAGCACAACCCCCTCCCCCTACTTTGATACACAGTTGGCTTCCGAGACGTATAACTAGTGTGTAAATAAATAACTTTCAGACTGTGACGTAAGAATAATGATTTAAGAGATAGTGAGATAGTATAACTATAATCATTCTATTGATTTTTGACGAAAAGTAGCTTTATTGGATTAAGTCTAAATAGAGAAATATTAAAAAAAACACTCTTAAAGGATAAGCGTTAAGTATAGAAAAATAAAAATTGTATCAAGGAAAAGTCGTGGTCAGGTGTATTGATTAAAGAAATGAATTTGATATCTTTTCTGTTGATGCAGGTATCACCCGAAAAATTGGACAGAAAACTGCATCAATGAGCGTAGCGCGTTGATGCAAAAGTTTTCTGTCCAATTTTCGGGTGATACCTGCATCAACAGAAAAAAATATCAAATTCATTTCTTATCATTTTATTATCATCTACTTATGGAAAACAGACTATCTTATGGATCTAAAAAAATCACTCCCGGCACTATATTTCTTAAGTCGGAAGGTTTTGCAGTGATGCGTCTGCCAAAACAAGTTATGACAGCCGCCATGATTCAAACAGCGAACGATCGTCTCTCTATATCTTTGGAATAACGACCAGTTTTAGCAAATTCTACATGCACTATTAATTTTCGAGTAAGTAGAAAGCAATGGTACCCCTGAAATGATAAGCAAACATCAACCAATTGTTTTTTTTTCAGCAACGAGTTCATTCGTGTTTTAGGAAACCCCCGGTTCTAAAAATAGTCTTCCGTGAAAAATTGTGTTGATCGATGTATCAACAAAATTTCTCAGCCAATCTGAATCTTCGTTTCTTGAAAATGACAATGGAAATAAAATGATTTCCTTATCCCTTAGATAACTTTCATCGGAGTGATCGTTTTGACATCAAATCCCTACGTCAAAATATTCCTTGGCGTATGAACAATTGCTTGCTTATCATATGCCTATGAAGAAGAGGGAATCAAGCAGATGGCTTTCAATTTCGGTAACTCGACACAAGATTCGAAATCAGAATCCAAAAGATTACAATTTTCAAAAATGATATGAAACAGACACTTCTCACAATATAAGATACATCAGACAGACAAACAGACAGAGACAATAAAACAGCACCATAGAAACAAGACGGACAACGCATTCGAATGTACAATCTCCAGATTCGGAATGTATTGTAGATGACGCTGTTTAATAACGCATGAATATATAAAGTTTAAACATTGTCAAAACGTGGAATAATAAAGTTATATTATCTAAATACAGATATGTTTGTTTACACTAATCTACGCATTTTGATTGGTTCTAAATAGACGTTCATACCCCAATGGACACGAAAAAATACCGGTTGAGCCGGAAGTACTTTAATCAAAATCATTCAATATTGCTAAGATCGACTTTTTAATGATATTAATGCAAAAACAAACATATTTTTGTTAACAGTAGTCCTTAGCTATAAAAACGGTGTTAGAATAAATAAATATTATATGCCAAATTCATTGATGCACTTGTGTACGCGGTTTTTACAGCGTTTTCGATTGCTATGCGCTTGTTTTGAAGTTCCCTATACCATTGTCCGTCCTTAAAACTTGATGAAAGACAGAAAACGCAGTAAAATCACCAGAGAAACAGAATTTTCTATCTATTTTCTTGAAAAAAATAATCCTATCGTAACAGTTTCTTTTTTTTTTTGGGGGGGGGGGGTTCCGAGCATCCTGCGTTTGTACGCGGTTTTTACAGTGTTTTCGGTTGCTATTCGCTTGTTTTGAAGTTCCTTAGACCATTTTCCGTCGTTAAAGTTTAATGAAAGACAGAAAACGCAGTAAAATCACGAGAAAAAACAGAAACTCAAATCTATTTTCTTCAAAATTATTATCCCATCGTAACAGTTTTGGATCGAGCATCCCGTGTTTGAAATGGCCGACGACAGTCAACGTGCAAAAGTTTGAATGAAATCTTCAAATGAACCGAAGATCAGTGTTTCAAACAATTTCCATGAGATACAATCGTTCTTAACCTATGAGTTATTGAAATTAGAAACCTTTCTATTGATGTATGTTCACCGAGATGAAGAATTTAGAACAAAATATTGTTAGCGAACAGAAAATGAGAGATCAAAACTGACAAAAGACGGCGACCTACCTCGGCCTCGATCAGGATACAGTATCGTCCTGAAATTTAGATACAAATAGATTAGGATCATGCCGGTTTCTACAAGTAATACAGATTTGTAATACAGATAATCTGTCAGTATAAACTCCCAGCTCCTGCGTGTACAACCAAATCACAACTGCCATGTCGGCGACGAGACCCTTAACTGAAGAGCGCGTCATCAAATCTGATGATATAATGAGTTGGTGAAATATTTCTCCAGTTGGGGAACAAATATTTTTGACATATCTGTAGCTTTTAACTAGCTATGTATACATTATTTCTGTTTCGTTTTGGAACTAGTTCGCCTACGGGCACTACGGAGTTGATATTATCTATTATTTCTATTCTACTTAATAACTAATTTCTTGAGTATATTTATGAATTTTGGGATGAATTATGATTTTACACAATTTGTGATGTGACAAACCAAAGTCCAAACTCCAATAAACTGTCAAAATTGAACAGTCAATTCTTAAGTTAATGGGATCGAAAAGGAAGCTTAGTGACATTTCTTTTACTGCATATTCGAAGACAATATTGGCGAATTGCGTCAAGAGATATGTGATACACATGAAGCCCATATATCTGTATCACATGGGCAAGCTCTGTATCATACAGGACAGCATGTGAGAATGAGCTCTATCTACATCAAACGGCACCAGATAATTTCATTGATGATTTTGTTACTTGAATCGAATATCAATCAAAATATGGCACGATCTTTGGATAACATTCAATAGGATATATTAATATTATGTGATCATATATTCCCCCTAAGATGATAAACGGGTGAAGGTCAGCGTTATATACACCTGACATAGTCCCTCATATGTTAAACGTCTTCAAATTCAATAGCATCATTTATAAACAGAAAAGAATTTTCAGCATGGACCAGACATGTACGTTTCGGGTACTAAACCCTTGTCTGTGATCCTCAATCTATATTATGTAATATGGCCAAAGAGGGTGAAAATTATTCCGTCAAAAAATGTACTGAAAGACGTTGCAGGATGGGTGGGTACCCACAATTTTGGTAACAGACAATTTTGAATGCGTTGAAGATACAGACGATCAACCGAAGTTGACAGAACTCGGCTACACGTGCCCTCGGGCACTCCTGGTCCACCAGCAGTGACACTTATCAAGTACTACAAATGTTAAACTACAAATTCAAAAGCAACATATATCAGGCATCAAATATTGGTTTTGGTAATGTTACTTCCATGTAAAAACCATAGAATCATTGAAGAAAATTTAATAACCGAAACATGTGTCTGGTGCATATTAAATTGTTTCGAAATTTTCTTCAAGAAAGTAGAGTTGGAACACTTCCGTATTATTAATATTGTCGACGTAGACCATTGATTTAGTGGCATTTTCAAACATTGATTTTCTATCTAGTCGATTTGAAAATTTCAGAACCTAGAAATGTCCTTTCCTATGAACTTTTTTTTTATGATTCTTATTTATGGGATAGTACTGAACGATTCTAGCTCGGTTGCCACTCTGGCAACCTTGGGCAACTCTTTTTATCGGCGGAAATTCAAAATGGCCGCCAAATGCCTTCCACCAATAAATGAAATTATATTCTTTCTTTAAATATTAAGTGTGGCACATCAAATCAGGGGTTTTGAGGGTCAACAAACCCATTTCCGATGTCATTTTTACAATTTGAGTTCATTCAGGACTAAAAATTCAAGATGGCCGCCAAATTTCAACCTCATTATAGTACAATGTGAATAGTTCAATAAAACGTTCGTACAACACATCTTATTTGTAGTTGCAATGGTCCTAGAATACATTTAGTTTGTGAGTTTGGTTGTTATCATCTGACACATGCTTCTAGGACAACTCTGCTTATCGTGGAAAATTCAAAATGGCCTCCAGATAGTATCCTACTACTGTGTAAAATGTAATACTTATTTGATATATCAAGAGTAGCACATCTAATCAGTGGTTTTAAGGGCAAAGAAATCCATATCTATTGTCATTTTGCTTATTTGTTCATTAAAGGCTAACCTCACTTCAATATTCTCATTTTGTTACGAATAACTGTGGTACATCTTATTTGTGATCCCAAAGGTGGATCAATGTCTAATTTCTTTTTGTCGATATGAGCTTACACATGCTCTTTTGACACAAATTGCACATTCTCAATCCGTAAAAGTGAAGAATCTTTTTTTA
This sequence comes from Pinctada fucata, assembly GCA_028142955.1. NCBI lineage: Eukaryota > Metazoa > Mollusca > Bivalvia > Pterioida > Pteriidae > Pinctada > Pinctada fucata. Next base: position 51,539,210 of record AP027108.1, read on the forward strand.
ATTGCAAATCGTCTATGCTCTAAGGAAGGGGGATAAGAGTTGATCTGAAGCAAGAATCTACATAACAGGGCTATGGATTGTCAAAATATCATGTAAAATACTTAAGTGATTGTCTTATTTGAAAGTCTGCAAAAGGAATTCAAAGGAGCAAAGTTCTTCCAGGATTGCTGCATGATCTGTGCATTTTTGTATTCGTGACATAGATCATTTTCCCTGTCACTGTTCTTTTGACTTATGCTCTTGTTTTGTTCTAGATTCATTTCAAGCTGGTCACACTGACTACGTCTTACTCTTCAACCAAATATTCTCTGTGTTATAAGAAAACATGTGGAATGAAAACCTGTTTAAGATATGTTATAGAAACAACCTTCAAACTATACGGAACACTGATATTCAAGACAATTGCTTTCAAGATTTCACCCACTTGAGTTTTACATGCCAAAACATACGTAGTACCATGTCATCTTTCTACAGTTGAAGACTCCTAACTCAGATTCAATATTGAATCACTGTAGAGAAAAACGGAGGGAACCTCCAACCAGATGTAAAAAATATCCTTAGATGAAACAATAGCAGAAGAAATTTTGAAAGGCCTGTTCATTTACAAACTTATTCGGCCTTATGAAGAAAAAGGAGAGCACTAATAAAAAGCCTTTTACTATTGAGCAGCCTTCTCTACATAGAAGAATACATTCTATGCACCAGACATGTATGATTCGGTCAATGAATGCTCATTAGTGGTACTTTAAGCCAAATGATTCAAAGAAGCATAAATAATAAATGTTGTTTTGCAACATTTGAAGACATTCTTTTACAAAGTTCCATTTTAAGTATAAATAGGATAAATACGCAAGGTTAAGAATTTAATCGAAAAATGGTACTTGCTTACTCTAGAATACCCTGCGTCAAACAAATTGGTCTGATATCATCATGATCAATAGGGAAACTTTATTTTTTGTCTTTTGAGTACCATTTTAATCAAACAAATGACATGTTTAACTTTGCATTACATTTTGACGAATCTTAGTCTGTTAAAGTTGAACCCATCCAATCTTATATTTCACTCTTATCTATTTTTCATTATATCTTAAGTCTTATGAAATACTAGCTTGTGATATTTCGTATTAGAAAAATACAATATTCACACATTGTTGTATTATGTTAACTTATTATTTCTTCTGTATTTTTCTAAGTTCCAAACTAAGTTGGTATTCTTGAAATGAGCATGTTTAAGCTCAAGTCGTAGCAAGATCCAAGCGAAGGAATACTACGACCCTCAAATTACTAATACGATGAGTTGTCCTTACTTTTTCTTAGAAAAAAAAATTGAATTCAGATAAATGTTTCTGAATTGAAGCTTAAATTTGGCTGCTATTTGGAGTTTTCAGCCTTAAATAAACCCATATTAACATAATGACACAAGATATTGATTTTGTGGCCCTTAAAACCACTGAATAGATGTGCCATACTTGATATATTAAGTAGTTCTTACATTTTACTCAGTGGTAGGGGACTATTTGGAGGCCATTTTGAATTTCCCCCGATGATAAAAGTTGTCCTACAAGTATATTTGAACTTGAAACAACCAAAACAGCAAAATAAATGTATTCAAGGATCATTGCAACTACAAATAAGATTTTTTTATTGAAATCTACACATTGTACCATAATGAGGTTGAAATTTGGCGGCCATCTTGAAGTTTTAGCCTAGAACGAGCTCAAAATGTCAAGATGACATTGGAAATGAGTTTGTTGACCCTCGAAACCCCTGATTTGATGTGCTACACTTAATATTTAAAGAAAGAATAAAATTTCACCTATTGATGAAAGGCATGTGGCGGCCATTTTAAATTTCCCCCGATAAGCAGAGTTGTCCCAGAGGCATATGTCAGCTGATAACAACCAAACCAGCAAACTTAATGTATTCTAGGACCATTGCAAGTACAAATAAGATGTATTACACGAACGTTTTATTGAAATATTCACATTGTACTATAATGAGGTTGAAATTTGGCGGCCATCTTGAATTTTTAGTCATGGATGAACTCAAATTGTTAAATTGACATCGGAAATGAGTTTGTTGACCTTCAAAACCCCTGATTTGATGTGCCACACTTAATATTAAAAGAAAGAATTTAATTTCATTTATTGGTGGAAGGCATTTGGCGGCCATTTTGAATTTCCGCCGATAAAAAGAGTTGCCCAAGGTTGCCAGAGTGGCAACCAAGCTAGAATCGTTCAGTACTATCCCATAGATAAGAATCATCAAAAAAAGTTCATAGGAAAGGAAATTTCTAGGTCGGCCACATGATATATAAGGCTGTCAAATCGACTAATCATGCCTATGATACATCTTCTTTAACTCACTTGAATATGAAAGCGTAGTATTCAATATGGCAGTTCTGTCATGACGCTCATTTTTTGCGAAATCGGCTGCATTGTGGCGGATGCTTTTGGATGGTCATCATCAATAGTCCTCGAAAATTATTATGGCAGGATTTTGCTTTCAAAACTTCATTTTGTGTTGTTTTCTAGACTTTGAAGCCAATAATCGGTGTTTATTATTGATGCCTATTGATTATCTACATCTAAAATTGAATATGATTTGGCATTAAATTTGTTTGCATCTTGTGCATAGAACTATTAAACACATAATCTACTATTGAAAAACTATTTTAAAGAAATCCATTCGATGAACCGCCACTCATGTTCACACCATGTAAGGTGTCCTGACGAGGGATGATTTTTTGTGTTATTTGTCCTGGATTTATTGTGTACGTCCTGGACTTTTTGTGTCATAAAATTGTTTGAAACTCCATAAAATGCTCCATTTGACATTTATTCAGTTTGTTTTCATGTGTATTTATGATGTTTTAGTCATCTGTTAGGGACCGCAATTAAAAATGTACGAATATCCTAGATTTAAAAGAGTGGAGCTCGTAAAAAAGTTCCCCGCGAGGGGTTTGACAGTAAGTGTTTTGAATGTACTTCCCTGACATTGTCGCCATAGCACTTTCCATATGGACATAGCGTCAGACAGTGCATGAATTTTAAATATTTTCATTTCCATGCTTCATAAACATCGACGGCGGGTGCGGCTAGCCAACAGGGGATGCTTACTCCTCCCGGGCACCTGGTTTGTGTTTTTCCCCTTCTTTTCTACGGTACCTCTAAGCGGACATGTTAGTTTCTTTTTCATATTGTTCCAAAGGCAGGCGCGTAGCAAGAGTGCTTTTTAAGTGGAAGCACTTTCAGTCATGAGGTGTGGGGATCGCTTTGAGACCCAAATTTGGTCCAGGGAGAATCCCTTGTAGGGATCCAGGCCAAGGGGCATAGCCCCGAAATCTAATGCATTTTACACATTAACACATTTACACATTAAGCAGTTTTCTACATTAAAATCACCCATGGTACACTTTCTGTTAGTCTGCAAAACGATGTGGATCATTTGAGACAGGGCCCCGACCTCCTGTCCTCTCTGAATGTCAGTCGGACTCCTCGGGTGATAACATACATGAGCTCGCGGCGGAAGAGCACGGAATGTATTACGTCCGCCCTCTTTTTATATCCATTTACATATTCATCCGTGTTGGTTTGGCCCCTGCGTTTTGCGTTCTTGTTTGTGTGTGGTCATCTGACAGTGAGGAGGTTGTTTTACAACACAATTTTACGTTCTTCGAGACCTCTGGGTAATCGGAAAAGTGGGAGAGTTGTGCGCACGTAATCCAGGATAACCATACCTTCTGCTATTTCAGATGGCCGTCCTAATTCGGCACCGGTTGCCCATTGGTCTCGTTGGTTTATGTGTAGTCCTTTGTTTTTGATGTTTCTGTGTTGTGCATTGACGTTCCTTGTACCTTACGCGTCTCTTTCTGTGCTTGTGTGCTTTGTGTTTTGCATTGGGTGTTTTGGGGTTTTGCTGTGGGTGCTACAACCTGGTGTTGTTGGAGTTCCCCTCCTTTGTGAATACTGATTGCGACGTTGCATAATTTCTCATCAGTAATCTCTCACTGCCATATCGGGAGTTCGCTTCTTTTCATATGGTGGAGATTTTTGTTTGTTTGCTTTGGTTCCTGCTTTATCCTGATTTTGTATGCCTTCGGTTTCTGATTTTCTGCTGTATACAGGGATATGGTCATTATCCATATTTGTTATTCTTTTTGTGTCACTATGAATACTTATTGTGAGTAGGAATAGTTAGTTGTGTCACATTAAGTGTTAAACGTATTCAAATTCATTAGCATCATTTAAAAGCACATAAAATATAAAGTACAAAATTTATACAACGTCGCGTTCAGTATTCAAACTGACACACCTAAGATTCATTTCGTTTTTTTGACAATGTAGATATTGCTCTTGTATAGAAAAGTGTAAGTACAAGATGATAACGTGATACTGTGAGTTTTTTTCTACGTTTCTTTTTTGGGTTGGGAGGTTCTCTTTTTCATAGCGACGTTGCATGAATTGTTAGTTGTTTTACTCTAAATACTGATTGCGACGGTGTATGAATTGTTAGTTGTGTCACTGTTACTATTCATGAATTATTAGTTGTGTCACTTTGAATGTTAAACATCTTCAAATTCAATAGAATCGTTTAAGAACAGATAAATTTGCAGCATGGACCAAGCATGCACGTGTCGGATACTTAACCCTCGTCGGTGATCCTCAATCTAAACAATGTAATATGGCCAAATATTGAAAACATTATAATGTCCAAAAATGTACCGAAAGACATATAAGGAAAGGTGATGTATTTATACAGTTATATTCAACATATAGATACGTCCTTTACGTCTATTTAAATAACCTGTCTAATCGAACCCTCTGTTCGAACTTTAACCCTTTACATAGATTTGTAAGTAATCCAATGAAATTACTTAAGTAATTTGCATAAAGCGTTAAAGCGTTCCAATACACATAGGTAGTTTTCATTGTAAACTGAAAACATAATTCAAGTATTCGAAGGCTCTGTTTCTAGCAGTCAAGACGTTTTCTTACACCAATATTTCTTACTATGGGCGATCGTGATTCGTGTCCGGACGATTGTATTTTGGAAACCGACGAAAATACTCAACCCCAGGCAACCGGGAACTCATTGATGCTACTGACGCCCTAGAAATTTTTAAGAACATTCTTCAATCTCAGTTCCATAGCTTTAAGAAGGAACAAGCCGAAAGCGTAGAGAGCCTTTCGAAAAAAATTAAAGATAACGTATCAAGTAAGCTCAAAAGCGAGGGTAACCGAATCCAGTTCGATTTCAATACCGAGTTACTCGAGGGATTAGAGAAACTAAACAAGCGCGCATTCGCTAACAAAGACAGTGAATCTGTTAGCCTGATCGCCGACATACAGAAAAAGTTGGAGACCAGAAATAAACATATCCGGATCGCAGACTCCTCTCCCGCCGGCTGGAAAACCGTACAAGAATATCAGTGTAACGAAATAGCAGATAACTCGGACGACGAAAAGAGGATTCGTAGTGCGGAAAACAGGGCCCTGAAAGCTTTAATCATTAATGTATAAAGAATACTAGCAAAATATTCATAGACGAAGCCTTCATGAAGACATTTGATAATTCTCTGTTAACAAATTTATAATGAAAGGTTTACGTAATATATACTGATATGATGATTTATTTGATCCTGTGGCCATCTCACATAAAGTTTTAAACGGTTATCTGTTCAATTTAAGTATTAACCAGCTGTTTCCATACAGTCTAACAGTTAAATGTTTGCTATATATTTTCCAAACACTTGACAAACAAAAGAGTTACAAAAGATCCTGACGATAATCTCATCAGCACTCTCAATAGAGCACAAAATTGAGCATGCTCAATAAATAAAAATTCATTAATAACTTCATTCTCGAAAGGGTTCCTATTCTATCTTTCTCGTTAATTTAGGTTTGTCCTTAAATCATTAATGTAATATATTATAAATTATCATACTAGGGACGGACCCCTAGAAAGTTTAAGGTGGTACCAGGTTGCCCGGGAGGAGTAAGCATTCCTGTTAGAATTTTACTCTAATTGGCGAAAAGCGACTTTGTTCTTGTCCTTTATATGGCGTCGCCGGTTTAATGACGAAATTATGACATAAAAATTTTTGAAGACAATATTGGCGAATTGTGTCAAGAGATATGTGATACACATGATGCCAACTTATCTGTATCACATCGGCCAGCTTTGCATCATAAGGACAGCATGTCAGAATGAGCTCTATCTACATCAAACGGCGCTAGAGTATTTTATTGATAACTTTGCTACTTGAATATAATATCAATCAAAATATGGCACGATCTTTAGATAACATCCAATAGGATATATTAGCATTATGTAATCATATTTCCCCCCTAAGATGATTAACGGGTCAAGGTAAGCGTTATATACATCTTACATAGTCCCTCATATGTTAAACGTCTTCAAGTTCAATAGCATCAATTATAAACAGAAAAACAAATTCAGCATGGACCAGACATGCCAATGTAATATGGCCAAAGAGGGTGAAATTTATTCTGTCAAAAGTATACAGAAAGACGTTGCAGGATGGGTGGGATATGATGCTACAGTACCCACATTTTTGGTAACAGAACATTTCTGGTAACAGAAATTGAATGCGTTGTAGAGACAGACGATCAACCTAAGTTCACCGAAATTGCCCTCGGGGACTCCTGGTCCCCAACCACTGACACTTATCAAGTACTACGAATGTTAATAATGATTCAATAGCATCATACATCAGGCATCAACTATTGGTTTTGGTAATGTTACTTCCATGTAAAAACTGAATAATCAATAAAGAAGATTAAATATCCCAAACATGTGTCTGGCGCATAATAAAGTGGTTTGAAATTTTCTTCAAGAAAGTAGAGTTGGAACACTTCTTTATTGGTCGATTTCAAGAAATCGACCTTACTAGATTTGTAGACCGGATGCTGTCTGAATAGGAGAAAGTTCCTTATTGAGTCCGTCAGATTCAATAATGCATCATTGAATTATCCTTATGAAAGAAAGTTTTCATGACTAGTGATTAACACGTGACCAGAGACAGGCATTCCCATGACCTCCCACTTTCATGACTAGTGAAAAACACGTGACCAGAGACAGGCATTCCCATGACCTCCCACTTATTTATCCACAACACAAAAATAGGACATGTCGTCATGACCAATTAGTGAGTGTTACAGTGAACCCTATGCCTTCAAAATTCCTATGGAAAGCTTTTTCTCGTTAAGGATATACCACTTTGTTTGTTTGTTTATTTTCTTACCTAAGACATATTGATAAATGAAACAAAGAAATTAATGAGCGATAAAAAAGTCGACAAGACTGTACGAGTCACAAAATTTGAACTTTTTAGAAGTTTCCCCTTATTTTCCTCCAAATTCAGTGGCGGATCCAGCACCCCCTTTCGACGAAAAAAAAATTATTGTGGGATTAAAGAGATGTTGATATCGACCAAGCTTTTTTGGAAAGCTAATACTTGTTATTAATATTGTCGACGTAGACCATTGATTTAGTGGCATTTTCAAACATTGATTTTCTATCATGCCTATAATACATCTTCTTTAACTCACTTGAATATGAAAGCGTAGTATTCAATATGGCAGTTCTGTCATGGTGCTCAATTTCTGAAAAACCGGCCGCTTTGTGGCGGATACTTTTCGAGGATCATCATCAATAGTCCTCGAAAATAACTATGGCAGGATTTTGCTTTCAACCCTTAAGTTTTTGTTGTCTTCTAGACTCTGAAGCCAATAATCGGTGTTTATTTTTGATGCCTATTGATTATCTACATTTAAAATTGAATGTGATTCGGCATTTAATTTGTTTGCATCTTGTGCATTGAACTATTGAACACATAATCTATTATTGAAAAAAACTATTTCAAATAAAGCCAGGCCATGAACCGCCACTCATCTTCCTTTGCTTTATTCTTTGGAGATAATGCATCATTGGTATGTCAAAGAATGATAACTCTATGTCACTTTGCTGAACTTCAATGAAATATTTACTTATCCATATCAGTTTTGTGCATATATAATTAAGGCGATTAAATTGATCAGATTATATCTAAAGGTATGCCTGTAATTTTATTCAAGACAATTTTTATAAATTATTTCAGGATGCTGAATAAAGCTTCTATGGCTTAGATACTTTGATTTCAAAATAAAATTGATCAACATTTTTATCAAAATATAAATGTTACTTTTTCAAATACTCATTTCAATAAAATAGAATGATATTTTGTTGAGGGTTAAGTGATGCACATATCTTTTTGTACATTAACTTGTTTTGATCCGTCTGATATATCAAATTCCTTTTGAATAGAAGTATCGTTCAGGACCTTCAGTCCTTCGATTTCTTTTATTGATCTCAGTGAGCCTTGATGTCTTCTTGGTAAACCGAATATTGTATCAAAAATACAAAGAAACGAATATAACTGAATACATAATGATATGAACTTTTTGTGATAACATGAGTCAGATTATTCTCATCATTTATTCTGATTGTCTTATTAATGGAAAGGGTTGATGAGTAGGGAACGTTTTCTGTTTATGTAGTCAATTTCTAATAAAAATATTGCTTGAAAAAATTAAATGTCTTCAATGCTGCAACACACAAATGCTTAATTTGAATATCAAATGTTTGCCCAATTTTATTTACATTTACAATATCCATTTTTAACAGTTAAATTAAGGCAAGGGGATAATCTCCAGCAATCTCCTGCACCCAACAAGCGAAACAAACCAACAAGAAAATGATACGTAAATGACATCAGACAAAACTACAAATTATAAAAAATTACATGACAATAACCACTAGAACATTATACAAAAAAAAAGATAAAAACAGACTTACAGAAACATCAAATATCAATGACAAAACATAAAAGGAGGAGACCAATGTGCACCCGGCGCCGACTTTGGACGGCCATCTGCTATAAGGAGACGGTGTAGTTATCCGGATTACGTGCTAACAATCCACCCACCTTTTTGGTTGCACAGAGGTCTCCATAGACGCAAAATAGTTCAACTTGTATAAAAATAAAACTTCTCACTGTAAGGTGACGTCATAGACAAGACAATTAAACGCAGTGGCCTTTTGTAACACAAATTCTATGAAAAAAAGATCTTAAAAATTGTATTGCATGCGTATAGTAGTCTGTTCTCTGTTTTCTGAAGCGAGCTCGAGATCAATCACCCGAGAAGTCCGACCAACTTTCAGATTGGACAGAGAATCAAGACCCAGTCTCCTCTGGCGTGATTTAAACAAGGCCAGTCATGGAGTTTGTCGTCACGGTTGGCCAGTCTGCATCGTTGGGAAAGACACTGGTACAAAACTGTAGATTGGTCTAGTACCATGCCCAGTGTTATTTTTGATAACGTCGTGATCATTACCTCGGTAAAGCAGGCGACTGACTTTTTTCATACCTTTGTGGTTGAAGTTTGATCTACCTTTGATCCTTCTGATTTTGTTTATTAAGTCACCTTAAAATGAAGTTAATGAAATTCCAAATGATACATACTCTGATGCTGGAGTTGTTCCAAATTTTGTGAGAAGTTCAGAGTAGTTATTGTATAATTTCCAAAAAGATTTTACAAGTTTATGATATCTATATCCTTGATTGATAAGTTTCTCTGTAATTTGTCTATTCTCATCATGGAATTCCGAAACATGGAGCAAGCTCTAGCGTATCTGATGAGCTGAGAGATGTAAATCCCGTACGATGGCAATCTTGGAACATCACCACCAAGCCAAGGAAAATTAACTATTTTGAAGTCAAAGTCTTCTCTTTTGTCGTATATCTTTGTCTGCATTTCTAACTTATTGATTTTGATATCAAGATCCAAAAGTGGCCTATCTTCATCATCTGTGTTTACATTAATCAATGTTTACTCTGGTGGATAAATTTGAGTTTTGTAATGGTCAAAATGTTGGTTCTCAATATTCAAACTATCATCAAGATACCTAGAGGTCCCGTTGAAACATTCCAAGTGGTCAACTTTCTTCAGTATTTACAAATTTTGCATGACTTCTTTTTCGTATGTGTATAAAAACAAATCTGCAACAAAAGGCGCACAATTAGTACCCATAGGAATTCCAATAACTTGCCTGTATAGAGTGTCACAAAATCTTACAAAAATGTTGTCTAAAAAAGGACAAGGCTTTGCACAACTCAGATTGAGTCTATGATTTGTATGATTTGTATTCTACTGAAGAAAATAATCCTTTTGTGTCAGAAGTACATATTAATGCTTTACCCTCTCGATGAAAACACCATTTGATAAGTTTTGATAAGCGATCTTTTATCTTCTCATGAGGGAGGATGATGTACAAGTTAGATAAGTCGTAGGATGAGATAGAGAGCTTACGAAATATACAATACAGGACAAGTACAGACTAATATGCAAAGATAATGAGCTAGAAAATGAACAAATATACTCTGTATCAGATATATCAGAATGATAATTATAAAACATTAAAGTGCATTAAATGAAAAAGTTCAAATCAAAGACAAAAGAAGAACAAAAATCCTGCAGTAACAACATAACTCACCCTTCCTGCTACATCTTTTTGGTACACTTTTGGATATAATAACTTAAAACGTAGGTCCTGAAGCATCATATCCCACCCATTCTCCTACGTCTTTCGGTCCTTTACGAATAAAATATCTTTCACATCCTTTTGCTATATTACAGTGTTTAGATTGGGGATCACTGACGAGAGTTAAATACCCGAAACGTGCATATCAGGTATATGCTGCAAATTTATCTGTTCTTACATGATTCTATTGAACTTGATGACGTTTAACATTTGCCGTGAGGTGCTTACGGAAGCCTTAGATAATTATACGAAAAGATGGTGTAAATCAGAAGGAGTCGAACCGCATACTCTGAATGACTGGAAAAACCTCATTTTAGATAAAACGGATATTCGAATAGATAACTTCCAAGGAAACCCTCATCTTTTTTCAAAATCCACGTACCAAATCAGACAGATATTTCAAATCCAAGTTAAGTTACTTACATGAAAAATATGTCTTTGCACAAGCTGATAAAGCAGCCAACAACGCCATTATCATTTGAAAACGTTACTACATATCAACTTTAGTTTCGGAACTTTCGTCTACTAATACGTATATCAAAAGCAATGAAAGTGTATCTAACATTTTGAGCAAGCATAACAGTGAAATTTCTTCATTCAATATTTCTGTTTCTAAATTAGATCTCCCAACATTATATTGCATACCGAAACTGCACAAGTCTCCTTACAAATTTCGATTCATTGCTAATTCTAGCGACTGCTCTATTACAATCTTGTCTAGAAATCTGACATCAGCACTTACGGCTATTAAAGAACACATTACTAGATATTGTGAAACTCTTCTAAACAGGAAAGATATAAATTTTTTTGGTCTATTAAGAATTCAGGGGGATGTTTGAAAAAATGAAATCTGAACATTTCTAAGCAAATACGATTTCTTCATACGAATTCTCTAATATGTACACCACACTTCCTCATGACAAAATTAATGATCGATTATCTAAACTCATTAAATGGTGTTTTGATAGAGAGCGGAAAACTTACATCTGTACATCTGAGTCAAAGGGTTTCTTTTCCTCGACAGACTACAAACCATACAAATCACGGACATGTGGTGACCTGTGTAATGCCTTGTCCTTCCTCTTCCAAAATCTTCAAAAGCAAAGAAAATTTGATGATCTGAAATGTTTCAATAATACTTCTAGGCATCTTGATGATATTCTAGCTATTGACAAGCCTGCTTTTGAATTGTATAAGAATGAATTTATCCACAAGAATTAGCACTTAACAAGGCAAACGTTACAAATATAGAAACACCATTTTTTAACCTAAATATCAAAATTATCACGGAAAGATTCATACAAGTGTATATGAAAATACAGATGATTTTGGATTCAGCATAGTAAATTTCCCATGGCTTGACGGTGATGTTCCAAAACTACCGTCATACGGCATTGACATATCACAGCTCATCCGGTACGCTAGAGCATGAACTGATATTTTGGATTTTCAAAGTATGTCACCAGACGGACACTAGGCTTGGTACTTTACCAATATACAGTCTTGTACCAGCGCATTCTAGAGCCTTGCACTCTGACTTACTGCATGAAGGGCCCTGTCCAAACCTCTTTAGAGAAGACAGGGCCCAGACCACCTGTCATCTCTGAATGTCAGTCGGACTGACCTCGGGTGATAATATACATGAGCTGGCGTCGGCAGAGCACAGATTGTATTACGTACGCCCTCTTTTTATATCCATTTACATATTCATCTGTGTTGCTTGGGCCCCTGCATTTTCCGGTCTTGTTTGTGTGTGGTCATCTAACAGTGAGGAGGTTGTTTTACACCACAACTGTATGTTCTTCGAGACCTCTGGGTAATTTGAAAATAAAGAGGGGTGTACGCACGTAATCCATGATAACCACACCATTTGCTTGTTTTGCGAATGGCCGTCCAAAGTCGGCACCTGTTACCTATTGGTCTCGTTGGTTTATGTGTAGTCTTTAGTGTTTGATGTTTATATGTCGTATGTCTCTTTTTCGTCTCTTAGTACGCTCGTCATTGTGTTTACGCATCGGGTGTTTTGGTGTTGTATGAACCAGACTCCAAATATCACAATCAAATCAGTGAACAACACAAAACCCGGAACCAGACTCCAAATATCACAATCAAATCAGTGAACAACACAAAACCCGGAACCAGACTCCAAATATCACAATCAAATCAGTGAACAACATAAAATCCGGAACCAGACTCCAAATATTACAATCAAATCAGTGAACAACACAAAACCCGGAACCAGACTCCAAATATCACAATCAAATCAGTGAACAACACAAAACCCGGAACCAGACTCCAAATATCACAATCAAATCAGGGAACAACACAAAACCCGGAACCAGACTCCAAATATCACAATCAAATCAGGGAACAACACAAAACCCGGAACCAGACTCCAAATATCACAATCAAATCAGTGAACAACACAAAACCCGGAACCAGACTTCAAATATCACAATCAAATCAGTGAACAACACAAAACCCGGAACCAGACTCCAAATATCACAATCAAATGGCTAAGAAATGCTTGAAAAAATATAATACACAACTTTTTTTTGAGTGACGAGAAAAGAGAACTCAGACTTACGGACGGAGAAAAGACACATGATTGATTTTGTTCATAGTTTAAACTTCTTTATTTTATGAGCAATATCCAAAGTCCAGTGCAACATGTACAAGTTCGGAATATAAGGTGGCGCAGTGAAAATCTTTTAAAAGTGTGAAACGTTTAAAAATATTTAAATATCACATTCTACATATGACATACAAGTTATAGAATCTAAGTACGTAGACCTAAACAGAAAATTGATAAGATTTTTCGGTCTAGATCATGTAAAAGCATATGAGGTCCATCTTTCCAGAATTATCAGTGACATTCTAGATTGCCATTGATTGGCTGTTAAGATCACCAAATGAAAACTTCCCTATAGGGATGAATTATACCCCCGCCGCTGAATAATTTTCTGAGTAGATCCATTTCATGATCTGATGTGACATTAAATTTTCCAAATTGATAGTCTCTCATGTAAGGTCATCATTCATGGTTAAGTTCACTATATTGAATAAAATACTTAGTACGTTAAATGAATTATGATATATATCAGATGAGATGAGTGATGACAAGATTGAACATCTTATCTGCATAAAAATATCTAAGGCCAAGGGCCATTAGTCAGGTCTGACTTTTCCGACAGCAATGATCCCTTTCCTCCCTGCACATCTTCATGAGTTAAAGAAGATCCTGACGATAATCTCAACAGCACTCACAATAGAGTACGGAATTAAGCATCGACGGACCCCTAGCAAGCTAGAGGTTGGACCAGGTGCCCAGAAGGAGTAAGCATCCCCTGTTGGCTAGCCTCACCCGCCGTCGATGTTTAAGCACGAAAATGAAAACAATACATAAACTTCATGCACTCTCTGACGTTACATGTATGTCTATATAGAAAGTGCTATGGCGACAATGCCAGGGAAATATATTCAAAACACTTACTGTCAAACCCCTCGCGGGGAACTTTTTTACGAGCTCCACACGGCAAATCATATCATGATCTTTCATCATGTTAAGTTTCACTGAAATCCATCAAATGGTTTGGGAGGAGTTGCGATGACAAAGTGCGACATTAAAAATGTATGAAAAATCTACGTCTAAGAATAATAACTCAGGTCTTAGCATTCTACAGCAATTCATTTTCTTGATGCACATCTATATCATGATCTTCCATTGTAGAAAATTTCAATGAAATCCATCAGTTGGTTTGGTAGGAGTTCCGATGACAAGCTTTCATTTACTGACAGACGGACGGTCAGGCAGGGTGAATCCAGTATACCCCGCAACTTTGTTGCGTTGGGTATAACAAGACATTTTCTCCTGATATGCACATCAATAATCACATAATTTGACAAATTTTCATGGAACTGTTGCGACGGGTGTTGGATGCGAAGAGGAGACGTTGACTGTTCCCCAAGCACCTTGTCTCACTTCAGAATATTGTTTTTTCCGGGATTCGTAATTGTTCCAATGGAAATTCTCATGATTTTGCCCTGTCTCCTTAACTTCATTACATTTAAGTAACACATTCTGTATCATATTCAGGTATTATATTGTATTATAGGAAGGAAAAGAAAGATAAGTCTAAGTTACTTTGCTGAATTTCACAGATTGTACGAAAATGATCCTGAAATAGTTATTATTTAATAACGATCGATATAATGTGAATATATAATTCAGGTGATGATGTCTTTTCTAGATTATAAATAAAACATTGCTTGAAATCGAATTCCACAATAAATTATTCAAAACATCTCAGCATTTTTGAAGTTGAATAGCTCGTTATGAAAGCTTCAGCTACATTGATTACGAAACAGACTTATTAAAAAATTTCAAACATAGTATTATTGATAACTTTTCAAATACTCATTTGCTAAATAGAATGTAAAGAGTAAACGGTACTAATTTTGTTTAAGTCGACACGTTTAAGATTTTCAACATCCACTTATCATCTTCCTGTTTACCTTCCTCTAGGGGGCGTCTTGATTTTATCTAACCTAAATGTTTACACAAGAAATAAACAGGAAACTAAGACGATCTGGAAACAGTTCAAATTCCTGGAAAGAAGATGCCAAAACTATGAGTTAGAAGAGGATTCCAGATCTCATGAATATATTGGTGGCGGCGTGATGATGAGCGCTGAACTCAATATAAATATAACATATGCATGGTAACTTTTCTATTTTCATTGGGAAGCAACAGCTGCTTGGATGTAGACTGAAAAATTAATTAGCATTTAGATAGCGCTTACAAGATATATTTTTAGTAACGTGTTAAAATCCTTAACTTTGAAGGATGGCTTTCATTCAAGTAGTACTACTGGTTTTGATCCGTCGAGTCTTATCGGACACAAGTTCTGACTATACAACACAATGTCCAGCAAGATGCGATATGTTAAAAGAGTTAGACACACTGAGAGGAGAAATGCAGGTGTTAAGACAATTGTTGAACCAGGAATCCTTACTGAGAATGAGCTTAGACCAACAGGTCCAAAGTCAGAAGATAACCATACAGAACTTGGAAAATGAGGTAGACTTACTAAATAGAACAACTGGAGAAGTTCAGTCAGTTTCGAGCCAAAGTAAGTTTATTTATTTATTTCATTCTTATTCTAGAGAAAGTTTCTATTGTAAATATTTTCGAAAATAACCAAAAAAAAAAAATACTGGAATATAACTATTTTCAACATAATATTTGGATTTTAAGCACTAACCCCTTCAATTGGGCACATAGTTTTAATATATAATTATCAAACTGATGTCCAGCAAAATGCAATAAATTCTATCAATTTAAATGATTACATGGATGATTCAACGCAATCAAACCAAATCAAATGTTGAACCAAGAGTCATGCGTCCCTAAAGCATTACCAAACTTCAGGTTACTTTAAGTACTGTATGAATGATTTTTTCTTCGGAAGACGGACGTCATTCCTGTAGATATTAAGTTTTATCAAGAATTCGAACTGCAGGATAAGACACTCAGAAAAAGAATTATTCCATATGATCGACGTCTGAAATATTGTTTCTCAATGTTGGTATATTTGCATCATGGGTCTTCGGAGTATTTCGTTGTTTTATTGTGGGTGCTTCAACTGGATTCTGTTGAAGATCTTCTAGTTTCTTTAATATACGAGCTAGCGCTTTATTTAGGCATTAGGGGTATAACACTCATTTTCCGGCTGTTCTGATAACCAAAAATGCATAAATACATCGAAATTTGCACGACTTCGGCAATACTCGGGACTATGCATTTTAATTCCGAGTTGAATGAAACATTAATAGCTATTTTCTGTAAGCATTTACACTTTTATTCAGGACGAATGCACGGAATGTCACAGATTTTGATAAAATTTATATACATAAGGTACAAAGATGTATACACTATATACATAAGGAACAAAGATATATACACTAAATACATATATATGACACTATATCTACAAAGAAAAAAATAAGTTTAAATTCAAAATTCTTAATATCAAATCCGGTTGCCATGGAAACGGACTTTAAACACTGAAACAAAATGCATTTTGGGCGTTAAGAATGTGTAAAAGAGAATCCTGACGATAATCTCAACAGCACTCACAATAGAGCACAAAATTGAGCATCGACGGACCCCTAACAAGCTAGAGGTGGGCCAGGTGCCCCGGTGGAGTACGCATCTCTGCTTGGCTAGCCGCAACCGCTGTCAATGTTCATGCACGAAAATAAAAAAAAATCTAAAATGCATGCACTATCTTAGGTAATGTCTATATAGAAAGTGCTATGGCGAATATGAAGTCACATTTATCATTTATACAGCTTAATCTAAGACAAAAAGTGATGAAATATTAATACCCTATATTACTCTTTCAAGTTGAATATTATTAATGTTTGGTTTATGGTCTTATCTATATGTTTCCATAGCAACAACTCATGTACCCTATAGCCCTATACCCTAAGAAATAGCGTTTTATGAACTTTTATTATACGAAAGAAAATCAAAAATAAAATATATTCAGGAACGAGTCCGTTGCTATGGGAACAATTGTGTAAAAATCGCAAAAAACCCACACTGCGACCTTGGAAATGGGCATCCAAACTTAAGTTAAGACTTTGCTTTATAATATATGAAAAAATAGTTGTGTAAGCCTGTTTAGGTTTTTTAGCGAAAAACTCATTTATAGATTGTATGGCCAAATTACTATAGCCACCATTATCAGTTTGTCTAAAAACTGATTCTCGTATTTTGTTTGGGGCTTACTTGATCTTTATTAAAATCGATTTTCAACTTCATAGGATTAAAAATAACTATTTTATAGAAATAAGAAAAAAATGGTTGCAATGGTAACATATGTTCCCCATAACTTTTAAGGAGCTCTTTGTGTTAGATATATTCCAAAATTTATTATCTGTTCATCATGATGCACAAATTTTTGAAAATAACTCTGAAGTTGCAAAATAAGTAATATCATTGACCATAGTTACCGTTGCCAAGGTAACTTTTGTACTTAACAACAGGTGGGTTGATCTTGAATTTGCTCATTGAATCATTCCATTTCTTTATCATATATACATTATGAGAGAAGAAAAACTGGAAAATACAAAGAGCATTTTAAAATCAATATACAGCTGACACTTGTTATCTCGAAGTCGATGGGCTCACTGAAAATACTTCTACATAAGCGGAGTTCGAGATAAACATCAGTCGAATTTACGGTATATTTTGCAATGTATTGTACCACCTATAAGGCTAAAAGAATCGTTTTGCTATTGTATTTTATACGATAGATATCGGAGTTTAAAAGGCTACTCGTGCTGAAAATGTAATGTTTATTTTACAACGTAGAAATGATTCTAGAAGTGTCATAAACGTATTCTTGATACTGAAATTTTATGAAGAGGCGCATTGAGAACGTCAGGTATTTTTATTTGTTGTGTGACCCCCCCCCTTTTTTTTTATCGCACCGATCGCCTCGGCCCTGATATAATACCAGTTTGGTTGTCTTATTAATCTGTCATAAGCCGTTTACCTTCAAGACTTTTAGATCATTGTGTCATCAAAGTACAACGAAGACATTTGGTTCGTACGCTAGATTTCTATGTGGTATCATGTTTTCATTCTTCACTTAAATTTACTCGCATGCAATCAAGTTTAATCATCTTCCTCTTAGTGTACAAAATTTTATGAATGGATTATTTTGTAGATCATCAGTATAATCATTGTTGCTCACAATGCTTTATTTCAGTTACGATAAATCTTGCGAATTTTATTTTTGTATTGGGAGTGGGCTTGTATTGGTTTGTTTATTTTTTTAGCCGTCGCTTTTAATAAAAATTTCAACATAACAAACAATGCAATTTTAATTAATGAAACATGCCTATTGGACCCTTTGCCGTGTGGAGCTCGTAAAAAAGTTCCCGGCGAGGGGTTTGACAGTAAGTGTTTTAAATATTTCCCTGATGTGGTCGCCATAGCACTTTCTATATAGACATAACCTCAGACAGTGCATGCATATTATAAATTGTTTTCATTTTCGTGCATGAACATCGACGGCGGGTGCGGCTAGCCAACAGGGGATGCTTACTCCTCCCGGGCACCTGGTCCCACCTCTATCTTGCTAGGGGTCCGTCGATGCTCAATTCGGTGCTCTATTGTGAGTGCTGTTGGGATTATTGTCAGGATCTTCTTTGACTCATTGGAATTAACGAGTATTTAATACACGAAGAAAATGACTATGGACTTCGAAATTACTTCGAGATAAGCGAAATTTCGAGATAATCGATTTTGAGTTATCCGAAGTCAAATTGGTTAAAATATGAAGGCAAAAAGATGGGACCGCCGCCCGACTTCGAGATAAACGGAATTTCGAGAATACCGAGTTTGAGATAACCAGTGTCAGCTGTAATAGAATTAGCTACTTTTGTTGTCATCGTTACCAGCCTTTTGACAATATAAGACAAAATCAGTGAGATTATCTGAAATGTTAGGGTCATATCTTTAGAAAACATAACAATCTTCCAAAATCTTCTCATATTGACCAATTATAGAGCTTCAAAAAAGCTCAATTTTGCCAATTTTTCAAATTTATAGGCCGTTGCCATGGGAACCATATGACCTAGAAAGATTTTTTTTGTCAAATTTATATTTTTTCATAGGTCCCTACATATGTGTGAAATTTCATGAAAATCGGAGACCATACGTGCCGAAATTGTTAAAATGGTTACAGAGAATTGGTATTAAGATTGTCAATAATAAAATAAATGTTCATAGTGCCAAAAATATGAAATATCTAAAACATATCCAAGATATGGAAGAACATCAAGCTTTTTCACGATATTGTTATAATACCCCTAAACATATTTATAGCTACAGATATGCAGCATGATTTCCATACAGATGTTTAGGTCAAATTGTTTGTACGGATTTTGCCCTTATACATACTTAATTTAACTTAATTTACACTATTGTGTGCCAATTCTTAATAAGATGATGCACTTAATACTTAGAAAAATCCCCAAATATTCTAATATAGATAAATAAATGTGTAATTTATATATTATAACAAATGTTACATTATGCAATATGGAGTCTGCGTGGAAGACGCATTTGTTTCTCATCTGACGTTAAACTATCAAAAGGCGATGGTCCAGTCAATGGGAACACGTTTACCCGCTCCACATTGCAAACGGAAATCAGTGTTAATAATAATAAAAATAAATATGTCGTTGCCGTGCAATATTATACAATTATTAACTGGAAATGAGGGCAATATATGATTTGTCGAACCTGATGATAAAATATTGCCGAAGGCCGAGGGCGATATTTTGTCTGGAGGTCCAACAAATCATATATTGCTTTCATTCCAATATTTGTTTTATAATACCTTTCTTCTTTACTGCAGCATCTAACCGATTGTCCCAGCATGTTTACATTCATTTTCGTCTATAAGAGAGAGAGTATGGAAAAATCAGCAGATTTATAACGTCATCAATGACGTGACGTCACAAACGATGCGTTTTTGAACTATTGCCCTAGGGCCAATATTGATGTAACTATTGACTGCTTGGTCAAATGTTCAAATTTATAGGCAATTTCCTATGGGGATTTTATATAGAGATACTTGTCCTGATAACGGTATAACAATTCAATATTGATCTCATTCCCAGTTCATATTTGTATCACGTATCCGTATATGTGTTCCTTGGCCCCTGCGTCATGCTGTCTGTTTGTATGGTCATCTTACTTTGGGTATTTCACAACCTGCATTTTATGGTGACGGCACTACCAAAATCAAAAGGATCAAAGGTAGACAGCATAACCATAGAATCTTCAAACGAGAAGAAAGGTTCCCGCCCACATGTGATCTCTGAATGTTAGTCGGACTCCTCGCGTGATAACATACATGAGCTCATTACAGCCGGCAGAGGACGGACTGTATTACGTACGCCCTCTTTTTATGTCAATTTACTTATTCATCTGTGTTGCCTGGACCTCTGCGTTTTGCGGTCTTGTTTGTGTGTTGTCATCTAATAGTGAGGAGGTTGTTTACACCATAAACGCAGATAGGGTTGTGTTCACGTAGTCCAGGATAACGATGGTTGTCCTAAGTCGGCACCGGTTGCCCATTGTTCTCGTTGGTTTATTTTAGGTCTTTTGTGTTTCATGCTTCTATGGTGTGAGTTGGTGTTCCTTGTCCCTATTGCGTCTATTTCTGTGGGTGTCTGTTCTATGTTTTTTTAATTGGGTTATTTTGGAGTTTTGCTGGCGGTGCTGTAACCGAGTGTTGCTGGAGACCCCCCCCCCCTCTTTCTTGATAAAGTGTAAAATTCCACTTTGAAAATCCAAAACATCAGTGCATGCTCTAGCATACCGAATGAGCTGCAAAATGTCGATACCGTATGACGCTTATCTAGGAACATCACCGTCAAACCAGGGAAAGTTGACCTTGTTGAATCCAAAATCATCTCTCAATTAAATTTCTACTGATAAATGGTATAACAAATGTATTTATATATATTTCTTCCATGGTCTAATATATTTGTCTATGCCATTATTCTTATTTGTTTCATTTACTCCTCAAAAATAAAATTAGTCAGATTTATCCTAAAATTTTTTGAATTCTTTTATTCTTGAATCTTTGAAACATGTAATCTGAATACAAACATGTTAGTTTTACCAAACATTTAACTACTTCAGTAATGCTAAAAAAATATTTATTTTCAATTCATGTGGTACCAATTTACGTTGTCTACTGTAAGTCGTATTTCTATTTCTATAGCTCCGTCATGCCACTCCAGTTAATGAAAGTATTTGATTGAAACAATCCCATCAGATAGGAATAACTTTTACAATTGTAATGGATATTTTCGTTAATCATTTACATTCAATTGCAATGCTATTTCCAGAGTATAACAGTTCCATAGCGTTCACGGTGTCCACTTCATTCCACGTATCAGGTTACACCAATAGACGTATTGTATATGACAAGATAATAACAAATGAAGGAGAAGCGTACAACAACATCACTGGGATCTTCACTTGTCCAACGCCTGGATTATACGTATTTACCTGGTCTACAATGTCCAGAGATTCCGGACAATATTGTTATGCTTACATCTACCATAACAGTAATAAATTGTTGATGTCTCACAGTTATGAAATGAACAATGGTTACTATGAAGTGGCAAGTAACACGATAACGTTGTCACTGTCTGTAGGTGACACGGTATGGATACAGACGGATACTTGTAAATTCGGATATGGTTATCCTTATACTGCTTTCTCAGGATGGAAACTGTAAGGATTGAGACTACGGTACATATCCTGTTACTATGTCGTTAGTAACACGTTGTATTGACGTTGTCTGTAGGTACCATGGTATGGATACAGACAAGTACTTGTCATTACTATTATGATTATCCTTATACTGCGTTCTCAGGATGGATGATATTAGGATTGTGTTATGAAGGTATTTGTAATGGCAGTAGTCATGAGGCCGCCAGTAACACCATTGTTTTGTCACTGTCTGTAGGTGATATGGTATGGATACACACGGATACTTGTCATAACGGATATTGTTATGGTTACTGCGTTCTCAGGATGGAGGATATAGCAATATATATTGATTCGTTTATTCATTATTCAATTAAATCAATACATCATGATCGCTTCATTGAGCTTATGAAGTATATTCAAAGATATCGAATATCATTATCTTAGCTTAATTGAACTCAGTAAGCTGATATGTCTTCTTGCCTAAACGAATGTTGTATAGAAAAATAGAAACAAATATGACTGAATATTAAATGATATGAACTTTGTGTGATAAAATGAATCAGACTATTTTCATCGTTTATTCTGAAAGTTGTATCAAGAGAGTGGCTTGATTAATTTGGAATGTTTTCTGTTTATGTTGTTAATTCTTAAAAAATATTGCTTGAAAAAAAATTAATATATAGTTCATTGCTGCAACAAATAAATGCTCAGTTTGAATATCAAATGTGTTTCCCAATTTGATTTGCATTTACAATAACAATATCAATTTGTTAACAGAAAGTTGCAATACAGGCACACGAAGACAGCTTACGAAATACACAGTACAGAACAAATACAAACTAAGATAATATTTATTTGTATCTGATCTATTAGAATGATTATTAACATTATTATGAAATATTAAAGACATTTGAAGTCATTAAATGAAAACTTGGAATGGAAACCAAAGACAAAAGACGAACAAAAATATAGCGCATCTAACATAAAGAAAGATGGAAAGAGATTTCCATCATGTTAATCCTGAACAGTCTACAGCGGAACATACACGCAGGATGTAACGACCTTCAAACAAAACAACTTCGCTTCTTTTCATGCGGTGGAGGTTTTTGTTTGGTTGCTTTGGTTCCTGTTTTATCCTGATTTTGTATGCCTTCGGTTTATAATTTTTTGAATGATCGATTTTGTGCTGTATACAGGGATATGGTCATTATCCATATTTGTCATTCAACAAATCATACGAGATACATAATGGCAACAATACTAAACCTTCTTTAAACATTCTAAACCTTACAATACGATGGTGGAGTAGTGGCTATCGCGGTTAACTACAAACTCAAATTCCATGGGTTTCAATCTCACCGTCGCTGGTCATTACAAAGTTATTGTAACCTTGGACTGGATACTTTTTCAATACATTGCACTATCTCAATCTAGGAGTAAATCGGACACCTGACACACAAGACGATTTAGCACTTCTTGTATAAACAAATGAGAGTTCATGGATTCTTTTGTACAGATATCGCCATAGATACCTATCAATAGACAAGGTCCTTTAACTTTGACCTTTTTTACATGGGCACAACCCTCCCACTACCCTGATACACAGTGGTCTTCCGAAACGTATAGCTGGTGTATAAATAAATGACCTTCAAACTGTGACGTAAGAATACATAGGGAAAACTGATTTAAGAGGTAGTGTATAACTATAAATATTCTATAAATTTTTGACAAAAAGTAGTTTTATTGGATAAAGTCCAAATAGAGAAATACTCAACAACAAAAAAGAACACTCTTCAAGGGCAAGCGTGAAGTAAAGAAAAATACAAATTGTATGACAACACATCAAAGGAAAATTATGGTCAGGTGTATTGATTTCCTAATCCCTTGGATAACTTTCATCGGAGTGATCGTTTTGACATCAAATCCCTAAGTTGTATGTCAAAATATTCCTTGGCGTATGAATAATTGCTTGCTTATCATATGCGTATGAAGAAAAGTGAATCAAGCAGAGGGCGTTCAATTTCCGTAGTTCGTAGAAATCGGCGAATCAGAGTCAGACACAAGGTTCGAAATCAGAATCATAAAGCTTACAAATTCTTAAACAGATATGAAACAGACCTTTCTCCCATTTGCCCCCATGTGGGATAGAGTTTGCCCATAGCGACGCGACATGTAGGGTCACTGTATCCCACATGTACTTCGCATGACTTTTGACGTCGGCCGTATAGGCCGTATCGATATTGTGATGTCGTTGTTATCCATTGTGACGTCATGATTTTTGCACCTAAAGCGATGACCTCTCAACAAAAACGTCGTTTTAAAACTCTTTTTTTTACTTCTAATTCTTACTAAACCGATTAGGGCTAAGGACTACGATTTATTCTTTTAGAATACACCATTTTTTAGGACGCTGAAAACGAATATTCCTTTATTTTTCGAATTCAATAAATTATCGATTTCATGATTTAATGGAATTTCATGAAAGGTCCATAGAAATGGGAGAAAAGCGATCAACCATATCTTTGTCATGTGGGATGAGATAAGCCCACCCTCGGGGTCTGGTTTCTGGTCAGGGAACTCGGCAAGCCTGGTTCCCTGACCATAAACCAGACCCCTCGCGTGGGCTTTTCTCATCCCACATGACAGCATATGGTTGATAGTTATACTCTCACGATATAAGATAGATCAGACAGAGACAGAGACAAAAAACAGTGTCATAGAATTAAGACGGACAAATAGATAGAGACAATAAAATACACCATAGAAACAAGACGGACAAAAAGACGGAGACAATAAAATAGCAACATAGAAACAAGACGGACAAACAGACAGAGACAATTAAACAGCACCAAAGAAACAATACGGACAAACATACAGAGACAATAAGACAGTGTCATAGAAACAAGAAGGACAAACAGACAGAGACAATAAAACAGTGCCATGGAAACGAGAAGGACAAACAATAAAACAGCACCATAGAAACAAGAAGGACAAACAGACAGAGACAATAAAACTGTCATAGAAACAAGAAGGACAAACAGACAGAGACAATGAAACAGCACCATAGAAACAAGAAGGACAAAAAGACAGAGACAATAAAACAGCACCATAGAAAGGACAACACTATCGAAAGTACTATCTCCAGAATTCAGTACAAGTACGGAATGTGTTGTAGATGGCCATGGCGCTGTTTAATAATGCATGAATGTATAAAGTTAAAACATAATAAAGTATAACATACACCATGTTACATATACATTGTATATAATTATTGAAGTAAAACCGGTAGCACCTAAGTAAATAGAATCGAATAGGAAGTTTCAGCTAATTGACATTTCTTTTCCTGCATTGTTCAAAACAAGGGGGTCGCATTTTTGACTAATTGTATAAGAATAAGGACACGGGAATTACCAAAGAACATTTGATATGGCGCCAAATAGTTGTAAATTGAATATAGAATTAAAATGTTCACTTTATTTCATTCCTTTCGAGGCTGGCCAACCATATTAATTGCATGTGGAATCTCGAATTACAAAATAAGAACACACTGACAAATATCTGGGTCAAAATTCTTCAACAATAAGATCCCTATTAACTAGACGACGCTATATTGATTATATAGATCTGAACATATACACATTTATAAAACGAAAAATATGAAAAGAGAGAACAAAAAGAAAAAGTAGAAAACGTTTAAAAATATTATCACATATTAACATCTTAAACTTGAACTTTTTCATACAAGAACAATATCTACATGCAAAAAAGCCCCGAAAAGAATCGATAGTTGTTTTACATGAATTGTTAATTGTTAATCTTCTTTAACTCATTTGTGTCACGGTAAATTTTGATGGCGACGTTGTATGAATTGTCAATTCTATCATTGTGAGTTAAAGATCCTGAAGAAAATCTCAACATCAACAGCACTCACAATATAGCATCAAATTGAGCATCGACGGACCCCTAGCAACCTAGAGGTGGAAGCAGGTGCCCAGGAGGAGTAATCATCCCCTGTTGGTTAGCCGCACCCGCCGTCGATGTCCATGAAAACAATATATAAAAGACATGCACTGTCTGAGTTTATATCTATATAGAAAGTGCTATGGCGACCATGCCAGGGAAAATATTCAAAACACTTACTGTCAAACCCCTCGCGGGGAATTTTTTCACGAATTCCACACGGCAAAGGGCATAAGTGAGAAACAAATAAGTTAAAGATCCTGACGAAAATCTCAACAGCACATACAATAGAGCACCAAATTGAGCATCGATGGACCCCTAGCAAGCTAGAGGTGGGACCAGGTGCCCGGGAGGAGTAAAACTAATTGCGAAGTTGTATGAATTATACGTTTTGTCAATGTGAATACTGATTGCAACGATGTATGGATTGTTAGCTGTGTCACTGCGAATACTGATTGCGACTTAGTATGAATTGTTATTTGTGTCACTGCGAATATTCATTGTGACGTTGCATGACTAGTTAGTTGCGTCACTTTGAATACTGATTGAGACCATGTATGAATTGTCAGCTGTATCACTGCTAATACTGATTGTGGCGTTGTAACAATGGTTACATTTTGTAGTTGTATCACTGTGAATACTGATTTCGACGTTGCATGAACTTTTAGTTGTGTCACTGTGAATATTTATTGTGACGTTGCATGATTTCTTAGTTGTGTCACTCTGAATACTGATTGTGGCGTAACATAAGTTTTAAGTGGTGTCACTGTGAATACTGATTGCAACCTTGTATGAATTGTTATTTGTGTCACTGTGAATACTTATTGCGACGTTTATAAATTGTTAGTTGTGTCACTGTGAATATTCATTGCGACGTTACATGAATTGTTAATCGTGTCACAATGAATACTAATTCTGACGTTGTATGAAGTGTAAGTTGTGTCACTGTGAATACTGATTGCAACCTTGTATGAATTGTTATTTGTGTCACTGTGAATTCTTATTGCGACGTTTATAAATTGTTAGTTGTGTCACTGTGAATATTCATTGCGACGTTACATGAATTGTTAATCGTGTCACAATGAATACTAATTCTGACGTTGTATGAAGTGTAAGTTGTGTCACTGTGAATACTAATTATAACGTTGCATCAATTGTTAGTTGTGTCACTGTGAATATTAATTGCGTAGTTGCAAGAATTGTTAGTTATGTTACTTATAATATTGATTGTGGCGTTGTATGAATTATTAGGTGTGTTATTGTTAATACTGACTGCGACAGTGCATGAATTGTTAGTTATATCACTGTGAATACTGATTGCGGCTTGCATGAATTATTAGTTGTACCATTGTGAGTACTGATTGCGACAATGCATAAATTGTGAGTTGTGTTAATGTGAATGCTGATTGCGACGTTGCACAAATTGTTAGTTGTGTCACTGTGAATGATGATTACGACGTTGCATGAATTGTTAGTTGTGTCACTGTGAATACTGTGTGTATGACAAAAGAGATGATTTTGGATTTAACATAGTCAATTCCCCGTGGCTTGATGGTGATGTTCCTAGATTACCGTCCTATGGTATCTATTTCACAGCTTATCCGGTATGCTAGAACATATACTGATGTTTTGGATTTTCATAGTAGAAATTTACAAATTACCAAGAAACTTTTAGGACAAGGTTTTCGCTTTTACAAACAACTGTCCTGTTCACTAAATCCAGAGCACCCTGTTTTCACGGTTTTCTCAAAAATATCATATTGTCATATTCCAAAAAGATATCAATTTTATACATGTAGTACTCCTTTAGTCTTAACAGAAGATACCATCATTTTGGCTGTACATCAATTAAGTTAGAAATAAGACGGAAAATAAAAAGTCTACGGGGATTTTCTGTAGTACAATCGCTGAAATTAACATGGAAATCTCCCGTAGACATTTTATTTTTCATACTGCGGTTTGAAGGCAGCTGATAGGGTTAGTTGAAGTTACTTTCCAGTTACGACTAAAGGAGGTAAATTCTCGGAAACAATCATTAAACGAAAATTCTTCAGACGACAGAATAAATCACCAAAACAGGGTGCTCTTGATTTAGTGAACAGGACAGTTGTAAAGACTTTCTGGAAATTTTACCAAAAAAATACAAAAATTAATGTCAACTTCTTCTGAAATTCGGACCAATACAGGCAACAGAGTATATTACTTTGGGTATTTCACAACCTGCATTTTATGGTGACATACTTAACAAGATAAGAAGGACCAAAGATAGACAACATCACTATCACTATCAGGATCATCAAACACCTTTTATGCCGTGGATATGATCCTAATATCACCAGACGGACACTAATCTTGGTACTTGACCAATCTACAGTCTTGTACCAGCACATTCTTAAAACTTGCACTCTGACTGACTGTGACGACGGGACTCCATGACGTGCCCTGTCCAAACCTCTTTAGAGAAGACAGGGCCCCGACCACCTGTCCTATCTGAATGTCAGTCGGACTCTCAGGTGATAACATACATGAGCTCGCGGCGCCAGAGCACGGATTGTATTACGTACGTCCTCTTTTTATATCCATTTACATATTCATCTGTGTTGCTTGGGCCCTGCGTTTTGCGGTCGTGTTTGTGTGTGGTCATCTGACAGTAAGGAAGTGTTTTACACCACAATTGTACGTTTTTCGAGAGACATTTAAATAGAAAAATAAATAGAACTTCATCGATCAAAACTATTTTTAATTCATTTATTTTGTAAAAAAAAAAAACCAACAACAACAACATGTACGTCCCTGATACTATCTACACATATTTTTGGGGGGGTTAATTTCAGTTAAGATACATGGGCGGATTTTGAAGGGGGCCCAAGGGGCGCACGCCCACCCCCCCCCCCTAAAATCATCGAAGTAAGGTATTTGGGGGGCTTAACTTTTATGTGTATACTCAATTTCAGGCTGTTTTGAGTGGAATGTCGAAAAATTTTCGCTGGTTCGCTGCCGCTCGCCGCCTTACTCAATTTAGATTAACTTCACACCATTTGCTAAGCACGACCATTTAATGCTAAAATAGCCAGAATTATAAAGTAATACTACACCTTCCTGCCTTTACTTTACTGTGACTATTTGGACGGTCTTTTTCTGACATATGTACTAAGATTTTAGTCAACAAACATGTAGTCTTGCAGCAAAGGGGATGTCATTTGGGTTGTGTACCCCAACCCTCTCTAAAACAATTTTAGAAAGTTCGCTGGTTCGCTTCGCTCGCCAGATATATTCAATAATACATAGTTTCTACGTTTTTGTATGTATTATACATTTTCCGTTCTGGTGGTCAAAGGATACCAAAACATGACTTCGTCCCGGACCCACTGGAGGAGGGAGTAAGCGGTCCCCAGACCCTTTGCCTTTTTTATATTCATCCTGACGATAATTTCAACAGCACTCACCATAGAGAGCAAAATTAAACATCGACGGACCCCTAGCAAGCTAGAGGTGGGACCAGGTGCCCGGGAGGAGTAAGCATCCCCTGTTGGCTAGCCGCACCCGCCGTCGATTTTCATGAAGCATGGAAATGAAAATATATAAAATTCATGCACTGTTTGACGTTATGTCTATATAGAAAGTGCTATGGCGACAATGTCAGGGAAGTATATTCAAAACACTTAATGTCAAACCCCTCGCGGGGAACTTTTTACGAGCTCCACACGGCAAAGGGCATAAGTGTGACACCCTCCTAAACCCAAATCTTATATCCGCCCCTTAGATAACCCTAACCAATATATAGTGAAGTTCAACCAGAGAATACTTTGCCCTACAGCATACTCTATTCCATAAATGATTATGACCACGATGATGGACGTAATTATTGTCTTCAACGTACATTTTAGCTCAGTGGTCGGATTAAATCGTATGGAATAGATATATATAAGAGAGGGGGAGAGGTGGTCCAGCTCGGTCATTTCAACTCATTTGGTCCATTTTATGAATTTAAAAATATTATGCGCAATAATCGGGAAAAGAGGAAATGAGAGTTGCTCATAAACAACTCGACCCAATCTATTTCCGCGCACGGGGGTAGCCCCTTTCCACTTTCCTTATTCTTTTGAATTTTACTTTACATTTGGTATCCATCCATGATCTTTTATCGTATTCGTATTATTTTTGCAATTTCGAGTGAACTTGCAGTACTATACTTAATCTTGACAATGGCGCAGCTAGGGTGATTTCTATGTGGGTGTCTAGAGAGGGATGGACCAAGTATATCAACTCCTCCCTCGGATGGGGGAGGGTCACTGATTCTTAGGAGGGGTTCGTTTACGGGAGAATATGGTTTTGGGTTCGGCCTATAGAAACGCCTATAGATCCGAGACCTGTCGAGTAGGCAATTCTGCAAGGGGAGCATGCAAGGTTTAAAATTAATGTGTGATCTGTGAGTCATCCATGTAACTTTTCAGACGTTTTCCCAAAAATACGAAGTATTAAAGTTTTAGAATAATGATATAGATATTGCTGAATCAAATTAGACAAAAGATAAGGCAATAAGAGAAAAATGCTTTGTTCATTTTATCTTCGAGACTTGCAAGTACAAGTTATAAGTTTTAAAATTACCCAAATGTGATTTGAGATTGTCCCTTACTTACATTTTGTATTCTGGCGATAGCATTTGCTGTCTTTCCCGAGAGGGATATGATATGTCTTATTATCACGCCTCGAACTAAATTCAGCCAATGACGTCGCAGTATTACGGTCACATTGTGTCCTACCTTGACGCCGAAATAGGTCACTAAATTTTCAAACGTTAAGAATTACAAAGAAAACGTTACGAAATGGTTCTCGGTATGATAAATTCGTTATAGGGTTTATTCCTGTCATACGTCCTACTCAAAGTACTTGAGTAGGAATGGTGACAGGAACAAACCCTATAACTAATAAAGGATAAATATACGAGCACATTCGTTCTTTATTCAAATAAAGGGAAGATATGTTAAAAATATGATTTGGAGATGTTCCCTGAAGCTCACACAAAACGGCTGGACATCAAACTTGAAAGAACTTGATTAATTCTGTCTTATGTTTCTCTTTATAATATATAAGAATATGCCATCAAATTCTCTGTTTCAGTATTTTTTTAATTTCACTTTATATCTGCAAGTACAAGTTATGTGTAAAATTGCAAAAATATGTTTTTAAATCGTCCCTAACATATTTGGCAATATCATTTGGCTGTCTTTTTCTCGATAGATATAAGCTAACGAATATGATATGCTATAAACAATAAATATACGAGCACGTTCAACCTTTTTGAGGCCTACTTTTATAATAAAGGGCACATTTGCTAAAAATATGATTTTGAAATGTTCCCTGAAGCTCACACAAGCGGTCAAAGTTGTACAGAACTTAATATATTCTGGCTTATGTTTTACTTTTTACTGTATAAACATGCCATCAAATTCTCTTTTTCAGTATTTCTATAGTTTCAGTTGTACTGATCACCGACCACCTGTCCTCTCTGAATGTCAGTCGGACTCCTCGGGTGATAGCATACATGAGCTCGCGGCGGCAGAGCACGGATTGTATTACGTACGCCCTCTTTCATATCCATTTACATATTCATCTGTGTTGCTTGGGCCCCTGCGTTTTGCGGTCTTGTTTATGTGTGGTCATCTGACAGTGAGGAGGTTGTTTTACACCACAATTGTATTTCTTCGAGACCTCTGGGTAATCGGAAAAGTGGGAGGGTTGTGCGCACGTAATCCAGGATAACCATACCTTCTGCTATTTCCGTGGCAGATGGCCGTCCTAAGTCGGCACCGGTTGCCCATTGGTCTCGTTGGTTTATGTGTAGTCCTTTGTGTTTGATGTTTCTGTGTCGTGCGTTGACGTTCCTTGTCCCTTACGCGTCTCTTTGTGCTTGTCTGCTTTGTGTTTTTGCATTGGGTGTTTTGGGATTTTACTGTGGGTGCTACAACCTGGTGTTGTTGGAGACCCCCTCCTTTGATAAAGACAGAGTACAAGTTATGTGTAAAATTGCAAAATATGCTTTGAGATCGCCCCTGATATATTTTCACGATTGAATTTTGCTGTCTTTCTCTAGAGAAATATACTAACAAATATTTATGCCTTAAACAAGAACTATAAGGACATATTCATCCTTTATGATGTCTTTATTTCAAAATATATGGACAAATATGTTAAAATATGATTTTGAGATGTCCCCTGAAGCTCACACAGACGGTCAAACTTCCACATAACCTGATATATTTTGTCTTATGTTTCTCTTTTCAACATCTGATAATCCTATCAAATTCTCTATTTCAGTTTTTTTTTTATAAATTGCAATTATAATGCAAAAAATCGTGTTTTTCTATGAAATCATATGGAGAAAACAAGGAAATCTTTGAGGTGGTCCTCCCGAAAAACTAAGCGGTGAAATTGACTCATTTTTCACCAAACTCTTGTATATAAGTAAATGACATTATGATATGAATTTAATCAAAATCTCTATTTCTTTTTTATTTAGTTAACTAATTGTCCAGGGCCTCGTTAAAATCTTAAGATAATCTTATTAACTGATATTTCTAGAATCTGTTTTTTATCTTGTTTCAAGATTATCTTTATGTAAATTAATGTTAACATCATCACTCTTTCATGAAAGGGAATTAATTTACGTTCGTGTTCTGGTAAATGCATCGAACAAGTTTAGAGTTATCCCTCTTTCTACTGTGTGCAAATTCCAAAACATAAAACAAAAATAATTCACCATAAATATTGTGGGGGAGAGGCCATATTGTTACAAACACAGCGGCGTTTAACTGTATTGTTTGTGAAAATACCCCCCTATTCTCTCATAGAATACATACTAGTAGTGTACCATTAACATTCGTTTCAAAATTACACCACGGGGTGACTCAGTGGTGTATCTTCCATTTAAAAAAATTAAAATTTATCAGGTTATATCTGAAGGTGTACCTCAAATTTTATTCAAGATTTTTTTTTAAAATTATTTCAGCATTTTGATGGTGAATAAAAGCTGGTATGGCTTTAGATACTTTGTCTATGTAAAATTAATCAACATTGTTATAAAAAAAATTGATACCTTTTCAAATACTCATTTAAATCAAATGTAATGATATTTTCTTGAGCGTTACACATATTTCTTCGTTCTTTGGCTTGTCTTGATCATTTTGATATATCACATTCCTTACATTCTTATATCATCTTTATGTTCTTGATTGTATCATGTGAGGGGCGCCTTCCCACGCTCACAAAAGATAAAAATAGGAACAGTTGTCTGACAGCAGATTTCATTCTAGAACGAAGATGTGATAGAAGAGGATAACAGATGTCATGCAATCTGAGTGGCGCCGTGATGATGAGCTCTGAACTCCATGTGAATATAATATAAGGTAACTTTTGTAGTTTCATTCGGAGTTAGAAGCTGGGCGGATATAGACGTAACGATCATTCAACATTCAGACATCGCTACCGATATATATTTTAACTAACACGTTACAATCCTTAACATTGAAGGATGGCTTTCATTCAAATAGTACTACTGGTTTTGATCCGTCAAGTCTTATCGGACACAAGTTCTGACTATACAACACAATGTCCAGCAAGATGCGATATGTTAAAAGAGGTAGACACACTGAGAGGAGAAATGCAGGTGTTAAGACAATTGTTAAACCAGGAATCTTTACTGAGAATGAGCTTAGACCAGCAGGTCCAAAGTCAGAAGATGACCATACAGAACTTGGAAAATGATCTTGATGTGCTGAACAGAACGACTGAAATTGAGAATTTAAGGCAACTATTAAACCAGGAATCTCTGCAAAGAATAAGCTCCAATCAGAAGTTGAAGAACGAACTAGATGTGTTAAATAGAAAAACAGAAGAGTTGAGATCAGCTTTGAGCCAAAGTAAGTCTAGTTTTTTCTTTCTCTCTTCATTATAAAGGAGCTTTAAATTATATTTATTTTCTTAAACACGTTGGTGCATTTCAAACGTCTTCAAATTGAATATGTTTGATTACCTATAAAGTCACTACTTCAGATTTCATGAAACAAGATTTTACCAATGATCATCACGACAGAAATTGTTTAAATATGTAAAACAGAATTTGATACCAGACTAGAAGGCAAATTTATTCTGCTTACATCTCTAAGACAAAACAGAAAAAGAAGGCAAATTTATTCTGCTTACATTTCTAAGACAAAACAGAAAAAAAATTAGAACATATCTTGCACAACGCTGAAGTAGAATACAGTAAAGAAATCTTGGTTTTATTACAAATGCCGATACTAATAAGAAAGTAGTGAAATTTAAATAATACATCATAAGAGTCATTAAATAGAACGAAATAATTACTTACTTAAATATTTGTTAAAAAATAGGGAATTCTTCAAGTTAAACTATTACTCGAAAGTACAAATAATGCAAACACCGAGATAGGAATCAGCACTATAAACATTTCAGCATTAAAGTATTCTTTTTTCTTACTACAGGGGATAACAGTACTATAGCCTTCACGGTGTCGACATCATCAGCCTTATCTAATCACAACAACAGACGTATTATATACGACAAAGTCTTGATAAACAGCGGGAACGCATACAACAACATAACGGGAGTCTTCACGTGTCCAGCGCCTGGAAATTACGTCTTCACCTGGTCTACAATGTCCGCATCTTCCTCACAAATGTGTTATGCCTTCATCTACCATAACAATGCAGAATTGTTAATGTCTCACAGTGTTGAAGCTGGTAGTAGTAAGTATGAGGTCGCGAGTAACACTATTGTGTTGTTACTTTCTGTAGGTGACACTGTATGGATACAGACTACTACTTGTCATTATAATTATGGTTTTCCTTATACTGCGTTCTCAGGATGGAAGATATAAGGATTGTGTTATGTAGATAGTGGTAGTGGTAGTACTCATGAGGTCGTTAGTAACGCAATTGTTGTCACTGTCTGTAAGTGACATGAAATGGAAAGAGACGTGTACTTGTACATGTAAATACGAATATGCTTATGTTCACTGTGTTCTCAGGTTGGAAGATATAGCAATTTATATTGATTCGCTTATTCATTTTCCAGTACAATTATCACACCATGATCGCTTCATTAAACTCAATTATATTCAAAGACATTCAAAATTAATATTATGATTTTAGATTTATGTTTTCTTGACTAAACCAATGTATGTTGTATCAGAAAATACAAAGAAACGAATGCGGCTGAATATAAAGTGATATGAACTTTGTCTGATAACATGAATCAGATTATTTTCATCCTTTATTCTGAAAGTTGTATCAAGACAGTGGGTTGATTACTATGGAATGTTTTCTATTTATGTTGTCAATTCTTTAAAAAAAATATTGCTTGAAAAAATTATTTTTTGTTCATTGCTGCAACAAAGAAATGCTCAGTCTGAATATCAAATGTGTTTCTCAATTTTATTTTCATTTACAATAACAATATCAATTTGTTAACAGAAAGTTGAAATACAGGCACACGAAGGCAGCTTACAAAATACACAATACACAACAAATACAAACTAATATGCAAAGATAATTGTAATTTGTATCTGATCTATCAGAATGTTTATTAACATTATTACGAAATATTAAAGACATTTGAAGTCATTAAATGAAAACTTGGAATGGAAACCAGAGACAAAAGAAGAACAAAAATATAGCACATCTAACGTAAAAGAAAGATAGAAAGAGGTGTCCATCATGTTAACCCTGAACAGTCTACTGCGGAACATACACGCAGGATGTAACGAGCTTCAAACAAAACAACTTCGCTTCTTTTCATGCGGTGGAGGTTTTTGTTTGTTTGCTTTGATTCCTGTTTTATCCTGATTTTGTATCCCTTCGGTTTATGATTTTCTGAATGATCGATTTTGTGCTGTATACAGGGATATGGTCATTATCCATATTTGTCATTCAACAAATCATACGAGATACATAATAACAACAATACTAAACCTTCTTTAAACATTCTAAACCTTACATATACGATGGTGGAGTAGTGGCTATCGCTGTTAACTACAAACTCAAATTCCATGGGTTTCAATCTCACAGTTGCTGGTCATTACAAAGTTATTGTAACCTTAGACTGGATACTTTTTCAATACATTGCACTATCTCAATCTAGGAGTAAATCGGATACCTGAAACACAAGACGATTTAGCACTTCTTGTATAAACATTAGAGAGTTCATGAATTCTTTTGTACAGATATCGCCATAGATACCTATCAATAAACAACGTCCTTTAACTTTGACTTTTTTTACATGAGCACAACCCTCCCACTACCCTGATACACAGTGGTCTTCCGAGACGTATAGCTGGTGTATAAATGAATAACTTCAAAACTGTGACGTAAGAATACATAGGGAGAACTGATTTAAGAGATAGGGTATAACTATAATTATTCTATAAATTTTTTACAAGAAGTAGCTTTATGGGATTAAGTCCAAATAGAGAAATATTTAAAAAATGAACACTCTTCAATGACAAGCGTGAGGTATAGAAAAATTGTATGACAACACATCAAAGGAAAGTCATGGTCAGGTGTATTGATTTACTAATCCCTTCGATAACTTTCATTGGAGTGATCCTTCTGACATCGAGTCCCTTAGTGGTATGTCAAAATATTCCTTGGCGTATGAAAAATCGCTTGCTTATCATATGCGTATGAAGAAAAGTGAATCAAGCAGAGGGCGTTCAATTTCCGTAATTTGTAGAAATCGGCGAATGAGAGTCAGACACAAGATTCGAAATCAGAATAAAAAAGCTTGCAAATTCTTAAACAGAGACAATAAAACAGGGTCATAGAAACAAGACGGACAAACAGACGGAGACAATAAAACAGTGTCATAGAAACAAGACGGACAAACAGACGGAGACAATAAAACAGTGTCATAGAAACAAGACAGACAAACAGACGGAGACAATAAAACAATGCCATAGAAACAAGACGGACAAACAGACAGAGACAATAAAACAGTGTCATAGAAACAAGACGGACAAACAGACGGAGACAATAAAACCGTGTCATAGAAACAAGACGGACAAACAGACGGAGACAATAAAACAGTGTCATAGAAACAAGACGGACGAACAGACGGAGACAATAAAACAGTGTCATAGAAACAAGACGGACAAACAGACAGAGACAATAAAATAGCTTACAAATTCTTAAACAGATATGAAACAGACCATTCTCCCATTTGCCCCCATGTGGGATTGAGTTTGCCCATAGCGACGCGTCATGTAGGGTCACTGTATCCCACATGTACCTCGCATGACTTTTGACGTCGGCCGTATAGGCCGTATCGATATTGTGACGTCGTTGTTATCCATTGTGACGTCATGATTTTTGCACCTAAAGCGGTGACCTCTCAACAAAAACGTCGTTTTAAAACTCTTTTTTTACTTCAAATTCTTACTAAACCGATTAAGGCTAAGGATTACGATTTATTCTTTTAGAATACACCAATTTTTTAGGGCGCTGAAAACGAATATTCCTTTATTTTTCGAATTCAATAAAGTTGACGATTTCATGATTTAATGGAATTTCAAGAAAGGTCCCTAGAAATGGGAGAAAAACGATCAGTCATATGTTTGTCATGTGGGATGAGATAAACCCACCCGAGGGGTCTGGTTTCTGGTCAGGGAACGAGGCTTGCCGAGTTCCCTGACCAGAAACCAGACCCCGAAGGTGGGCTTATCTCATCCCATATGACAGCATATGGTTGATAGTTATATTCTCACGATATAAGATAGATCAGACAGACAGAGACAGAGACAATAAAACAGTGTCATAGAATTAAGACGGACAAAGAGATAGAGACAATAAAATACACCATAGAAACAAGACGGACAAACAGACGGAGACAAAAAAATAACACCATAGAAACAACTCGGACAAACAGACGGAGACAATAAAACAGCACCATAGAAACAAGACGGACAAACGTACAGAGACAATAAGACAGTGTCATAGAAACAAGAAGGACAAACAGACAGAGACAATAAAACAGTTTCATAGAAACAAGAAGGAGAAACAGATAGAGACAATAAAACAGCACCAAAGAAACAAGAAGGGCAAACAGACAGAGACAATAAAACTGTCATAGAAACAAGAAGGACAAAGAGACAGAGACAATAAAACAGCACCATAGAAAGGACAACACTATTTAAAGTACTATCTCCAGAATTCAGTACAAGTACGGAATGTGTTGTAGATGGCCATGGCGCTGTTTGATAATGCATGAATGTATAGAGTTAAAACATAATAAAGTATAACATACATCATGTTACATATACGTCGTATATTGAATACCGGTAGCACCTTAGTAAATAGAATCAAATAGGAAGTTTTAGCTTATTGACATTTCTTTTCCTACATTGTTCAAAACAAAGGGGTCGCACTTTTTACTAACGGTATAAGAATAAGGACACGGGAATTACCAAAGAACATTTGTTATTGCGCCAAATAGTTGTAAATTCAATATAGAATTTAAATGTACACTTTATTTCATTCCTTTCAAAGCTGGCCAACCATGTTAATTACATGTGGAATCTCCTGTTACAAAATAAAAACACACTAAAAAATATCTGGGTCATAATTCTTCAACAAAAGGATCCCTATTAACAAGACGACGCTACATTGATTATATAGATCTGAACACATACACATTTATAAAACAAAAAAATATGAAAAAAGAGAACAAAAAGAAAAAATAGAAAACGTTTACAAATATTATCACACATTAACATCTTAAACTTGAACTTTTTCATACAAGAACAATATCTACTTGCAAAAAAGCCCCGAAAAGTATCGATAGTTGTTTTAAATGAATTGTTAATTGTGTCACGGTAAATATTGATGGCGACGTTGTATGAATTGTCAATTCTATCATTGTGAGTTAAAGATCCTGAAGAAAATCTCAACATCAACAACGCTAACAAGATAGCACCAAATTGAGCATCGACGGACCCCTAGCAAGCTTGAGGTGGGAGCAGGTGCCCAGGAGGAGTAATCATCCCCTGTTGGTTAGCCGCACATGCCGTCGATGTCCATGAAAACAATAAATAAAATACATGCACTGTCTGAGTTTATGTCTATATAGAAAGTGCTATGGCGACCATGTCAGGGAAAATATTCAAAATACTTACTGTCAAGTCCCTCGCGGGGAATTTTTTTTTACGAACTCAACACGGCAAAGGGCTTAAGTGAGACACAAATGAGTTAAAGATACTGACGAAAATCTCAACAGCACTCACAATAGAGTACCAAATTGAGCATCGACGGACCCCTAGCAAGCTAGAGGTGGGACCAGGTGCCCGGGAGGAGTAATACTAATTGCGAAGTTGTATGAATTATACGTTGTGTCAATGTGAATACTGATTGCAACGATGTATGGATTGTTAGCTGTGTCACTGCGAATACTGATTGCGACGTAGTATGAATTGTTATTTGTGTCACTGCGAATATTCATTGTGACGTTGAATGACTAGTTAGTTGCGTCACTTTGAATACTGATTGAGACCTTGTATGAATTGTCAGCTGTATCACTGCTAATACTGATTGTGGCGTAGTAACAATGGTTACATTTTGTAGTTGTGTCACTGTGAATACTGATATCGACGTTGCATGAACTTTTAGTTGTGTCACTGTGAATATTTATTGTGACGTTGCATGATTTCTTAGTTGTGTCACTCTGAATACTGATTGTGGCATAACATAAATTGTTAGCGGTGTCACTGTGAATACTGATTGCAACTTTGTATGAATTGTTATTTGTGTCACTGTGAATACTTATTGTGACGTTTATAAATTGTTAGTTGTGTCACTGTGAATATCCATTGCGACGTTACATGAATTGTTAATCGTGTCACAATGAAAACTAATTCTGACGTTGTATTAAGTGTAAGTTGTGTCAATGTGAATACTAATTATAACGTTGCATAAATTGTTAGTTGTGTCACTGTGAATACTAATTGCGTCGTTGCAAGAATTGTTAGTTATGTAACTAATAATATTGATTGTGGCGTTGTATGAATTATTAGTTGTGTCATTGTTAATACTGAATGCGACAGTGCATGAATTGTCAGTTATGTCACTGTGAATACTGATTGCGGCTTGCATGAATTATTAGTTGTGCCATTGTGAGTACTGATTGCGACAATGCATGAATTGTGAGTTGTGTTACTGTAAATGCTGATTGCGACGTTGCACAAATTGTTAGTTATGTCACTGAGAATACTGATTGCGGCTTGCATGAATTATTAGATTTGTCACTGTGAATGATAATTACGACGTTGCATGAATTGTTAGTTGTGTCACTGTGAATATTGTGTGTATGACAAAAGAGATGATTTTGGATTTAACATAGTAAATTCCCCGTGGCTTGACGGTGATGTTCCTAGATTACCGTCCTATGGTATCTGTATTTCACAGCTCATCCGGAGTGCTAGAACATGTACTGATGTGTTGGATTTTCATAGTAGAAATTTACAAATTACCAAGAAACTTTTAGGACAAGGTTTTCGCTTTTACAAACAACTGTCCTGTTCACTTAATCCAGAGCACCCTGTTTTCACGGTTTTCTCAAAAATATCATATTGTCACATTCCAAAAAGATATCAATTTTATACATGTAGTACTCCTTTAGTCTTAACAGAAGATACCATTATTTTGGCTGTACATTAATTAAGTTAGATATACGACGGAAAATAAAAAGTCTACGGGGATTTTCTGTAGTACAATCGCTGAAATTAACATCGAAATATCCCGTAGACATTTTATTTTTCATACTGCGGTTTGAAGGCATCTGATAGGGTTAGTTGAAGTTACTTTCCAGTTACGACTAAAGGAGGTAAATTCTCGGAAACAATCATTAAAACGAAAATTCTTCAGACGACAGAATAAATCGCCAAAACAGGGTGCTCTTGATTTAGTGAACAGGACAGTTGTAAAGACTTTCTGGAAATTTTACAAAAAAAATACAAAAGTTATTGTCAACTTTTTCTGAAATTCGGACCAATACAGGCAACAGAGTATATTTATTTGGGTATTTCACAATCTGCATTTTATGGTGACATACTTAACAAGATAAGAAGGACCAAAGATAGACAACATCACTATCACTATCACACAGGACGAAAAAACAGGTTTCCATACCTTGGAAACCTGGTGGAAACCACATGGAAACCCGGGGTTTCCATGTGGTTTCCACCAGGTTTCCATAATGGAAACCAGTGGTTTCCATGTGTTTGGAAAGCGCTAACCGCCCGGTTTCCACGATGGAAACCACTTGGAATCGGGTTGGAAACCTCAAGTTTCCTTTTGGTTTCCATACCTTGTAAACCTGTATAAGAGCTGGTTTCCACGATGGAAACCACTTGGAATCGGGTTGGAAACCTCAAGTTTCCTTTTGGTTTCCACATCTTGTAAGCCTGTATAAGAGCTGGTTTCCATGATGGAAATTAGTTGGAAACTGGATGTTTCCTTTTGGTTTCCATATCTTGTAAACTGGTTTCCATATACTGTAACTGTATGAAAAACTCTTTATGTGTAAGTATATACAGTGAATTTGAAAATTTTGAATCCTGCACTTATCGTATTCCTTTATATCAGTATCAAGGCTACATGTATATTCTTCTATGTACTTTTTATGTCATAATAAAAAACCTTAAAACATGCTTATCATACTGTGTAATATTTATTCAGAATACATGCTTATTCAACATCAGATGTACAAGATTCCATGAAATCATAAATATACATGTTTGAGCTTTCAAATTTAAAAATGGCATCTTCCATTCTTCATTGTCCTTGTTTAATATATCATGTTTTTTAAGATGGAAATGAAATTTAGAAAAAGATGGACGTGTCTCTTTGAAACCACTACAGAAATAAAATGTACTTGTATTCTTTGAAAAAAAAACAGATATTTTTAAACAAGTGTGTAGAAATGATGGACAAATTTTATCCTTGCCAAAAACAGACAAAGTCACAAAGAGATCTCTTTCAGATAAAATTTGTTATTCTGCAGAGATTGACATTCGACGGAAATCCCAGTTCATGATGTTTCAGACCACTGTTACAAATTTCTTTCTTCTGTCCTCTACTTTTTCTTTTGTCCTCTGTCTCATCTGGAATGAATGAAAAAAAAATAATATAGAAAGCGGCAACAAAATTACAAACTACAGTTGTAGAGAACTAATATTGCAGGTTGGGATGTCACAAGAAGCTTATGTCAACAATTTATGAATTATAAGAAAGTGGAAGTTCCAAAAAAGGCACAAATTTATCCCCCATGGAATTAAAATTAAAGAGAGGTTGAGCAAACCCAACTTGTACGTGTACGAGAACTTGTGCGTGTATTAACACATTATCTGTTTACACGTTGACGTTATGCGGTTGAGCAGATGTCACAACGAGTACTGCTACGTGCATATTGTATATACGTTCATATTTTGTTTACAACTGCTTATTCGTCAATGACTTGGCATCTAGATTCTAAAGGTAAGGGACATTCAGCATCGACGGTGAATGATTTATCTATTCTAAGTAATCAGATTTATATAACATAAAAATTAAACCTCAAGAGTAAAATTTTTGGTCAACTTTTAGGGTTCTTCTTTAAGATGTGATACATTTTATTTGCAATTCCTTCTAATATTCAGAAAGTACATACGTTCCCAAATAAATTGAATATAGGTTTTCATAGGTTATCTGCATTCAGTTGCTTATAAAATCTACAAGTACAAGTAATCATCAATGTGTACTTACAGCTTTACACGTTATACCGAACGTGTAACGTGTAACACAGGTGCGTGTAGCGCAAAATATGATGACGTCTTAAACAACTTTTTGACGTATGCGTACATGTACAAGTTCGGTTTGCTCAACCTCTCTATTATACCATGGTGATGGTGAAATTTCAACCCGAGTGTGCAAAAATTCTGAAAATTCTGCAAGTCAAGAACGAGGCTTGCCGAGTCGTGGACAAGCAAAATTTTGTACATGAGGGTTGAGATTTAGCCATCCCTCCCTCATGGTGTTGTTTGATTGTTTTTCTCCCACAACTTATCTGTCTGTGTCTGTTATAAATAGTTATTTGTTGTTTGACCAAAAATGTGTGACCTTTTCCTTGAAAATGACCCTGATCTGATTTGGGTAAAAATTTTGTCCCATCATGCTTTACCATCCCTGCAAATTTGAAAGATGAATGATGTATATCAAGTAAGTTATAGCCAAAAATGTAAGTGTGACTACCAGACAGATGGACAGGCAGACGCCTGACAAATGATCCCTTTATGTCGCTCTTATGTTGCAGGCAACATGAATGAAGTGTCTCAACTCAGTATAGTAAGAAGCTTACATTGACATCATTGGATGCTAATTTTTCATGCAGTCCTTCTAGTTCTTCAATGGTTACAGTACAATATTGACCTGAAAGTGAAAATGAAGATTTAATATGTTGAAATTTATCAAATAAGTCTTCAGAGATTACAAAAAGTGCCAGATTGCCGGCTTATTATCCTGGGCTCTCGATTAGCCTAATTTGCGGCCCATATTCCGCCCCACTCCCAATGAAAAATAATATCTTTTTTTTCCTGTTTGTTGACCATTTTTCCCAATTTGAAATCTCATGGAAAATTTAACAATTTAAGTTAAAAATTCTCATTTTCAAGTGAAAAGACATCCAACCTTATATTATATATTTTCCCCATTTCCGAGAAAATGTTGTTATTTTTCCCAATTTCAAAGGCCCC
The DNA here is from genome assembly GCA_028142955.1 of Pinctada fucata. Taxonomy (NCBI): domain Eukaryota; kingdom Metazoa; phylum Mollusca; class Bivalvia; order Pterioida; family Pteriidae; genus Pinctada; species Pinctada fucata. The sequence continues at coordinate 51,582,883 of AP027108.1, forward strand.
GGGCCCCAGTCCCAAAAATGGGTGTGAGAGCTCTGTAAAATTGAAGTAAATGCTGCTGCAGTTCACCCAAATGCAATATTAATCAAAAAAGACTAATATAAATGTATATTAATGAGTCATTGAGTCAGAAATCATCTTTTATCTGTATTTGACAATTTATTTCAATAATTAATGAGAGCTGCAAGAGCTATTGAACATGTTGAAGGTACCGGTATATTTTTAAAAAGCTTATGAAAAAATTTAAACATAAGGCCATAATTAAAAAATTGTTTGTTTCCCCTTGCCCCGACCAGGTCAGAAAAAATGCCACTGAGTCAGATTTTTTTTTTGTAGCCAAAAGTCCCTTTTTTTTGCAAATATTGAATCACAGCCATGTCCATTTTTTATTTTAATGTTGCAATATTCTGTCCAAATAGACTGTGAATCAACTCTGTAGCTTTCTTATTCCTACATAAGAAATCTCAATTGTCAATTGTCAGCTGCTGACTCTTAGTATATATCACAACATGCGTGTCTCTTAGCTAGGTGTCAAATAATGTGTAATTATGATTCAAATTACATCAGCAAAAAAAAAAAAGAAAAAAAAAACAGTACCTGCCTGCCGGGTCACCTGCGAAAAACAGAACGGGGGGAGGGGAAACAAACAAATTAACATTTTTTCTAAGTCTGGCCTAATTTAAAATTAAATTCTCTTCTTAATAATATACTGTACATTAAGGGTGAAACGTTTTCACGTGTACACGGATCCGTTTCGTTTTTTTGGCTGTAAACATTTACATAATTTCTAAACATGTACACGGACTACTGTACATACAATCAAAGATCTTCTTTAATATCGTTATAACTATAAAAACTCAATACTTGTATTGATTTCCTGAAGTCGCGAAGTGAGGCAATAGATTCTTTATTTAACGTACGTAGATGTATGTGCTGTCGGAGTTATCATGTTATGTATGCATCCCTTGATTCGAACACAGAGGACAAACTTTCAACAAACGCTTAAAACAGGAAGAAAATCTATCTGAAAATCAATCTTATCCTGACACATATGAAGGAGCTTATATCTCCGATATCTCTTTCTCCGTCACAGTCGTCTATTTCTTCGTCTCTTTCTCCGCTTATTAATGCCCTTTCCTCAATGGCCTGGTGTCCAACCTTCCATGGAGTTACTGTTCTTGTAACTTACTTCTATGATTGAATTGTGGGAGTTGCTCAAACTCGTTTGAAAATAACAGTTTGATTTTTGAATTGTTGAAAGTTTTTTTGCCATACGAAACATCAGCATGTCGTATCACTATTAAATTTAAGTTACGAATTTAATGTAGTCAAGCATAACTAAGTTGTTTTGATGTCAATTTATGACCACGTCTGCAAATAAACATTAATGGATATCACTTTTCACAATAGAAGTACAAGAAGCGTTTAAACGTTTACGTTTCGTTTACAGCCTTCTGTGTACATGTTTATGAAATTTGGTAAACGTTTCACCCTAACTGTACATACATGATGATGTATTACAATTGTTAATATAATACATGTTTAACTTTAAGTCATACCAATCCTTGATCCATGTCCATGGCAACTTTTGGTTATAGTACTCTACATCTGTTGAATATGTACAGAATATGTACAACATTCTTTTCCACATTCAGCATCAGATATACAGTTAAGATGTCATAGATGACCTCTGATAATGCTGATAGTGCAGTGTACACATGCTTGGATAAGAAAGTAATGTCAAGGCTACACCAGGTATACTGAAAGAAAAATTGAAAAGTAAATTAAATCAGCTTGATAAGAGTGTAAAAGTTCAGGGATTAATTTGCATCTACGACCTGCGTCCCTGACGCATAAAAATTGCCCAGGAACCATAGATTTCCAATCGCTGTGTCCCTCTGTATGCATTTTCATTTTCGTATATTTACATTCCTACTGCGTTTCCCTTATATGAAGGTACCAAACCAACTGCACTGCATTTTTCGATAAACGCAAGACCCTATCACATGACATTTGAACAATTTCCCATTAAATGCCCATTCTATTTACTGCTTCAACACAGATTCAAAATTCATTTATCAATCGACGCTGTCTATCCTCTAGTGATTACATGTGTCAAAATCTATGTGATCCATATGTACACTTCCAAGACGTGTGACGTAGTGAGTCGATCAAGCGTCACATGATCACACCAGACGAAGTTCAAGGACGACCTGCACTGTCGTCTACGAGAAGATGCCATGTTTGGATGAAAGTCCTACCTTTAACAGTATAAAAGGAATCTTCTTTCAAAACTTCTTAACATAAAATGTTGTATAGGCTGAAGGTCAAGGTCACAGGGTCAAAAGTCATGGTACCAAAATGTAGTACTCTTTATGGTGAATGTGTGTATGAAATATGAAAGGCTACCATTAATAGTATAAAAGAAATCTGCTTTTGAAACTTAACCGGACAGACAGACATACCGTTACGGACGGACAAGGTGAATCCTATGTACCCCTACTGTCCGCGCGGCTCTCTTCGGAAACTTGATAAACGCGATTTTGATTGCTTTGTTATGCAAAAATTAAAATAAAATCTATATCATTGAATAGATTCTCGCTTAGGCGTAACATTCGGTATATGTTATATGGTCGTGGGTTTATGCAATCATATCATACAGATAAAATAATTTTTAGATGGGGCGTTTTCAATGTTAAATTTTAGCGTGACGTGGCCAAGTTTACATTGAGCCTATGGAGTGCGTCACGACGTCACGGGAAAAATTAGCATTGGAAATGGCCCATCTAAAACTTGTTTTGTTTATAAAATTTAATTGCGTGCACTGACCATCATATAACTTATACCAAAATTTACGACTAAGCGAGATCTAATGAGTGGTATCAATTTTAATAAAATTTCTGAATGATGAAATAGTCAAAATCACATTTATCTAATTTCCGAAGTGAGCCGCGCGGACAGTAAACTTCGTTTGCAGGGGGTAAAATAACAGTGTTTTGACTTCGTCCTCATAGATGGTTTTTCCATGAGTTCATTTTCCACATTCAATAGAACTGTAAAAACTCTGAACATGACTATCAGGAGGGGGGGGGGGGGGGGGGGGCGGCCAGCTCATCACTGACCATCTGACGATAAAGAATGGGATTTGAATTGCCGATTCAAATCAAATTAATTTAAAAGTAACTAAGAAATGTGATTCCTTTTAGGAAAGGTTAATTAACGGCAACGTTACAGATTTCTGGTTCGAACAGACACTGGACAAAATTCTGAAAACAACGCGTGGGCTGAGCCAGCAATATCGACATACATACATCTGTAAAAAAGAAGCAAATAGTATATAATACTTAATTTTCACCATTGATCTTCTCATCTTACCTATCCATTGCAATAGAAAGCGTGTTTTCTTTAGTTTATGTGTAGAATTTTGGTGAACAGGCCGTTCCAGCGTTTCCTCTGCTCAAAAATAAATGCTCGCTTCTGATTGGTCAAAATTTATTTTGAAATTCTGAGCCCGCAAAATCATCCTGAACGATTAATTTTTTTCTGTTAATCATTATTTAAGTTCGTAGTAGAGTTTAATATCATTATTTTATTTTCACTCTACGAATTCGTGTAATTTTCCAAAGTCTTATCTCTTTTGACCTCGGAAAAAATTAAAAAGCACCACTGGCATCAAGCAGTCTGGGAAGACCGCCTGCCCAGTGTTTCGGTCGTCGGTCTCTTTGTCTGGCTCTCTGATATTTCATTCAAAGGAGTATGGAAACTTTTTATTTGTTTTGTACAAGCGCGGATCTAGAGGGTCGGGGGGGTCCGACCCCTCCCCCCTGGAGTTTTGATAAAGTTCATATATATAGATGTTTTAATTTTCATAAGATTAACCCGATTCCCCTTTTGTTGTCATAATATTTGAAAAATAATTTGTATTGAAAATCTTTCATTCTTATTAAGTTTTTAACGGTGAGCATTTCAAAATATTCCTGGGCTCACTAACGCTTGCCAGATTTTATCAAATACATAATTATAATTTATTATCAATTTCAAATGATGTCCCTTATAATGCATTACACCTTTGTAAATAAAGAAGGGCAATTAACTGAAAAATACAGGTATAGAGGATGCCAGAAATCTTGGAAAAAATTCTCGTTCCTCCAAAATCCTGGATCCTCCTATGTTGTACCATGACAATTAAAGCTGATCAATGTATGAAAAAAAAAAAAAATTTGCTTATGGTCTGTCAGAAAAAAATAATCTTGTTCTTACAAGTAATCTGAATTTGAAGAATTACTATAAAATTTCGCTTAAAATTCTCAAAAAATTCCCGGCTCTATCGATAAAACACAAACATTGTAATCTTAATATATTGCACACTATATGTCTGAAAAAATTTTCTTGCTCCAACTCTGCGAGAAAAAAATAATTCTGCTCCGGTCCGAGGCGAAAAAATAATCTTGCTTTGACACACCCCCCCCCCCCGAATATATTAAATGGACCGTGCCTTATTTCTTTCAAAATCGATTTTTAAAAAAGGATTTCATATTTTGTTATAAATCGTTTTATCTTTATTATTGTTAGTTTTTTTTTGTATAGATACTAGTATGCAGATCTATAAGCGAGTCACAATTAATACAAAGAACAGACAAACATACTTACATTGATCGTAAATTATACTCTATTAGTTATATTCAGTTTGATGAGATAGCAGGAAATAACCTTAATTTTAATATGTTTCCTTTCAGTCTTTTTCTTGCCTTTTTTTCACTTTATGCATATTTGAGTCTCTCTCTCGCTGCTGGCAGTATGAGCTTCAGTATGAGCTTCAATCCTAGCAGTGGCAAAATCGAGGGGGGAGGCGGATGGGCGTCCGCCCCCGGCACTGACCCACAATTTTCCAAAATCAGACATTTTCGTTAAAAATCGACAAAATTTGCCCCTTGACCCCAAGTAAAGGGGGCACTGGATCCACCACTGTCTAGTCTACCCTTTTCTAGGCTTTATTTACTCATTAAACTATATTACACTATGTTAATTAAAACGTACAGTATATATATATGTACATACGCCATGTACGAATAACTTCAGATTTTTTAATAGATGCATGACTGAGTACGTATATTTGTGTAAAGTACATTCAAGCTGATTTTTCGAATTTTATTAAAATTATAAACATGACGAAAACTCTCTCTCTCTCTCTCTCTCTCTCTCTCTCTCTCCATGCAAGATATTTCCTAGCGGCGTTACAAACTAACATGCTGCGTCATGCAGTAACCGTGTACTTGTCACAGTGTCGCACCGCCCCCGACTTTAGAACTGATTTCCAATTGACATGCAATTTGCATGGGGTCAAACGTTAATAACATGCCGCGATTGCATGCATCAACTGTGTACTTGTCACAGCGTCGCACCGCCCCCGACTATAGAACTGAATTCCAATTGACATGCAATTTGCATGGGGTCAAACGTTACATAACCGGTGTCTGTGTATATACTTGAAATTAAACCACTCCACTGGCTTTAGAGAATAAATGGCTTATGCTCTATGGAATTTATGAATGAAAACTTTTTGCATATTAATTTTATAAAGTTTCTTTCTAGAAATGTATTACCGGTATTATAAATACTAGGGAAAAAAATGAATTAGAACAAACAGTTTTTTCTAATATACGTTATATATAGTTGATATATTATGGTTTAGTAGAAGAAACCAAAAAAAAAAAAGATGCGTAAATAGATAGATAAATAAGTAGATAAATAATAAAAAAAAATAAATAAATAAATGAATTAATTAATTAATTCATTCATTAATAAATAAATTAATTAATTAATCAATTAATCACAATTGTATTTGTATAACAAACGAATGTGTTGTAAATAAATAAATCAATCAATCAATAAATCAATAAATCAATAAATAAATAAATAAAAATAGTCCACCGTGCCGTTATGGTATGTATGTAAAGTCGCCGTACGGAGCTAGTGTACCGAATTTGCATAGTTCCTGAGATATCGAAGGCCGTCCGCATGTCTATTATGGGCCGGATCCGTCAACTTCCCCAAAGTCAAAGTAAAAATAAATGAATCATATTGCTTCTTTAATTTTGACTAGTAGTTTACAAAATGGAAACCTAATGGAAACCACTCAACCAAGTTTCCAAAATGGAAACCCGGTGGAAACTACGTGGGAACCTGAGCCAGGTTTCCATGCCTTGGAAACCACTTGGAAACTGTCAACCTCAGGTTTCCATGCAGTTTCCACGTGGTTTCCAAAACATGGAAACTCGGCTTTTCGTGCTGTGTCAGGATCATCAAACACCTTTTATGCCGTGGATATGATCATAATATCACCAGACGGACACTGATCTTGGTACTTGACCAATCTACAGTCTTGTGCCAGCACATTCTTAAAACTTGCACTCTGACTGACTGTGACGAAGGGACTCCATGACGGGCCCTGTCCAAACCTCTTTAGAGAAGACAGGGCCCCGACCACCTGTCATATCTGAATGTCAGTCGGACTCTCAGGTGATAACATACATGAGCTCGCGGCGGCAGAGCACGGATTGTATTACGTACGCCCTCTTTTTATATCCATTTACATATTCATCTGTGTTGCTTGGGCCCTGCGTTTTGCTGTCGTGTTTGTGTGTGGTCATCTGACAGTAAGGAAGTGTTTTACACCACAATTGTACGTTTTTCGAGAGACATTTAAATAGAAAAATAAATAGAACTTCATCGATCAAAACTTATTTTAATTCATTAATTTTGTAAATAAAAAAAACAACAACAACATGTACGTCCCTGATACTATGTACACATAGTTTTTGGGGGGTTAATTTCAGAAAGATACATGAGCGGATTTTGAAGGGGGCCCAAGGGGCGCACGCCCCCCCCCCCCTGAAATCATCGAAGTAAGGTATGTTGGGGGCTTAAGCTTTATGTATATACTCAATTTCAGGCTGTTTTGAGTCGAATGTCGGAAAATTTTCGCTGGTTCGCTGCCGCTCGCCACCTTACTCAATTTAGATTAACTTCACACCATTTGCTTAGCAGGACCATTTAATGCTAAAATAGCCAGAATTATAAAGTAATACTACACCTTCCTGCCTTTACTTTACTGTGACTTTTTGGACGGTCTTTTTCTGTCATATGTACTAAGATTTTAGTCAACAAACATGTAGTCTTGTAGCAAAGGGGATGTCATTTGGGTTGTGTACCCCAACCCTCTCTAAAACAATTTTAGAAAGTTTGCTGGTTCGCTTCGCTCGCCAGATATATTCAATAATACATAGTTTCTACGTTTTTGTATGTATTATACATTTTCCGTTCTGGTGGTCAAAGGATACCAAAACATGACTTCGTCCCGGACCCACTGGGGGAGGGAGTAAGCGGTCCCCAGACCCTTTGCCTTTTTTTATATTCATGAGTTAAAGAAGATCCTGACGATAATTTCAACAGCACTCACAATAGAGAGCAAAATTAAACATCGACGGACCCCTAGCAAGCTAGAGGTGGGACCAGGTGCCCGGGAGGAGTAAGCATCCCCTGTTGGCTAGCCGCACCAGCCGTCGATTTTCATGAAGCATGGAAATGAAAATATATAAAATTTATGCACTGTTTGACGTTATGTCTATATAGAAAGTGCTATGGCGACAATGTCAGGGAAGTATATTCAAAATACTTAATGTCAAACCCCTCGCGGGGAACTTTTTTAAGAGCTCCACACGGCAAAGGGCATAAGTGTGACGCCCTCCTAAACCCAAATCTTATATCCGCCCCTTAGATAACCCTAACCAATATATAGTGCAGTTCAACCAGAGAATACTTTGCCCTACAGCATACTCTATTCCATAAATGATTATGACCACGATGATGGACGTAATTATTGTCTTCAACGTACATTTTAGCTCAGTGGTCGGATTAAATCGTATGGAATAGAAATATATAAAAGAGGGGGAAAGGTGGTCCAGCTCGGTCATTTCAACTCAATTGGTCCATTTTATGATTTTAAAAATATTATGCGCAATAATCGGGAAAAGAGGAAATGAGAGTCGCTCATAAACAACTCGACCCAATCTATTCCCGCGCATCGGGGTAGCCCCTTTCCACTTTCCTTGTTCTTTTGAATTTTACTGTACATTTGGTATCCATCCATGATCTTTTATCGTATTCGAATTATTTTTGCAATTTCGAGTGAACTTGCAGTACTATACTTAATCTTGACAATGGCGCAGCTAGGGTGATTTCTATGTGGAAGTCTAGAGACGGATGGACTAAGTACATCAACTCCTCCCTCGGATGGGGGAGGGTCACTGATTCTTAGGAGGGGTTCGTTTACGGGAGAATATGGTTTTGGGTTCGGCCTATAGAAACGCCTATAGATCCGAGACCTGTCGAGTAGGCAATTCTGCAAGGGGAGCATGCAAAGTTTAAAAATTAATGTGTGATCTGTGAGTCATCCATGTAACTTTTCAGACGTTTTCCCAAAAATACGAAGTATTAAAGTTTTAGAATAATGATATAGATATTGCTGAATCAAATTAGACAAAAGATAAGGCAATAAGAGAAAAATGCTTTGTTCATTTTATCTTCCGAGACTTGCAAGTACAATTTATAAGTTTTAAAATTACACAAATGTGATTTGAGATTGTCCCTTACATACATTTTGTATTCTGGCGATAGCATTTGCTGTCTTTCCCGAGAGGGATATGATATGTCGTATTATCACGCCTCGAACTAATTTCAGCCAATGACGTCGCAGTATTACGGTCACATTGTGCCCTACCTTGACACCGAGTAAGGTCACTAAATTTTCAAACGTTAAGAATTACACAGAAAACGTTACGAAATGGTTCTTGGTATGATAAATTCGTTATAGGGTTTATTCCTGTCATACGTCCTACTCAAAGTACTTGAGTAGGAATGGTGACAGGAACAAACCCTATAACTAATAACGGATAAATATACGAGCACATTCGTTCTTTATTCAAATAAAGGGAAGATATGTTAAAATATGATTTGGAGATGTTCCCTGAAGCTCACACAAAACGGCTGGACATCAAACTTGAAAGAACTTGATTAATTCTGTCTTATGTTTCTCTTTATAATATATATGCCATCAAATTCTCTGTTTTAGTTTTTTTAAATTTCACTTTATATCTGCAAAAAGAAGGGAGGAGAACTCCAACAAGTAAAAGTTATGTGTAAAATTGCAAAAATATGTTTTTAAATGGTCCCTAACATATCTGGCAATATCATTTGGCTGTCTTTTTCTGGATAGATATATGCTAACGAATATGATATGCTAAAAACAATAAATATACGAGCACGTTCAACCTTTTTGAGGCCTTCTTTCATAATAAAGGGCACATTTGCTAAAAAATATGATTTTGAGATGTTCCCTGAAGCTCACACAAGCGGTCAAAGTTGTACAGAACTTAATATATTCTGGCTTATGTTTCACTTTTTACTGTATGAACATGCCATCAAATTCTCTATTTCAAAATTTTTATAGTTTCAGTTGTACTGATCACCGACCACCTGTCCTCTCTGAATGTCAGTCGGACTCCTCGGGTGATAGCATACATGAGCTCGCGGTGGCAGAGCACGGATTGTATTACGTACGCCCTCTTTCATATCCATTTACAAATTCATCTGTGTTGCTTGGGCCCCTGCATTTTGCGGTCTTGTTTATGTGTGGTCATCTGACAGTGAGGAGGTTGTTTTACACCACAATTGTATTTTCTTCGAGACCTCTGGGTAATCGGAAAAGTGGGAGGGTTGTGCGCACGTAATCCAGGATAACCACACCTTCTGCTATTTCCGTGGCAGATGGCCGTCCTAAGTCGGCACCGGTTTCCCATTGGTCTCGTTGGTTTATGTGTAGTCCTTTGTGTTTGATGTTTCTGTGTTGTGCGTTTACGTTCCTTGTCCCTTACGCGTCTCTTTGTGCTTGTCTGCTTTGTGTTTTTGCATTGGGTGCTTTGGGATTTTGCTGTGGGTGCTACAACCTGGTGTTGTTGGAGATCCCCTTCTTTGATAAAGACAGAGTACAAGTTATGTGTAAAATTGCAAAATATGCTTTGAGATCGCCCCTGATATATTTTCACGATTGAATTTTGCTGTCTTTTTCTAGAGAAATATATACTAACAAATATTTATGCCTTAAACAAGAACTATAAGGACATATTCATCCTTTATGATGTCTTTATTTCAAAATATATGGACAAATATGTTAAAATATGATTTTGAGATGTCCCCTGACGCTCACACAGACGGTCATACTTCCACATAACCTGATATATTTTGTCTTATGTTTCTCTTTTCAAAATCTGATAATCCTATTAAATTCTCTATTTCAGTTTTTTTTAAATTACAATTATAATGCAAAAAATCGTGTTTTTCTATGAAATCATATGGAGAAAACAAGGAAATCTTTGAGATGGTTACCCGATAAACTAAGCGGTGAAATTGATTCATTTTTCACCAAACTCTTGTATATAAGTAAATGACATTATGATATGAATTTAAACAAAATCTCTATTTCTGTTTTTAGTTAACTTATTGTCCAGGGCCTCGTTAAAATCTTAAGATAATCTTATTAACTGATATTTCTAGAATCTGTTTCTTATCTTGTTTCAAGATTATCTTTATGTAAATTAATATTAACATCATCACTCTTTCATGAAAGGGAATTAATTTACGTTCGTGTTTTGATAAATGTATCGAACAGGTTTAGAGTTATCCCTCTTTCTACTGTGTGTAAATTCCAAAACATAAAACAAAAATAATTCACCATAAATATTGTGGGGGAGAGGCCATATTGTTACAAACACAGCGGCGTTTAACTGTATTGTTTGTGAAAAAAATCCCCTATTCTCTCATAGAATACATACTAGTAGTGTACCATGAACATTCGTTTCAAAATTACACTGACTCAGTGGTGTATCTTTACTTTCATACTTTTTGGCATATTACATTGTTTAGATTTAGGATCACTGATGAGGGTTAAATACCCGAAACGTGCATGTCTGGTCCACGTTGCCAATTTATCTGTTCTTAAATGATGCTATTCAATCTGAAGACGTTTACATTCCATTTAAAAAATTTAAAATTTATCAGGTTATATCTGAAGGTGTACCTCAAATTTTATTCAAGATTTCTAAAAAAAATATTTCAGCATTTTGATGGTGAATAAAAGCTGGTATGGCTTTAGATACTTTGTCTAGGTAAAATTAATCAACATTGTTATAAAAAAATGATACTTTTTCAAATACTCATTTAAATAAAATGTAATGATATTTTCTTGAGCGTTACACATATTTCTTCGTTTTTTGGCTTGTCTTGATCATTTTGATATATCACATTCCTTACATTCTTATATCATCTTTATGTTCTTGATTGTATCATGTGAGGGGCGCCTTCCCACGCTCACAAAAGATAAAAATAGGAACAGTTGTCTGACAGCAGATTTCATTCTAGAACGAAGATGTGATAGAAGAGGATAACAGATGTCATGCAATCTGAGTGGCGCCGTGATGATGAGCTCTGAACTCCATGTGAATATAATGTAAGGTAACTTTTGTAGTCATTCGGAGTTAGAAGCTGGGCGGATATAGACGTAACGATCATTCATCATTCAGACATCGCTACTGAGATATATTTTAAGTAAAGCATTACAATCCTTAACATTGAAGGATGGCTTTCATTGAAATATTATTACTGGTTTTGATTCGTCAAGTTATATCTGACACAGAGTCGGACTATACAACGCAATGTCCAGCAAGATGCGATACGTTAAAAGAGGTTGATGTGCTGAGGCAATTGTTGAATCAGGAATCTTTACTCAGAATGAGCTTAGACCAGCAGGTCCAAAGTCAGAAGATAATTATACAGGACTTGGAGAATGAAATAGATGTCCTAAATAGAACAACGGAGATTCAGGATTTAAGGCAATTGTTGATTCAGGAATCTCTACAAAGAATTAGCTTAAACCAGCAAGTCCAAAATCAGACGAAAATGATACAGTTCTTAAAGAATGAACTAGATATGATCAATAGAAAAACCGAAAATGTAACATCAGCTTTGAGCCAAAGTAAGTTCATCAATTTCTTTTTCCTTTCATTTCGTCAAAAAAGAAAATATATATTTCTGTAAATTATATATATATATATATATATATACGTTAAAACATGCAATAAATACATAATTATCTCTTTAAACATAGTATTAATGTTTTGCATGTACATGTATGCATATCTCTAACACTCCCTCCCCAGAGTTTTTATGATATGTCATTGGTAACCAATCGCCTTCACGATACAATATGATGATGTAAGAAGATATATTTAGAGGGGGATACATTATGGCTTCAACTTGTTTTAAAACGAAGGCATCTAAACCGAGATAGCTTAGCCAAAGATTCATAATAAATGTGTAACTTATTATAGCAAATAGAATAGACTGATTGGTTTTCTTAACAATTTCACAGTTGAAAGACGCTTAAATAAAAAAAACGTCCGTGGATTTAAAAAAGACGGAAAGATCTATTTATTCCTTAACTTTTAAATACAAAATATTATGAAATCTAAATTAGCTCATTGCTTAAACGATGTAGTAGTCAAATACACTAAATAAAGTAAGGAAATGTTGGTTTTCTCTTAAAAGTCGATTCATTAATTCCATATATGATATAAACATATGATAGTACGTTTACATGTCAGTCAACAGACATTGTATTTAAGATATACGACACAGAAACTTGAATGAAATATAATAAAATATGTTCAAAAAAACATAACTACATTATGTATTAAACAGACTGTTATATAACCACTGTTGAAATAGCCCTTACTGGACAAAGAGAATCTCAAAAGCTATAGACCAGTTTCCAATCTTCCATTTATATCTAAAATCGTCGAAAAGTTGTAGCATGCAGGATAGAGGATCATCTTATGAGTAACTACCTTCACGATCCATTGCAATCTGCTTATCAAGCTTTTCACTTAACAGAAACAGCACTTTTAAAAGTCCATCATGATGTAGTCGTTGCACTTGACAAGAGACTCTGTTCTGTCTTAATTATGATCGACTTGTCAGCAGTGTTCGACGTTATTAACCACGGTATTCTTTTCCGTAGATTGGAATATTCGTGTGGCATATGTGGCTCTGTTATTCCATGGATGAAATCATATCTCGACCAACGTTCGCAAACCATAGCAATTGAATCGTCGTTTTCGGAGTCGAAAGAACTTACAATCGGTGTGCGTCAGAGGCCAGTCTTGGGCCCAAAAATATATTGTATGTTCTCCAAACCAACGTCGGATATTTGCTTACGTCAATTATTGAGATGTCATTGTTATGCCGATGATACGCAGATTTATCTTGTCATTGAACCCATTGAACCACTTTACAATTTGGATGACATTACGTCGAGACTTACTGTTCGTCTTAATGACATTCGTACTGGATGAATGGTAACCTCCTTAAACTGAAGTAAGACAAGACTGAACTTATGGTTTTTGCACCTGAAAATAAGATCAATGAAATTCAAGATTTTAAGTTGACCTGCGGCAATAACATCACTTACGATGCGCAATTCATTAAAAACCTTAGTGCTCATTTCGACAAGACTCTAAGTATGGAGAAACAATGTAACCAGGTTTCGAAGTCTTGTTACTTTCACCAAAGGAATATAGGTCTGATTAGGCATCTTCTCTCGGAGGAACTTTGCAAGACACTGACCAACTCACTGGTGACATTAATACTTGATTATGGCAACGCCATGTTGTTCGGTGTCAACAAATTTCTCATCGAAAACCTGCAGCGAGCTCAGAATGCGGAGGCCAGAATAGTAATGCGCGTTCGCGCTAAGCAAGAACATATAACTCCTCTTTTACAAGAGTTACATTGGTTGTCTGTTGTATACAGAATAGAATTGAAAGTACTATTGTATGTTTACAAAGCGTTAACGTACTTGCTCCTTCATATTTAACAGAGCTTATTCGTTTTACCGTCCGATTCTGTTTAAATTTTACTAATCTATGATTTAATTATATTCATTGAAGAGAACATGTGCAAGAGATCATGCGGAAGACAGGGTGTGTGTATACTACCTTTCCTATCATATCCCGACAACCTCCCCTAACTAGTACTTAGTAAAATGAAACTAGAAATATGCCCAAACTTACTTGAGATAAATTAGTTCAAAGCATACTTATCAAGAGGTAAAGAGATTTTTCGTTTCGTTGCTCTACCAAAGTTCCTTCATTTTTATAATCTGTTACAATATACATTGACGAATGTCTAAACTACATGTATGTACATGTACATGAACAGATAGATACAGCTGTACGTGTATATGCCGCAAAATCAATTTTGAGAGAAATGATATTCAGAAGAAGCATACAGATAGGAATCTAAAACATCCAATTCTTTCTCGTTGAAGTTATAATATCGCCGAGCATTACCTTAAGTGAGCGTCACGATGTGCGCTACATCACGTTACATTGTGGGTTCTTTTTTAAAAAAAATCTTAGTGTTGGAAAAATTCGAAATTGTTCAGAATATGACTCAAATTTGTAGTCTGAAGTCCAGATTATACGAAATCTCAGATAAAATGTATAGATATATTAAACTTCCCATTTTCAACCATAAACAACGGAATTATCATATCCATGGGCTTGGTCAGAGGAATTTTTAACTGCATATCTTTAAAACGGCTACACTCTTTTCTTAAAATATTTTTTATCTTCAGCGTGTATTACTAAGGGATAAAATAAACATTTTATCAAAATTTTATTATGCCAACTACTTCGAAAATTAATGTTTTTTTAAATTTTCATACAAATTTCACTGTCAAAAAATGAGATGAAATAAATGTCCTTCCTCAACATGGTTACCATGGCAACAATTTTATTTTTCGAAAATGATAAATTTACTTCATTTACCACGTCAATGGATAAAAATTTTCTTCGTACTGTGCTATATTGATTTTTATTATAAAGATCAAAGTTTGGACATTTTTTAAGAAAAAAAAATGTGCAGAGTTATCTCCCTTTTTTGTCGGTATATAGGGGACAAACGGCCACACTCTTTTGCAATCGATCAAGGAAGGGGTATTCGTTTAAATGAAGACAATTATTTTCATTTTCTATTATTCCATGAAAATGCGTTTCATACTCAAACCTTCTTAAGAAAGCGTACTTGTAAATATTGTGATATTTGTTCTCAGAAAGTTGTTTTTAAATTGGAACATTTGATAATGTTTAAACGAACGTATAATATGTGTTTTTAAATTATGATTTTTTTAACTCTGAAAATGCAGATTGTAAAGCGCCTTAGAGATATCCATTATAGGGCGCTGTATAAGTTTTGATTATCAATATCATTATTGTTGTTTTTGTTAAACGGCTGGAATACGTTATTTTTCAATCCTTACTATAATTTTAGAATATAAGTAATACAAACGTTATCAATAATTTCTTTTCTAGAATGATCATCATTAAATGACATTTTGTTCTTACTACAGGGGATAACAGTACCATTGCGTTCACGGTGTCGACATCATCACACCTAATTAACCACAACAACAGACGTATTATATACAACAAAGTCTTGACAAACAGCGGGAACGCATACAACAACATAACAGGGATCTTCACGTGTCCAGCGTTTGGAAATTACGTCTTCACCTGGTCTACAATGTCCGGATCTTTCTCACAAAATTGTTTTGCCTACATCTACCATAACAATGCAGAGTTGTTGAGGTCCCACAGTCAGGAAGCAAACAAAGGTTACCATGAAGTGGCAAGTAACACGATAACGTTGTCACTGTCTGTAGGTGACACGGTATGGATACAGACGCATACTTGTATATTCGGATATGGTTATCCCTATACTGCTTTCTCAGGATGGAAACTGTGAGGATTAAGACTGCACATATCCTGTTACTATTATTTCGTTGTATTGTTATTGTCTGTAGGTACCATGGTACTTGTCATTAATTATGATTATCCTTATACTGCGTTCTCATGATGAAAGATATAAGGATTGTGTAATGAAGGTATTGGTAGTGGCAGTAGTCATGAGGTCGTGAGTAACACCATTTTTGTCACTGTCTGTAGGTGACGAGATATAGATAGAGACGGGTACTTGTCATTACGAATATGGGTATGGTTACTGCGTTCTAAGGATGGAGGATATAGCAATGGAGATTGATTCGCGTATTCAGTATTCAGTAAAATCGATACATCATTATCGCTTCATTAAGCTTATCAAGTATAATCAATGATATCAAATATCATTATCTGAACTTCATTGAACTCATCAAGCTGTTATGTCTTCTTGGCTAAACGAATGTTGAATAAAAAAATAAATAGAAACAAATATGACTGAATATATAATGATCTGAACGTTGTGTGATAACATGAATCAGACCATTTTCATCGTTTATTCTGAAAGTTGTATCAAGAGAGTGGTTTAATTAATATGGAATGTTTTCTGTCGATGTTGTCAATTCTTAAAAATATTGTTTTAAAAAATTAATGTATAGTTCATTGCTGCAACAAAGAAATGCTAAATTTGAATATCAAATGTGTTTCCCAATTTTCTTTGCATTAACATTAACATTATCAATTTGTTAACAGAAAGTTGAAATACAGGCACACGAAGACAGCTTACGAAATACACAATACAGAACAAATACAAACTAATATACAAAGATAATTGTTATTTGTATCTGATCTATCAGAATGTTTATTAACATTATTATGACATATTAAAGACATTTGAAGTCATTAAATGAAAACTTGGAATGGAAACCAAAGACAAAAGAAGAACAAAAATATAGCACATCTAACATAAAGAAAGATGGAAAGAGATTTCCATCATGTTAACCCTGAACAGTCTACAGCGGAACATACACGCAGGATGTAACGAGCTTCAACAAAAAAACTTCGCTTCTTTTCATATGGTGGATGTTTTTGTTTGTTTGCTTTGGTTCCTGTTTTATCCTGATATTGTATGCCTTCGGTTTATGATTTTCTGAATAATCGATTTTGTGCTGTATACAGGGATATGGTCATTATCCATATTTGTCATTCGACAATTAATACGAGATACATAATGACAACAATACTGAACCTTCTTTAAACATTTTAAACCTTACATATACGATGGTGGAGTAGTGGCTATCGCGGTTAACTACAAACTCAAATTCCATGGGTTTCAATCTCACAGTTGCTGGTCATTTCAAAGTTATTGTAACCTTGGACTGGATACTTTTTCAATACATTGCACTATCTCAATCTAGGAGTAAATCGGATACCTGACACACAAGACGATTTAGCGCTTCTTGTATAAACATAAGAGAGTTCATGGATTCTTTTGTACAGATATCGCCATAGATTCCTATCAATAAACAATGTCCTTTAACTTTGACCTTTTTTACATGAGCACAACCCTCCCACTACCCTGATACACAGTGGTCTTCCGAGACGTATAGCTGGTGTATAAATAAATAACTTCCAAACTGTGACGTAAGAATACATAGGGAGAACTGATTTAAGAGATAGGGTATAACTATAATTATTCTATAAATTTTTTACAAGAAGTAGCTTTCACTGGGTGAAAAAACAAGTTTACGCAATGCGTAAACTATATGGAAACTTTGCGGAAACCTGAAGTTTCCATATAGTTTACGCAAGGATTCCGTCGCTGAAACTCAAGTTTACGCTTTGCGTAACCCGACTACCCGCTCAAATTCCAAATGGTTTACACAAGCGTAATCTTGTAATTTCCATCAAGTTTCCGCAACTGAAACTTAAAGGCACCAACTTGCGTAATCAATTGAAACTTCAGGATTCCAGATAGTTTACGCATAGTTTACCTTGCGTAAACTTGATTGCCGTTTTATGATATAAAGGTTCTGCTTGCGTAAACCATATGGAAACATGCGTAAACTATTTGGAATCTGAATCAACACAAGTTTACGCATTGCGTAAACCATTTGGAATCTTTCAAGATCAAGTTCAGGCTAGCATTAACCATATAGAAACTGACGTTATAAAAGTTTTCAAATGTGTAATCTTGTTGAAACTTGCGTAAACCATTTGGAATCTGAAAAAAACACTGGTTTATGCAGTGTGTAAACCATTTGGAATCTTACTATATCAAGTTCAGTCTTGCGTAAACCATTTGGAATCTTACTTGAGTCTTGCGTAAACCATTTGGAATCTTACAATATCAAGTTCAGTCTTGCGTAAACCATTTGGAATCTTACAATATCAAGTTCAGTCTTGCGTAAACCATTTGGAATCTTACAATATCAAGTTCAGACTTGCGTAAACCATTTGGAATCTTACAATATCAAGTACAGACTTGTGTAAACCATTTGGAATCTTACTCGAGTCTTGCGTAAACCATTTGGAATCTTACAATATCAAGTTCAGTCTTGCGTAAACCATTTTGAATCTTACAATATCAAGTTCAGACTTGCGTAAACCATTTGGAATCTTACAATATCATGTTTAGACTTGCGTAAACTATTTGGAAACCATGTGTATAAAAGTTTCCAAATGTGTAATCTTGCTGAAACTAGCGTAAACTATTTGTAACCTTGATGTTCTAAAGTTTACATAGTGTGTAAATTGTGAGGAACTAATGCTTCAAGTGTGATTACAGAATAAACCAGCAGAAGGTTTTGAAAACCATAAACTGATGTAAGAACTCAAAAGTTAACGAGTTTTCAATGCATCCCCAAATAGCAAGAATATCTAGATATCAGCAAATTATTTTTCATCTACATTGCCTTATGTTACTGAAAAAAGACCAAATAATGTAGAATGAAACAAGTATTTAATTTTTATATTAATAATCATGTAATAAATTTATATATCAAAACGTAGCAAGAAACACATACAAAGGAAAACAGTAGCCTAACAGCATTTTCCTATTTTTCCATTTTGTCTAGATGTGAAAACTATTTTCAAAATCTGAGTAAAATAAAAGACACTATTCTTGGACATAATTTCAAAAATCATGAAGAGGAAAAACAATATATGTTTATGAAACATTAATGTACTTCTGTCATCTACAATAATAGCTGTAGTTTGAAAAGTATGCAAAACTTCCAGGCAAAGGTCACTTGGTCAAGACAATTGGTATCACTAGGAATTTTTAGAATGGTCTTATCACTAGAAATACACTGTCAAATGAACTATGAAAGCCCTGTAACTTATCATTCAAAAGTTATGTCCAAGGTTAGTTTTAAAAAGAAGGTGGTCAAACTCTAAAGTCGAGGCCAAAATTTTGATATCAGAGAGTAATGAGACAAGATTTCAACATTTCTCTTCAATTTGGCCTTCCAGATATGAACATGACACATCCTTGGGTTCTGGGCATTAACTTTGTGACCATACATGTATTATCTAAATTTATGAAAGGGATTAAAATAAAATAAAACATAAATGATTGTATGATAGATGGACAACAGACCGGGTAATTCCTATTAATCAAGATATAATTCCTTAAATTATGTTTACATGTGATATATGTCCCTTAACAACATTGATTATAGTATGCATGTGTTGAAAATTGATTTGACAACTTCAAAGTAAAAAATCCACATAATGTCAGTATGTTACAAATTTGTAACCATTTCAAAAGTTTGTCACTATTGATGATATCGGTCTGCTAGACACACAAATTCTGCTGAGGTTAAATTTCCCTGAATTAACTGCATCAGCTCATGAATCTTCTTTAGATGCCGAAAATAAATGCAAAGTAACAATTTATAGATACATGCAACAATACAAGAGAACAATAATCATTAAATACCAGAAGTCTCTTATGAGACTGAAGCTCTCCTGGTTGTTTGCTTTAATAAATCGAAGTGACACCCATTTTCCATGACCCTGGGGATCAGGGTCTAAAGCAAGATACAAGACCAGAAAATGATTGATGTAATGGAAAAGAATTACTCTCTAGTCTCTACTAATTATACGTTCTGAGAATTGGTGCTCATAGAGTTTGGTGCTCATAGGTATTTAACCTGCCATACGAAAAATAAAATGTCTACGGGAAATTCCCATGTTAATTTCAGCCTGCCGCCATATTGTTCTCTGTACAAACAATGGTAAACATTGACGTCATGGTGTTAGGCATCATGCATTTTAGTTGTTTTTACTATAGAAAATTCAAATAGACATTACATTTTCCAACGTATTTTAAGGAGGCATTTTCTGTTAAACTAAAAGAGTTCGATAGACTGGATATCAATTTTTAAGTTGACAACATTATACTTCAGAGAGAATCGCCAAAACAGGGTGCTCTGGATTTAGTGAACAGGACAGTCGATCAAAGACTATGAATAATGAGAAAACAATTATCTTTCAGTTACAGCAGTTATGGATATTACATAGAATTCTTTTATATTCGTGCTTTTCCACTTGATAAAGGCCAAGTGGCCGAAAATTTGTGGATATAGAGTGTTCATTGTTATTAGGGCTGTGACGAATCACCGCGGTTCTCAATTCACCGTGATTATTGATTCACTGTGGTTCTTGACGACGGTTAGATACACAATACAAGAAGAGGCCGTATGGTTGACTTATGGCTCGTTTTCGGCATTTAGTTTTATCTTTAAAAAATCAACATGGCAATGCTCAAAGCCGAGTCGTCAAAGATTATCTCTGTGTTTTGTTTTTGCTTTTTCAAGTCAATACCATACTTCTCGAATCATTCAAATTAAAAATGATCTTAATTCATTGTTGTTTTAATAAAATATCTGACGAATTACAGAAATACCTTCATATCTACATTAAACATAGGGTAATCAAAGATTACATAGCTTGCGGTAGCAGGTTTTTGTAAAAAATCAAATAACTTCCAAAATACAAAAAGTATTGTTATGAGGATTCTATTCATCTAATGTTAGTCTTATCTCTGAGAGAGCTAAAGATATTGCCAAAGTATGAGTAATTAAAAAGTTGGTAAATGGTTAAGGTCAAAGGTCAAGGTCACTAGGTCATGGTCTCAAATGAAAGGTCTTCTCACAAGGTATCTACATGTGAAATATCAAAGCCCTACCCCTTATAGTTCAAGAGATATAGCCCAGGTTAAAGTTTTGTCTACGAACGATGACAACAATGAGGGTATGGCATTAGCTCTCCGGACTTTTTCATCCCAGCAAACTAAAAATGTTGTACCGTGATTCCAATCATATAGTGAGTAAATGTTGCAATACATATCATATCGTGAGCCCTAATTGTTATTTATTAATTATAACTTGATACATGTATAACCAACAAACAAAATAATAAATAAAACCTGTGTTTGTGAAACACGAATGCCCCATAAAACTGATGAAAAGTAGTTTCACATTTGAGGTAAAGGTCACAAGGTCAAATTAAGTATCCATGGAAAAGTCTTGCCACATGGAATTCATATGTGAAATATGAAAGCCCTATCACTTACCATTCAAAAGCTATGCCCAAGATTAAAGTTTTTCAAAAGTAGGTCAAACTCAAAGGTCAAGGTCACAAGGTCAAAAATTTTGGTATCCATGGAAAGGTCTTGTCACAAGAAATGCACATGTGAAATATGAAATTCCTATCACTTACCATTCAAAAGTTATGCCCAAGGTTAAAGTTTTTGCGGACAAACAGTCAGACATACAAACTCTGTAAAGTACTATTCAAATCGAACCGACCAAGCGTGAACCGAGGGTAACCGAATTTTCAGTTAACGATGACAGCCCTTACGAAAACCCATCAAAGTATCATATACGTAATGTAATGTACTTACTGCTATCTTAAACTAGATAACATATTCATTGCAAACACGGCAAAGGTTCATGCCAGTCATCCTCTACCTAGTGACAGCAAAATGATGACCTGTAAAATGTAAATAAAATCAGATTTCAAGCTTAAATACTTTGTCACATTCTAGAAAGATTAGACCTACCTGAATCTATAAGTAATTATTAAGTTGGTGTGCATACAAGTGTAGATTTCAAAGAACAGACAGATTTTTATGATTGAAAAGTATAATATTGAAAATATTGGTTTAATATTATTATTGCATTTTATCATGTCACAAGGGGGAGGGATTGTATACGTGTGTTTTGACATCAATTTTGTATGACAGACAAGTACATGTATATACAAATCTCATGTACACAGAAGAAAGAGAATCTGTTTACCAATTAATAAAAATAATATTGGCATACCATCCTTCATGTATATTGTGCAGCATCTTTTACAGAAAGGGCATCCTTTTAGAAGCCAAAGTCCAACATACCAGTGACGTACCAGTGACCACTGAGCATCATCGTGTACATGTAGTAAGGTGTAGATCCGTCAACGCTACAAAGAGGAATCCAAAATTATATTTCAATGTTTCAGATCTATTTTTTTTATATAATCAGTCTGAATGTTCCCACATAACAATATTTCCTCCAAATTGGCTAGAGTTATCTCCCTCCTTGAACACATTGAACTACAACCCCATTGGACTCTTCGGAACTAGCCATGCTAACTGTTCGTGTTCTTGAATAAAGACACGCCCCTTGTTATTGAAAAAAAATGATGACGCGATTTATTCAAGCAATTGGTGATGAATAGTCATTCTCTGAAGTGCTGACACGTCAAAATATTCAAAACAACACTTATTATGATAAGGAAGGGTAAGATATCATGCACCTTCTCAAGACAAATGTACAAAACCACTGGACCAATGAGAATCGACCTTAAGTGTCCTGATTAGCATACGAAGCGAAGGTTCGAAATAAAACGGACACGCCCACAGAAATCTGCCGAAGACGCTGGCGTAAAATATTTGGCAATACCTTTCTTATGTTTCATAGATATGTCAGTTACTTGATTATGTAGCACAATCTAATGAAAACTATCGAAATATGTGTGCTGATTAATTGGCTAGTGATGACAAACTCTCAAGAGACATAAATTTTGAATGCTCACTCGACATGCTAGATGGCGCTCAGAGAATTGTGGGAAATATAAAATTTTTGATTTGAGATCCAACAAGGGGGAGCAAATTATGTACGCTTGTTTTGAAGAGATTGATATCGCAATACGCATTGGATCAACCCATCATGGGATAGGCCGAGCCCTACCTATAATACTTAAAAAAGCTAAGAAATAAAATCATGAACAATTTCTTTTGGTATGCAGCAGTGCTCCAAGTTGCGACTAAATTGGTTGCATTTGCGACTGAAAATTAGTTTTTGCGACCTTAATTTAAATGAACTTGCAAAATCGCGACCATAAAAGAAATCGGGCGCCGAGTTAAACAAGTTTTGTACTTATGTGTAAGAATTAAAATTTAACCCCAATTCACGCTATTTACGTAGTAAATAAATGAAAATAGATAAACAATCGCCGAGGAGAGACTACGAGCGGGAACGTGATATCTTTTAAAAGATGTTGAAACCGGTATTTTGTCGGTAAAAACTACTCAGTCATATGCAATTGACTGCTAACCTTCGATCTTATATAGAAGTACTATAGGCGTAAAGTACGTGGACATTATTTTCATAAATATACGTTCATTCTTTTTCGACCGTTCTTCGATTTACGATAATAAAAAAAATCTTTCAGATGCACACGAATTACAGACGTGAAGTAAAATCGATAAAAGAAGACTACTGACACATATACGTACATGTTGTACACTAATTAACAATGTTTACCACGGCAACGTCTACCCCAGCAATCCAGTTATGAATTACAGACGTGAAGTAAAATGTAAAGTACCTTTCTAAAATCGATAAAAGAAAACCACTGACACATATACGTACATGTTGTACACTAATTAACAATGTTTACCACGGCAAAGTCTACCCCGGCAATCCAGTTATCTATTTAGCGATGAATGCAATTGTTTTTAACGTACAATGAATGGCTTCATACACGTATACACTTTAGAATGTCTGTGATTTGTAAGTACATGTAAGACTTTCGTCAAGTACAATTTTCTTTCTTCGTTTTAAAACTTTGTTTGCTACTGGAGAAAGATAGCTTGCGTGAGTCCTGACAATGCAGGGATTAAACTGATTATGTCAAAGTGTTTTCTAGCGAGGCTTTCCCTGTATAGATATAAAAATTTATTTATGAGGAAATACAGATTTTTTGGTTCTGGAAAGTCAATTATACACAAATCATGCCAATAGCGACCAAAAATTTGCTTATTGCGACCAAATTTTAGATATGGCGACCGAAATTTAAGCATGGTCGCTTTTTGGCAACCAAATCTTGAATGCTACTTGGAGCACTGTGCAGCTATGAAAATGCTAGGTGGCCCTAAAGACCCTATCCGTTTTTCAAATTTTCATCCCCCCCCCAACTCAAATCATATCCTGTATCCGCCCCTGATGAATGGTTCCAGGATCTTTCGTCATGCTCGTACCTATTCCTGTTTGTACCGAGATTTTTCGTACGGAATCTTTCGTACCTGTTACCATGGTTACTGAGATCTTTCGTACATATTGCAGAAAAAAAGATTATGTTTCTGCTATATAGAGCTGATTTACTTGAGCTCCTCAAAATTTGATAGTGGGATCTTTCGTACTTATGTCTGGTGTTTGACCATTGTTGGAAACCCCCGCTTGGTCACGCAAGCTCACCTCCCCTGGGTCATAACGACAGAATTTTTGCTGGATAGCATTACAAAAATCTAGTACTTGTTGGTTAATTTGTTATCGACAGCAAAATATCATCTATTTTATTTTTCCATCAACAAATTAGATGCCCTAAATAATGTTGACAGTGATTAATATTTGTTAATTTTAGGAGTTACAAAACAATATTGCTTACATAGTGGCTTTAAATGGCTTATTCACTGACAACATGGACAAGTAATTGCATTAGATTTTTGTAATGCTATCCAGCGAAGATTCTGCCGATATGACCCACGGGAGAGCTTGCGTGACCGAACGTGGGTTTGCGACGATGGTGTTTGACTGTCTCACGAGTTTATTGGAAAATCATCTATTGGTACGAAAAATCCTGATAATACGCAAGATCGCAAATACAGCGTGTGCAGCGTGTCCGTTCTGATTTTTCATTTAGTCACCTACCTAAACCATTGTTCAAAACTTGGGCACCTTTTCTGCCCAAGTAAATTGATGACGTCATAACAATGGACTTTTATGGAGAACAATCGAAGAGTGCGCGAGAACATTCGTATAGTCTTGGTTAGAAGTATTTGCGATCTTCCGTATTGGAACGAAAAGTACAAAAGAACTTAATACGAAAAGACTAGAGTTGTAAATTCAGAAAAAAATTGACTATCAATTATCGGAAACTATTGGAGGAGTACATCGATATCACAATCAGAATCAGACTTTTTTACTTTAAAATTGTTGAATGTTTTGTATCTTCAGAGGGAGAATACTCAGGGCGTACGTAGGCAGGTAGATTTTGCAAACAACGGTATTTATCTCGAGGTTTGCTTTAGACATGATAGAAGGGGGGCCTTCCTTTTTCTTTCTAAATTAAAGCCAAAACAGTCCCATGCTGCGGACTAAGTACTGCCGGGATATGGATAAATCTGCTCCTCCTCAACTGGTAACTTTGCCAAAGCGATCGCGTCTAGTTTTTAGTTTTGAATTATATCAAAGACTTTTCGCACTGAGATCATTTCGTGTAACTTCAACAGCGACAATCGATTTTCGAAATCATTATCGTCATCGATAGTCAGCACTTTTCAAGATTCAGCGACTATCATTACAACACTAGAAAAGACATCAGTATGAAAATTCTGACACCCTGAAGAACATGTATCTTTAAGTTTACCCAATCCTTCCCATGGCAAAGGCTGAAAGGGAAGGGGGGGTTAGCTTGTAACAAAGTAAACAAAGATTTTACCTGGTACATGTTCCTTTTTAGGAGGAAGTAAGCATACAAATATGTCTAAATATATAAAAAGTGATCCAAATAGTCCACAGGATCACCGTGAAATAAAAACAAGAACAAGAAAAATCAGCGCGTGGGTCGAACTGACCAAGCCGGCGTCTTTATTTTGGAAAATGCTCGTTAAAAAGTAAATATTAATGACTTAGAAATGCATCTTACCATTTATTGCAATGGGATTACCCAAATAAACATGTTTTGTTTAGTTTCTTCGTGGGAAAACAACTTTCAACCCGCTTCTGAGTTTCCTCTGTATACAAATAAAATGCTCGCCTCTGATTGGTCAATATTTGATTTGAAATTGTGCTAGCGCGAACACAGAGCCCGCTGTATTTTTCGGCGTTTTTTCACTCTCTTTTTTCTTTCTTTTCTTTTCTTTTTCTTTCTTTCTTTTTTTTTTTTGATTGTTCTGTTTTTTATTTCATATACATATATTTTGCCATAATGAATAATTTTATTTTAAACCTCGAAAAGAAAATAAATATTCACTAGGCCTAGAGGTGATTAGCAGGTGATTTTGTGTTTCCAGCTCGGAGATCCAGACAATTAATATTGATCGAGTATCAGTAGCGGATCAAGCGCTCCTTTTGCTGGGGGATCAAGGGGCGAATTTTGCCGATTTTGTCTGTTGTTTTTTTCTGTAAATGGACCAAAATATACCTGGTTATTTGAAAATTTGGAGTCAGTGCCGTGGATGGACGTTCTTCGTAATTTTTTTTAACTAGTACATCTACATATTTTTTTTTTTTTTAAGTTGCCATTTTGATATTTATATGTTGTATATGATAAGGAGAGGGCTTATATATGTAATGTTGTTATAACTTTTGCCCCACCCTATTTCATGTTATTATGAAATAAAATATGTAGAGCAGATATTAATGTCAGCAGCGGATCCTTAGGTTCATGAGCGATCAAAAAAAAAAAAACAAACAAAACAAAACCCCATCACTGTAAGTTTGACAAATAATTGTTGATTACAAATATACATAATTATTTTGAGCTTCAATTAATTTATTTCTTTATCTTACCCTGTAATAGTTCATAGAAAAAAAAGTTTTGAGGAAATGCACACTCGGGTGCCGATCCAAAAATGCTGTCATGAGGGCGCGCAAATATCTTCAAGTTGGACATGATTTAAAAGTGCCCCTACGCCCCCCCCCCCCCCCCCCCCCCCACCCCCCGTGCGACTCTCATATCCATTGGTACGCAGCGTGAACCCTTATAGGTCACAGGATTTTGGACTTCATCAATTTTAATGCTGCTTTAAGCTTTTTTAAAAAAAATATTTGAAATTTTTAAGGGGGGGGGGGGGGTAGTTTATAGGGCATAAATTTAAGACACTCGGGATTGAAACCATCCATTCAACTGCAAGAACATCATATAGAGTTCAGTAGTCATTTTTATCTGCATTTGATATTTTGCTAGGGGCCATTTATCAACACAAATGGGAAAGGGTGGGATATATAGAACAACTCGACGAAATTCTTAAAAAATGGCACTCGCTTATAATTAGAACATATCGATATATAGTCTTGTATTCTCGTGTAAAAGTAACTGACATGCGGATGCAAATTACACGGGTTAGTGATTGTGTACTTGTCAAACTGTCAAAATGTTCAATTGTCTGGATACCTCTAAGCACAGAACTGGACACTTACATTTTTCAAAGCAGACCTTAAAATGAAATAAAATAAAATAAAATCATAAAATGATATGCTGAGTGATTATAAATAATTTAAGGAACAAAAGAAAAAAAAACGGACAAAAAAATTGATGAATAAAATCGCTTCTTTTATGATGTAAAAGTAACTGACACGCGGATGCAAATTCCACGGGTTAGTGATTGTGTACTTGTCAAACTGTCAAAATGTTCAAATGTCCGGATACCTCTATGCACAGAATTGGACACTTACATGTTTCAATTTAACAAAAGAAAAAAAATGGACAAAAAGAATTCAAGAGTAAAATCAGCTGATAAAAAATGATTTTTTGAAATAAAGTCATTTATATTGTAATTTAATATACTTGCATATTTCTAAATAATAAGTTGAAAAACGGTAAAATGTATCATATCTAAAATATTGAAAAAGGAAACATACCATGCATGCATCAGTTACCATATTCACACAAACACACACACACACCCTCAGAGAGAGAGAGAGAGAGAGAGAGAGAGAGAGAGAGAGAGAGAATTTTAATAACCCATAATGGTAAATAAACAGTTTCTCAATGTATATTTTCCTAAAAACAATATGCGTCTTAGTCTAGAAATTTATAAACTTATTATATAACTATCTATCTAAATAAATAAATAAATAAATGAATAAATAAATAAATAGATAAATAAATTAATTAATTAATAAAACACAGTCGTTTCTTATATAAATACAATAATATAGTGTTATTTTTTTATTTAAATAAATAAATAAATAATTAGATAAAACACAGTCGTTTCTTATATAAATGCAATAATATAGTGGTTTTATTGTTTTTAGACAGATAAATAAATAAATAAATAAATAAATAAACAAATAAGTGAATAAATAAAACACAGTCGTTTCTTATATAAATACAATAATATAGTGTGTTATTGTATCTAAATAAATAAATTAATTAATAAATAAATAAATAAATAAATAAATAAATAAATAAATAAATAAATAAATAAATAAATAAATAAACAAATAAATAAAATGAGGAATCATAAGCACAGGTTTTACAATTGATCAATATATGACACAGAAGACCTTTGGATTATGTTATAGGCAGGTAAAATTGTGTCATTATAATTTTGAACGTTACCATATTTATCGAATGCGATTGGTCATTGCTACGACCTTTATATCCCTCAAATTTGATTGACAGAAATAGCTAGGTGAGGTAGGAGTAGCTCATTAGCATAACTGATTGACAGGTTATGGGTGATGTAGTGGTAACTCATTTGCATAATTAGGATTACGTACTGTGTTTTTTATGTCATACACTGCTGAAATCATTTGAACAACGCCATTATCACGCCAATCAAATCTACTGCACTCATGAAGTGACAAGGTATTTGAAAACCAAGCCAATGACGTTATCTCAGTTTAATAATAAAAAATAGGTAGATTTCCAAAAGCAATTAATCAAAGTAAATTAAATAAATTCACATGTAAATAGATTATGAAATAATTAAAAAAAAATTGTGAAAATAAACAAATTAATAAAAAAAAAAATAAAATTAAACAGATAAAAAATTAATAGAAATAAATAAATAAATAAGATAATTAATAAATTAATAATAAATAAATTAGTAAAATAAGTTAAAATAATTAATAAATTAAAAGATATATTAATAAAATAAATTAATTAATAAATACATAAATTTCTTAAATAAATAAATGAATAAAATGAATAAATGAAAAAAAAAATAAATGAAAAAAATAAATAAACTAATAAAATAAATTAACTAACAAAGTAAATAATTTAATAAAAATAAATTAATTAATAAGATAAATAAATAAAAAAAATGAATTTAAGAAACTGAAATAAAATAAATTAAATAGTAAAATCAATAAATTAATGCGATGAATATATAAAATTAATTAATTAATTAGTAAAATGAAATAACTAAATTAAATAAATACACCAATAAAATAAATAAATTAATGAAATACATAAATTGATGAAATAAATGAAATAATATAATAAACAAAATTAATGAAATTGAGAAAATAAATAAAATTGAGAAAATAAATTAATTAATGAAATAAATAAATAAATTAATTAATTGATAAAAAATTAATTATAATTAAATGAATTAATTAATTAAATAAATTGATAGAATAAATAAAATAAATAAAGTATTAAAAAATAAATAAATTAATAAAATAATAAATTAATAAAATAAATAAATTAATGAAATGAATAAATTAATAAAATAAATAAATTAATAAAAAATAAATAAATTAATAAAATTAATTAATTAATAAAATAAATTAATTGATAAAATAAATATATTAATAAAATAAATTAATTAATGATATTAATTAATAAAGTAAATAGATAAATTAAATATATTAATAAAACAAATAAATTAATGAAGAAATAAAAATAAAAAAAAAGAAAGTAATGATAAAAACTTTATCAGGTTTCCACAACTGCGTAAACTATAGAAGTAGTTACATATCAAGTTTCCGCAACTGCGTAAACTATTTGAAAAGTTTAATTAGGTTTCTGCAGCTGCGTAAACAAATTTAAAAGGTTTCATCAGGATTCCGCAACTGCGTAAACCATTTGTTCCAAGTTTACACTGCGGAAACTTGTTGAAATAAAATGGAAAGAAATTTAACAGGTTTCATCAGGATTCCGCAACTGCGTAAACCATTTGTTCAAAGTTTACATTGCGGGAACTTTATCAAGGAAAATTTATCAAGTTTCATCAGCGAAAACATTGCATAAACTTGCGGAAACTATTTGCCAGTTTACGCATGGCTTAAACTTGTGGAAACCTGAATATATCAAGTTTACGCAAGTTTACGCAGTTGCGTCAACCTGTTTTTTCACCCAGTGTTTATTGGATTAAGTCCAAATAGAGAAATATTTTTAAAATGAACACTCTTCAATGACAAGCGTGAAGTATAGAAAAATACAAATTGTATGACAACACATCAAAGGAAAGTCATGGTCAGGTGTATTGATTTACTAATCCCTTGGATAACTTTCATTGGAGTGATCGTTTTCACATCGAATCCCTTAGTGGTATGTCTAAATATTCGTATGCGTATGAAGAAAAGTGAATCATGCAGAGGGCGTTCAATTTCCGTATTTGTAGAAATCGGCGAATGAAAGTCAGACACAAGGTTCGAAACCAGAATCCAAAAGCTTACAAATTCTTAAAAAGGTATGAAACAGACCTTTCTCGTGATATAAGATACATCAGACAGACAGACAGAGACAATAAAACTGTGTCATGGAAATAAGACGGACAAACAGATGGAGACAATAAAACAGTATTATAGAAACAAGACGGACAAACAGACAGAGACAATTAAACAGCGCCATAGAAACAAGACGGACAAACAGACAGAGACAATAAAACAACACCATAGAAACAAGACGGACAAACAGACGGAGACAATTAAACAACACCGTAGAAAGGACAACGCTATCGAACGTACGATCTCCAGAGTCCAGTACAAGGACGGAATGTATTGTAGATGGCGCTGTTTGATAACGCTGTGCATGAATATATAAAGTTAAAACATAATAAAGTATCATATACATCATGTTTAATATATAATGAAGTAATATCATCAAACAAATATCACTGAAGTACCCATCAGTTATTCAGTCTCATAAACCTCGAAATGAACAAAATTCCGAAGTGAGACCAGTGCCCGGGGAGAGTCAGCGTCTTCTGATTGTGTGCAACACCAGTCGCAACAGCTCCATGGAAGTCTGATGTACATATCGGGTCAGTATGTTTTATTTGATGATGATGACAGCCTTTCAATCACAATGTAGAATGTCACTGATCATTCTGGAAAGGGGAATATCGTATGTTTTTATTACATCCCTGTAGCGACCGAAGAATTTCCTCAATGATGCAAATTCTTTCCAGATATGTTTGTTTACACGAATCTACGCATTTTGATTGGTCCAAAATACACGTTCATGGCCCCAATGAACACGAAAAAATACCACATGAACCGGAAGTACTTTAATAAAAATCATTCAATGTTGCTAAGATCGGCTTTTCAATAATACAAATGCAAAAACAAAAAAAATGTTCCAATGGCCGACGACAGTCAAATTTTTGAACGAAAACTTCAAACGGACCGAAGATCACTGTTTCAAACAAATTCTATGAGATACAATCGTTCTGAACCTATGGATTATTGAAACCAGAAACATTTCTAGTGATGTATGTTAACCGAGATGAAGAATTTAGAACAAATATTATCAGCGAACAGAAGATGAGAGATCAAAACTGACCAAAGGCGGCGACCTTATTCGGCCTCGATCAAGATACAGTATCGTCATGAATTTTCACAATAAATTGTAACTTATGAAATAACTAAATCCTAGGAAGCTATTCTGATACCAATAGATCATAATCATACCGGTTTCTACAAGATGAATTAAGGTTTTACTCAATTGTGATGCGACAAACCAAAATTGAATAGTCAATTCTTAAGTAAATGGGATCGAAAAGAAAGCTTTAGCTTGTTGACATTTCTTCAAGTTCAAGATGTTAAGGTGATATTGTAAAAGTTTTCTACGGGTTTTTAGCTCACCTGAGCCAAAGGCTCTAGTGAGCTATTGTCATAGCGATCCGTCCGGCGTCCGTCGTCCGTCGTCTGTCGTCTGTCGTCTGTCGTCTGTCTGTCGTAAACTTTTCACATTTTCGACTTCTTCTCAAGAATGGCTAAAGGGATTTTGATGAAACTTGGTAGGTATAAAGTACTAATGGTCCCCTACAAATGTTGTTGTTTTTCGTCCGGATCCCTCAACAGGTGGCGCCACCACAGGCAAAAGTAGGTCACGGGGGATACCCTCCTTTGACAAACTTCTTCTTCAGAACGGAAGCACGTATCGACAAACCGAAAGCATCAGGATGATCTAGAGAGATGTCTTAAGAAGTGTTGTTATTTTTGGTTCCACTCCGAACTCAAATTTTTGACGCTTTTTTGACGTCTCTTCGGACTTAGTCAGAAATGCAAATTTTTGCACTATTTCTTTAAATAACTCAATAAGTGTATGATTTTACACACTCATTTACTGCATATTTATCATATCTAACTTAATCATTGCTTTGATATGAATTTTATGCTTAAATTTTATTTTTTTGATTTTTTATGAATTTTTTTCTTATGTAAAAAGGAAGGGGGGGGGTGATTTTCATACATTTTCTGCTTCTTTTCTATAACCACTCTTCAGATTGTCATGACATTTTGTAGATATGAGGTACTCATGCATGGTATCGTTCAAGTGAAAGAATTTTGTCAAGATATCCACTTTTGGATTTTTAAGGAATATTTTTTAAGATTGTACATAGGTATAGTGTATGTTTTCCATGCCCAATGGACCCATGGGGAGTGGCTCCAAACCCCGGCGGGACCCCAACAAAAATTTTTCTTCCCTTATTAGCTCACCTGAGCCAAAGGCTCTAGTGAGCTATTGTCATAGCGATCCGTCCGGCGTCCGTCGTCCGTCGTCTGTCGTCTGTCGTCTGTCGTCTGTCGTTTGTCGTCTGTCTGTCGTAAACTTTTCACATTTTCGACTTCTTCTCAAGAATGGCTAAAGGGATTTTGATGAAACTTGGTAGGTATAAAGTACTAATGGTCCCCTACAAATGTTGTTGTTTTTCGTCCGGATCCCTCAACAGGTGGCGCCACCACAGGCAAAAGTAGGTCACGGGGGGTACCCTCCTTTGACAAACTTCTTCTTCAGAACGGAAGCACGTATCGACAAACCGAAAGCATCAGGATGATCTAGAGAGATGTCTTAAGAAGTGCTGTTATTTTTGGTTCCACTCCGAACTCAAATTTATGACGCTTTTTTGACGTCTCTTCGGACTTAGTCAGAAATGCAAATTTTTGCACTATTTCTTTAAATAACTCAATAAGTGTATGATTTTACACACTCATTTACTGCATATTTATCATATCTAACTTAATCATTGCTTTGATATGAATTTTATGCTTAAATTTTATTTTTTTGATTTTTTATGAATTTTTTTCTTATGTAAAAAGGAAGGGGGGGGGGTGATTTTCATACATTTTCTGCTTCTTTTCTATAACCACTCTTCAGATTGTCATGACATTTTGTAGATATGAGGTACTCATGCAT
Organism: Pinctada fucata; assembly: GCA_028142955.1. Lineage (NCBI taxonomy): Eukaryota > Metazoa > Mollusca > Bivalvia > Pterioida > Pteriidae > Pinctada > Pinctada fucata. Next base: position 51,616,638 of record AP027108.1, read on the forward strand.
GGTATCCTTCAAGTGAAAGAATTTTGTCAAGATATCCACTTTTGGATTTTTAAGGAATATTTTTTAAGATTGTACATAGGTATAGTGTATGTTTTCCATGCCCAATGGACCCATGGGGAGTGGCTCCAAACCCCGGCGGGACCCCAACAAAAATTTTTCTTCCCTTATTAGCTCACCTGAGCCAAAGGCTCTAGTGAGCTATTGTCATAGCGATCCGTCCGGCGTCCGTCGTCCGTCGTCTGTCGTCTGTCGTCTGTCGTCTGTCGTGTGTCGTCTGTCGTCTGTCTGTCGTAAACTTTTCACATTTTCGACTTCTTCTCAAGAATGGCTAAAGGGATTTTGATGAAACTTGGTAGGTATAAAGTACTAATGGTCCCCTACAAATGTTGTTGTTTTTCGTCCGGATCCCTCAACAGGTGGCGCCACCACAGGCAAAAGTAGGTCACGGGGGGTACCCTCCTTTGACAAACTTCTTCTTCAGAACGGAAGCACGTATCGACAAACCGAAAGCATCAGGATGATCTAGAGAGATGTCTTAAGAAGTGTTGTTATTTTTGGTTCCACTCCGAACTCAAATTTATGACGCTTTTTTGACGTCTCTTCGGACTTAGTCAGAAATGCAAATTTTTGCACTATTTCTTTGAATAACTCAATAAGTGTATGATTTTACACACTCATTTACTGCATATTTATCATATCTAACTTAATCATTGCTTTGATATGAATTTTATGCTTAAATTTTATTTTTTTGATTTTTTATGAATTTTTTTCTTATGTAAAAAGGAACGGGGGGGGGGGTGATTTTCATACATTTTCTGCTTCTTTTCTATAACCACTCTTCAGATTGTCATGACATTTTGTAGATATGAGGTACTCATGCATGGTATCCTTCAAGTGAAAGAATTTTGTCAAGATATCCACTTTTGGATTTTTAAGGAATATTTTTTAAGATTGTACATAGGTATAGTGTATGTTTTCCATGCCCAATGGACCCATGGGGAGTGGCTCCAAACCCCGGCGGGACCCCAACAAAAATTTTTCTTCCCTTATTAGCTCACCTGAGCCAAAGGCTCTAGTGAGCTATTGTCATAGCGATCCGTCCGGCGTCCGTCGTCCGTCGTCTGTCGTCTGTCGTCTGTCGTCTGTCGTGTGTCGTCTGTCGTCTGTCTGTCGTAAACTTTTCACATTTTCGACTTCTTCTCAAGAATGGCTAAAGGGATTTTGATGAAACTTGGTAGGTATAAAGTACTAATGGTCCCCTACAAATGTTGTTGTTTTTCGTCCGGATCCCTCAACAGGTGGCGCCACCACAGGCAAAAGTAGGTCACGGGGGGTACCCTCCTTTGACAAACTTCTTCTTCAGAACGGAAGCACGTATCGACAAACCGAAAGCATCAGGATGATCTAGAGAGATGTCTTAAGAAGTGTTGTTATTTTTGGTTCCACTCCGAACTCAAATTTATGACGCTTTTTTGACGTCTCTTCGGACTTAGTCAGAAATGCAAATTTTTGCACTATTTCTTTAAATAACTCAATAAGTGTATGATTTTACACACTCATTTACTGCATATTTATCATATCTAACTTAATCATTGCTTTGATATGAATTTTATGCTTAAATTTTATTTTTTTGATTTTTTATGAATTTTTTTCTTATGTAAAAAGGAAGGGGGGGGGGGTGATTTTCATACATTTTCTGCTTCTTTTCTATAACCACTCTTCAGATTGTCATGACATTTTGTAGATATGAGGTACTCATGCATGGTATCGTTCAAGTGAAAGAATTTTGTCAAGATATCCACTTTTGGATTTTTAGGAATATTTTTTAAGATTGTACATAGGTATAGTGTATGTTTTCCATGCCCAATGGACCCATGGGGAGTGGCTCCAAACCCCGGCGGGACCCCAACAAAAATTTTTCTTCCCTTATTAGCTCACCTGAGCCAAAGGCTCTAGTGAGCTATTGTCATAGCGATCCGTCCGGCGTCCGTCGTCCGTCGTCTGTCGTCTGTCGTCTGTCGTCTGTCGTTTGTCGTCTGTCTGTCGTAAACTTTTCACATTTTCGACTTCTTCTCAAGAATGGCTGAAGGGATTTTGATGAAACTTGGTAGGTATAAAGTACTAATGGTCCCCTACAAATGTTGTTGTTTTTCGTCCGGATCCCTCAACAGGTGGCGCCACCACAGGCAAAAGTAGGTCACGGGGGGTACCCTCCTTTGACAAACTTCTTCTTCAGAACGGAAGCACGTATCGACAAACCGAAAGCATCAGGATGATCTAGAGAGATGTCTTAAGAAGTGTTGTTATTTTTGGTTCCACTCCGAACTCAAATTTTTGACGCTTTTTTGACGTCTCTTCGGACTTAGTCAGAAATGCAAATTTTTGCACTATTTCTTTAAATAACTCAATAAGTGTATGATTTTACACACTCATTTACTGCATATTTATCATATCTAACTTAATCATTGCTTTGATATGAATTTTATGCTTAAATTTTATTTTTTTGATTTTTTATGAATTTTTTTCTTATGTAAAAAGGAAGGGGGGGGGGGGGTGATTTTCATACATTTTCTGCTTCTTTTCTATAACCACTCTTCAGATTGTCATGACATTTTGTAGATATGAGGTACTCATGCATGGTATCCTTCAAGTGAAAGAATTTTGTCAAGATATCCACTTTTGGATTTTTAAGGAATATTTTTTAAGATTGTACATAGGTATAGTGTATGTTTTCCATGCCCAATGGACCCATGGGGAGTGGCTCCAAACCCCGGCGGGACCCCAACAAAAATTTTTCTTCCCTTATTAGCTCACCTGAGCCAAAGGCTCTAGTGAGCTATTGTCATAGCGATCCGTCCGGCGTCCGTCGTCTGTCGTCTGTCGTCTGTCGTCTGTCGTGTGTCATGTGTCGTCTGTCGTCTGTCTGTCGTAAACTAATCACATTTTCGACTTCTTCTCAAGAATGGCTAAAGGGATTTTGATGAAACTTGGTAGGTATAAAGTACTAATGGTCCCCTACAAATGTTGTTGTTTTTCGTCCGGATCCCTCAACAGGTGGCGCCACCACAGGCAAAAGTAGGTCACGGGGGGTACCCTCCTTTGACAAACTTCTTCTTCAGAACGGAAGCACGTATCGACAAACCGAAAGCATCAGGATGATCTAGAGAGATGTCTTAAGAAGTGTTGTTATTTTTGGTTCCACTCCGAACTCAAATTTATGACGCTTTTTTGACGTCTCTTCGGACTTAGTCAGAAATGCAAATTTTTGCACTATTTCTTTAAATAACTCAATAAGTGTATGATTTTACACACTCATTTACTGCATATTTATCATATCTAACTTAATCATTGCTTTGATATGAATTTTATGCTTAAATTTTATTTTTTTGATTTTTTTATGAATTTTTTTCTTATGTAAAAAGGAAGGGGGGGGGGTGATTTTCATACATTTTCTGCTTCTTTTCTATAACCACTCTTCAGATTGTCATGACATTTTGTAGATATGAGGTACTCATGCATGGTATCGTTCAAGTGAAAGAATTTTGTCAAGATATCCACTTTTGGATTTTTAAGGAATATTTTTTAAGATTGTACATAGGTATAGTGTATGTTTTCCATGCCCAATGGACCCATGGGGAGTGGCTCCAAACCCCGGCGGGACCCCAACAAAAATTTTTCTTCCCTTATTAGCTCACCTGAGCCAAAGGCTCTAGTGAGCTATTGTCATAGCGATCCGTCCGGCGTCCGTCGTCCGTCGTCTGTCGTCTGTCGTCTGTCGTTTGTCGTCTGTCTGTCGTAAACTTTTCACATTTTCGACTTCTTCTCAAGAATGGCTAAAGGGATTTTGATGAAACTTGGTAGGTATAAAGTACTAATGGTCCCCTACAAATGTTGTTGTTTTTCGTCCGGATCCCTCAACAGGTGGCGCCACCACAGGCAAAAGTAGGTCATGGGGGGTACCCTCCTTTGACAAACTTCTTCTTCAGAACGGAAGCACGTATCGACAAACCGAAAGCATCAGGATGATCTAGAGAGATGTTTTAAGAAGTGTTGTTATTTTTGGTTCCACTCCGAACTCAAATTTATGACGCTTTTTTGACGTCTCTTCGGACTTAGTCAGAAATGCAAATTTTTGCACTATTTCTTTAAATAACTCAATAAGTGTATGATTTTACACACTCATTTACTGCATATTTATCATATCTAACTTAATCATTGCTTTGATATGAATTTTATGCTTAAATTTTATTTTTTTGATTTTTTTATGAATTTTTTTCTTATGTAAAAAGGAAGGGGGGGTGATTTTCATACATTTTCTGCTTCTTTTCTATAACCACTCTTCAGATTGTCATGACATTTTGTAGATATGAGGTACTCATGCATGGTATCGTTCAAGTGAAAGAATTTTGTCAAGATATCCACTTTTGGATTTTTAAGGAATATTTTTTAAGATTGTACATAGGTATAGTGTATGTTTTCCATGCCCAATGGACCCATGGGGAGTGGCTCCAAACCCCGGCGGGACCCCAACAAAAATTTTTCTTCCCTTATTAGCTCACCTGAGCCAAAGGCTCTAGTGAGCTATTGTCATAGCGATCCGTCCGGCGTCCGTCGTCCGTCGTCTGTCGTCTGTCGTCTGTCGTCTGTCTGTCGTAAACTTTTCACATTTTCGACTTCTTCTCAAGAATGGCTAAAGGGATTTTGATGAAACTTGGTAGGTATAAAGTACTAATGGTCCCCTACAAATGTTGTTGTTTTTCGTCCGGATCCCTCAACAGGTGGCGCCACCACAGGCAAAAGTAGGTCACGGGGGGTACCCTCCTTTGACAAACTTCTTCTTCAGAACGGAAGCACGTATCGACAAACCGAAAGCATCAGGATGATCTAGAGAGATGTCTTAAGAAGTGTTGTTATTTTTGGTTCCACTCCGAACTCAAATTTATGACGCTTTTTTGAGGTCTCTTCGGACTTAGTCAGAAATGCAAATTTTTGCACTATTTCTTTGAATAACTCAATAAGTGTATGATTTTACACACTCATTTACTGCATATTTATCATATCTAACTTAATCATTGCTTTGATATGAATTTTATGCTTAAATTTTATTTTTTTGATTTTTTATGAATTTTTTTCTTATGTAAAAATGAAGGGGGGGGGGGTTGATTTTCATACATTTTCTGCTTCTTTTCTATAACCACTCTTCAGATTGTCATGACATTTTGTAGATATGAGGTACTCATGCATGGTATCCTTCAAGTGAAAGAATTTTGTCAAGATATCCACTTTTGGATTTTTAAGGAATATTTTTTAAGATTGTACATAGGTATAGTGTATGTTTTCCATGCCCAATGGACCAATGGGGAGTGGCTCCAAACCCCGGCGGGACCCCAACAAAAATTTTTCTTCCCTTATTAGCTCACCTGAGCCAAAGGCTCTAGTGAGCTATTGTCATAGCGATCCGTCCGGCGTCCGGCGTCCGTCGTCTGTCGTCTGTCGTCTGTCGTCTGTCTGTCGTAAACTTTTCACATTTTCGACTTCTTCTCAAGAATGGCTAAAGGGATTTTGATGAAACTTGGTAGGTATAAAGTACTAATGGTCCCCTACAAATGTTGTTGTTTTTCGTCCGGATCCCTCAACAGGTGGCGCCACCACAGGCAAAAGTAGGTCACGGGGGGTACCCTCCTTTGACAAACTTCTTCTTCCGAACGGAAGCACGTATCGACAAACCGAAAGCATCAGGATGATCTAGAGAGATGTCTTAAGAAGTGTTGTTATTTTTGGTTCCACTCCGAACTCAAATTTTTGACGCTTTTTTGACGTCTCTTCGGACTTAGTCAGAAATGCAAATTTTTGCACTATTTCTTTAAATAACTCAATAAGTGTATGATTTTACACACTCATTTACTGCATATTTATCATATCTAACTTAATCATTGCTTTGATATGAATTTTATGCTTAAATTTTATTTTTTTGATTTTTTATGAATTTTTTTCTTATGTAAAAAGGAAGGGGGGGATGATTTTCATACATTTTCTGCTTCTTTTCTATAACCACTCTTCAGATTGTCATGACCTTTTGTAGATATGAGGTACTCATGCATGGTATCCTTCAAGTGAAAGAATTTTGTCAAGATATCCACTTTTGGATTTTTAAGGAATATTTTTTAAGATTGTACATAGGTATAGTGTATGTTTTCCATGCCCAATGGACCCATGGGGAGTGGCTCCAAACCCCGGCGGGACCCCAACAAAATTTTTTCTTCCCTTATTAGCTCACCTGAGCCAAAGGCTCTAGTGAGCTATTGTCATAGCGATCCGTCCGGCGTCCGTCGTCCGTCGTCTGTCGTCTGTCGTCTGTCTGTCGTAAACTTTTCACATTTTCGACTTTTTCTCAAGAATGGCTAAAGGGATTTTGATGAAACTTGGTAGGTATAAAGTACTAATGGTCCCCTACAAATGTTGTTGTTTTTCGTCCGGATCCCTCAACAGGTGGCGCCACCACAGGCAAAAGTAGGTCACGGTGGGTACCCTCCTTTGACAAACTTCTTCTTCCGAACGGAAGCACGTATCGACAAACCGAAAGCATCAGGATGATCTAGAGAGATGTCTTAAAAAGTGTTGTTATTTTTGGTTCCACTCCGAACTCAAATTTATGACGCTTTTTTGACGTCTCTTCGGACTTAGTCAGAAATGCAAATTTTTGCACTATTTCTTTAAATAACTCAATAAGTGTATGATTTTACACACTCATTTACTGCATATCTATCATATCTAACTTCCTTTTTTTCTTAGATTGTCATGAAACTTGGTAGGTATGAGGTACTCATGGTTCCCTACAAGTGAAAGAATTTTGTCAAGATATCCTCTTTTGGATTTTTACGGAAAAACATTCATAGGTACAATGTAGGTTTTCCATGCCCAATGAACCCAAGAGTAGTGGTTCAAACCCTGGCAGGACCCCACTTTTGCAGTTTTTTTCTCCTTTTTTTAGATTTATCGTTAGAACAGAAAGTGTGAAAGAATTCTGTCAAAATATCAACTTTTAGATTTTTCATGATTTTTTAAACAGACAAGCTAGTTTGGCTTTGTGTACTTATTTTCGTACGTCGAAATAACTCAGGCACATATGCAATCAAATATATACTCTGAATTTATTTTTGAGATATTTGACTTTTTCCATACATGCATATTATATAACAATTTCCCTATATAATGATTATTTTCTCGGCTTTATTTTTGTATCTATGGTAAACAAAGTCGCCATATATCTTGTGTTACAGATTTGATTGGTTAATTCCTCCACGCCCATTTAATAGTCACGGTGGGTAATCTCGCAACGCAGAACACTAGGTTTATCTAAAATTTCGTGTATTACAAATTATTTTTCACAAAAAGGGGAATGTGATGCAGTGTAAGGATGCCTTAGATACGAGTTTTATCGAAAGTAAGAGATGTAATATCCTTTTATAAAGCCGAAAAACTATCGGTATGATTGGTGTAGATGAAAGTGAAAGTAGAACGCCGATCGTGTTTGTGCAATATAAAAAGCTATAATATCCACCTTATTTTGGATACAACTCATAGTTAGGACGTTGTTACACTGCATCACATTTCTCTTTTTGTAATAAATTATCTATTTTGCGCAAAAATATAGAAAAATAAATTGTTCTGCGTTGCGAGATTACCCACCGTGTTAGTACTGTACACGTGATACATTTCAGGAGACTATCGTGCAAACAAAATAGTACTGCCGGTATTTAATAGATTTTATTTAATGTGCATATACTGGGAACACTTTCATGCTTGTTATTATTCATGTACTTGGAACAATTCCATACTTGTCATCATTTATAAACTTAGCTCGAATTTCCTTTGTCTTAGACTCTCTTAGATGAATTGTATACGGACTGATTTCTTGAAGAAACATCTAATGAGTAATCCCTTCCCGAGGATTTTCAGAATGTATAGGACATTTGATATATCTGAAATTCTTGAAAACAAATGAGTAATTAATTTCTTCTCGAGGATTTTGAGAATGTATAGGACATTTGATATATCTGAAATTCTTGAAAACAAATAGTTCAGTTCAGAGTTCTTGAAATCTTTCAATGAAATGTTGGACCACAGGAAGCTGTTGTTTTAAAAGAAGAAATAAATTATGATTCACAACCTTAAGCCACTGTGTTCGACATCTTGTATGTATACAACATTTCTAAAGATGAAAACAAGAGGCTTTGAAGGTCGTGAATAATAAGACATTTGGGAATTTTTATCTGTCCAAATAATAGATAGAACATGAGTTTTTATCGGACCAAATGATTTTTTATCAGCAAATCCGATGCAGCTGATACTTTCATGAACTCTGTCAGCTAATAATTTGTCCGTGTAACAGTCCTATCACGAGGCGAAACATAGTTAACAGTAAATAACGATGTGGTAGGTCTGCTAGTTGGACAAGCTTTACAGTATCATGGGCCTATTAATTTGTTTCCCTAAAAGCAGCATACACCAGAGTATTAAGTTTATTTCATTGTTTTATTCTTTTTGTCTGTTTCTTCATCACTTGCTGCACATTAATGTGGAATTTTACAAAATGATTTTTTTGATGTTGAATAATTGAACTATACACTAGCTGGGCATATGACTTTGGATCACATTATCCGTTTATTCAAATCAGTAAAAAAGATAATGTTTTGAAATGTTACTATTTCTTCTTCTTTGTACTTTTAAAGGCTGTAAAAAAAATCTTGTCTGCATCCGGCAAAAATCTTTTTAGAAAGAATGTAGGCTCAAATCGTGATACTGGCACTATCAATTTTACGTCTTATTCTTATTCAATGTCAGTATGTCAATTAGAGCATCCATGGGTATCAGGTGAGCGTTGTGCCGTCCTGGGGCTCTTGTTTTTTTGGGGGGGGGGTGTCTTTTTTCTTCGTTTTATAAAATTGCGACTTTACAAGAAATGGGAGTTGTGTCACTGTGAATACTGATTACGACGTTGCATCAATTGTTAGTAGTGACATTGTAAATATTCATAGCGACGTTGCATGAATCGTTAGATGTTTTACTCTGAATACTTATTGCGACGGTGTATGATTTGTTAGTTGTGTCACTGTTACTATTCATGAATTATTAGTTGTGTTACTTTGAATGTTAAATGTCTTCAAATTCAATAGAATCATTTAAGAATAGATAAATTTGCAGCATGGACCAAGCATGCACGTTTCGGGTACTTAACTCTCGTCGATGATCCTCAATCTAAACAATGTAATATTGCCAAATATTGAAAACATTATAATGTCCAAAAATGTACCGAAAGACATATGAGGAAGGGTGTTATAAGATGCTACAGGACCCACCTTTTAGAAATTTGAAGAAATTTTTATAACAGAAATTTTCGAATTCGTTGACAAAACGATCAACCGCAATTAATGGCTTCATGTGCCCTCGGGGACTCCTGGTCCACCAGCAGCGACACTAACCAAGTAGTACAAACGTTAAACGTCTTCTAATTGAATAGCATCATTTAAGAACAGATAAATTTGCAGCATGGACCAGACATGGACGCATCGGGTACTTAACCCTCGTCGGTGATCCGCAATATAAACAATATAATATGGCCAAATATTGAGAAAATCATTATGTATTATATCGATAAGTCACAACTATATCAATATTTTTCGATTTCTATTATTGATTAATACTATATGCACATAGTATTAATCAATACCATAAATCGAAAAAAAACAACAAACAAACAAATCAATCAATAAATCAATCAATAAAAATAGATAAATATCTCCATTCTTGAAGGGGTTCCTATTCTTTATCTCTCATTAATTTAGGCTTGTCCTTTAATCATTAATGTATAAAGAAGACTAGGAAAATATTCATAGACGAAGCCTTCCGGAAGACATTTTATAATTCTCTGTTAACAAATTTATAATGAAAGGTACACGTAATATCTACTGGTATGATGACTTATATGATCCTATTGCCATCTCATATAAAGTTTTAAAAAGTAATCTGTTCAATTTAAGTATAAGCCAGCTGTGTCCTTACAGCCTAACAGATAAATGTTTGCTATATATTTTCCAAACACTTGATAAACAAAAGAGTTACAAAAGATCCTGACGACAATCTCAACAGCACTCACAAAAGAGCACACAATTGAGCATGCTCAATAAATAAAGGTAAATTAATAACCTCATTCTCGAAAGGGTTCATATTCTGTCTCTCTCATTAATTTAGGTTTGTCCTTAAGTCATTAATGTAATATAATATAAATCATCATACTAGAGACGGACCCCTAGCAATTGTTAAACGTCTTTAAATTCAATAGCATCATTTAAGACCTGATAAATTTACAGCATGGACCAGACATGCACGTTTCGGATACTAAACCCTCGTCAGTGATCCTCAGTCTAAACAATGTAATACGGTCAAAATGTATAAAAATTATAATGTCCAAAAGCTAGACGTGGGACCAGGTGCCCGGGAGGAGTAAGCATCCCTGTTTGACTAGCGGCAACCGTCGTCGACGTTCACGCACGCAAATGAAATCAATATAAAAAAGGCATGGTATATTAGCGATTCTATATTCCCTACAATTATCCTCCGAGCCCCGTATCGTTCTAAATTCATAATAGATAAAAGTAAACCCCTTAAATCAGTCCTTTTTCCGAATTTCTTTGTCGGATAGAAACCATTTTGATATTCAATATACGGTATACGTTTCTTACGATGCGAATTACCCATTTTATTACTTTTTTAATATCATGAATGAACTTTTCTACAAAACATATTTTTCTGTATTTTGCACGAATTTCAGACCCGGAGGATTGAATTAATAATGGCAGACTTAAAGTATTTTTCTCTTATAATAATTTGCAAAAAGCGACTTTGTTCTTGTCCTTTATATGGCGTCGCCGGTTTAATGACGAAATAATGACATAACAATTTCGAAGACAATATCGGCGAATTGCGTCAAGAGATATGTGATACTTATGAAGCCCACATATCTGTATCACATGGGCCAGCTCTGTATCATATAGGACAGCATGTGAGAATGAGCTCTATCTCCATCAAACGGCGCTAGAGTATTTCATTCATGACTTTGTTACTTGAATCGAATATCAATCAAAATATGGCACGATCTTTAGATAACATGCAATATGATATATTAGCATTATGTGATCATATTTTTCCCCTAAGATGATTAGCGGGTGAATTTCAGCGTTATATACATCTTACATAGTCCCTCATATGTTAAACGTCTTCAAATTCAATAGCACAATTTATAAACAGAAAAAAATTTCAGCATGGACCAGACATGCACGTTTCGGGTACTAAACCCTCGTCAGTGATCCTCAATCAAAATAATGTAATATGGCCAAAGAGGGTGAAAATTATTCTGTCAAAAAATGTACCGAAAGACGTGGCAGGATTGGTGGGATATGATGCTACAGGACCCACATTTTAGAGAATTTTAGAAATTTTGAGAATTTTGGTAACAGAAAAATGTTGAATGCATTGAAGAGACAAACGATCAACCAAAGTTGACCGAACTTGGCTACATCTGCCCTTGGCGATTCCTGGTCCACCAGCAGTGACACTTATCAAGTATCAAATTCAATAGCATCATATATCAAATATTGGTTTTGGTAATGTTACTTCCATGTTAAAACTGAGGAATCACTGAAGAAGATTTAATATCCAAAACATGTGTCTGGCGCATAATAAATTGGTTTGAAATTTTCTACAAGATAATAGAGTTGAAGCACTTCCGCATTATTAATATTGTCAACGTATGCAAATGGTTAAGTGGCATTTTCAAACAATGGTTTTTTATCATGCCTTTGATACATCTTCTTTAGCTCACTTGAATATGAAAGCGTAGTATTCAATATGGCAGTTCTGTCATGGTGGTCAAAATCTGCAAAATCAGCCGCTTTGTTGCGGATGCTTTTCGAGGGTTATGATCAATAGTCCTCGAAAATTATTATGGCAGGATTATGCTTTCAAACCTTCAGTTTTTTTTGTCTTCTAGACTCTGAAGCGAATAATTGGTGTATATCATTGATGCCTATTGTTTATCTACATTTAAAATTGAATGTGATTCGGCATTTAATTTGTTTGCATCTTGTGCATTGAACTATTGAACACATAATCTATTATTGAAAAACTATTTCAAATAAAGCCGTGCGATGAACCGACACTCACCTCTCTTTGCTTTATACTGTGGAGATATTGCATCATTGGTATGTCCGAGAATGAAAACTCTATATCACTTTGCTGACCTTCAATGAAATAGTTACTTATCCATATTAGTTTTGTGCATATATGATTAAGGCGATTAAATTGATCAGATTATATCTAAAGGTATACCTGTAATTTCATTCCAGACAATTTTCTAAAATTATTTCAGGATGGTGAATAAAAGTTTGTATGGCTTAGATACTATGATTTCTAAAAAAATTGATCAACATTTTTATCAAAATATAATTGTTACTTTTTCAAATGCTCATTTTAATAAAATAGAATGATATTTTGTTGAGGGTTAAGTGATACACATATCTTTTCGTACATTAGCTTGTTTTGATCCGTTTGATATATTAAATTCCTTTCATTCTTATATCATTTTTTATGTTCTTGATTGATTGTATCAAGTGAGGGGCGCCTTGTTATTATCTTATTCAAACGCTCACTAAAGATAAACATAGGAATAGCGATCTGTCAACAGATTTCATTCTAGAACGAAGATGCGATAGAAGAGGATAAGAGATGTTTTGGCAATCTGAGTGGCGCCGTGATGATGAGCTCTTGACTGCATGTGAATATAAAGTAAGGTTACTTGTGTAGTTCATTCGGAGTTAGAAGCTAGGTGGATTTAGACGTACCGATCATTCAACATTCAAACATCACTACCGATATATATTTTAAGTAACACTTTACAATCCTTTACATTGAAGGATGGCTTTCATTCAAGTAGTACTACTGGTTTTGATCCGTGGAGTCTCATCGGACACAAGTTCCGGCTATATAACACAATGTCCAGCAAGATGCGATATGTTAAAAGAGTTAGACGCACTGAGAGACGAAATGCAAGTGTTAAGACAATTGTTAAACCAGGAATCTTTACTGAGGATGAGCTTAGACCAGCAGGTCCAAAACCAGAAGATAATTATACAGAACTTCGAGAATGAAGCAGACTTACTAAATAGAACAACTGGACAAGTTCAAGTAGTTTCAAGCCAAAGTAAGTTAATTTATTTCTTTCATTCTTATTCTAGAGAAAGTTTCTATTGTGAATATTTTCGAAAAACTGGAATATAACTATTTTCAACATAATATTTAGATTTTAAGCACCAACCCCTTCAATTGGGAATATATAAATAATTATCTAACTGATGTCCAGCAAAATGCGATCAATTTAAATGGATGATTCAACGCAATCAAACCAAATCAAATGTTGAACCATGAGTCATGTGTCCCTAAAGCATTACCAAACTTCAATTTCGCTAAATGCTGCATGAATGATATCTTCTTCGGAAGAAGGACGTCATTCCTGTAGATAATAAGTTTGATTAAGAATTCGAACTGCATGATAAGACACTCGGAAAAAGAATTATTCCATATGATCGACATCTGAAATATTGTTTCTCAATGTTGGTATATTTGCATGATGGGTCTTGGGGTATTTCGTTGTTTTAGTTGTTTTATTGTGGGTGCCCCAACCGGATCCTGTTGGAAATCTCCTTGTTTCTTTAATATATGAGCTAGCGCCTAATTTAGGTATTAGGGGTATAACCATCTACTTCCGGCTGTTCTGATAACAATAAATCAGTAAATAAATACATCGAAATTTGCACGACTTCGGCAGTGCTCGGGACCATACATTTAGATTCCGAGTTTAATGAAACATTAATAGCTATTTTCTGTAAGCATTTACACTTTTATTCAGGACGCATTTACGTAATGTCTCAGATTTTTAACCATCCCCTGCTTGACTAGCCGCAACCGCCGTCGATGTTCATGCACGAAAATAACCAGAAGTCTCTGACGAGAATGTAGCTCTCCTGGTTGATTTGTTTTATTCACTCATTCACAAGTCAATAAGATATATACACATAACTATCAAATTCCATTTTTTTAAACCAAAGACCATCATGACAGGTAGCAGGCGCTCTTACAAAGTATAAGTAGCACAACAAATTAAAATACATATCCATTACACTGCAACTAGAATTTCACATACATATATGTCCGAGATATATTATTTCAAAAAAGACTGCCACACCAATTTTCAAAGATCCTAGGGGCCAGGGTCTACTAGCTCAAATGAACTATCAATGACACAAAAAGACTACATAGCTATCATATTGCACAAAGAATTAACTCTCCATCACTAATAGCTTTAGAAGAGTTGAGAACACAATTATATAGAAACAAATTACAACAACCATTTTATAAGACCCTGGGGGTCAGGGACTCAAACAAAATATCAGGAGCACAACTAGAATGACAAATATGGATAATGACCATATCCCTGTATACAGCACAAAATCGATAATTCAGATAATCAGAAACCGAAGGCATACAAAATCAGGATAAAACAGGAACCAAAGCAAACAAACAAAAACCTCCACCACATGAAAAGAAGCGAAGTCCCGGTATGAGAGTGAGACCAGGTGGCCAAGAAGAGAAAGCTTCTTCTGCTTGCATGCAACAACCGCCGCTTCAAGTAGAACTGTCACATCCGGTTACTTCCACATCGGATGACATAGAGTAAAATCTTTGGTTGGATGGTTAAAATGGTCTATGACAGAATATCATCCACTGTTCTGGAGAGTTGGACATCATAGTGTATGACGAGTTCCCCATATCGACCGAAATACTTCCTCAGTAACGACTTTAGTCGGTCAAAAACATATCCCTGACTGAGAAGCTTATCTGAAAGACGCCTAGCTCTCAGAATAAAATCCGTATATTTGGTACTTGCTCTGGCAAAGCGTATCAACTGAGATATGAACACGCCATAAGCAGGCGATGAAGGGATGTTGATACTCAGAAAAGGAAAGTTTGTAATGCTGAAATTGAAGTCGTCACGTTTGTCATAGAGTGAGGCGTTAATTTGACCATCAGTGTCGTAGGACAACATTTTGTCCAAATAGGATGCTGAATTATTTGTTTCTGTAGTTTCTTTGACTTCAAGCTCCAAAGGATAGATACTGCTCAGGTAATCCGCGAATTTTGGATTATTGATGGACAAGACATCGTCTATGTATCTGTAAGTGAAGGATCTTCTTTAACTCATTTGTGTCACACTTATGCCCTTTGCCGTGTGGAGCTCGTAAAAAAGTTCCCCGCGAGGGGTTTGACAGTAAGTGTTTTGAATATTTTTCCCTGACATTATCGCCATAGCACTTTCTATAAAGACGGCCTCAGGCAGCGCATTCATTTTATATATTTTCATTTTGAATTCGTGCATGAAAATCGACGGCGGGTGCGGCTAGCCAACAGGGGATGCTTTCTCCTCCCGGGCACCTGATCCCACCTCTGGATTGCTAGGGGTCCATCGATGCTCAATTTGGTGCTCTATTGTGAGTGCTGTTGAGATTATCGTCAGGATCTTCTTTAACTAATTGAAATCAGAAGCTAAGTATCTTTTACCTTCAGAGACCAACGATTGAATGAATTCAGCTTCGCACGAGTAAAAGAAAATGTCGGCAAGGAGTGGGGAACAATTGGTCCCCATTGGAATTCCGACAATTTGCTGGAAGACCTTTCCTCCAAACACCACAACAATGTTGTCGATCAGAAAGATTAACATCTGAATAATATCTGTTTCAGTGTATTTATTTTTAGAATCGGACTTTTCTTTTACAAAGTAGGTTTTGTCATAGTTAACAACAATAAATTTGTATTTGCAATTACCGTTCTTACTTGTAAACGAATTACTTATAATTTTTGCGAGTCTTTCTTTCAATTTAGAATGTGGAATTGTAGTGTAAAGTGTCGAAAAATCAAAGACTTTGATCGAATGGACTCTACTAAAATGAGTGGATTTCAGATGTTCTAAAAGTTCCTTCGAATTCTTTAAAATCCACATCTGGTTGATACCACTGCGAGAATATGCTGTCGAACAATATTTTTGAAGCCAAAATTTGATTTCAGGTAAAACTTTGGTGAGTAAGATCGATACAGATTTGGTAAAACATTTTGAGGAACCAGTGATGAAACGTTGTGTGTATGGATTCTTATGCATTTTAGGTATGCAGTATAAGTATGGTAAATCTAAATCTTAATTGTTAGTGTCGAAGCCAAAGGAAGCAAGAGCTGATTTGTGGGTATCTATTATTTCAGAGGCATGTTTGTTGGGGTGTAAATGGGATTCCAAGGTGTCGAATTTAAACCCAACTCTTTAACTAGACTGTCGAAATAGTACTTTTTCAAGTAAATGTGTAATTATTTGAGGCTTTGTCCGCTGGTGTGATGACATAATGTTCTTGGACGTAGGTAAGCACTGTGATAACATCAGGGTCTTTAAATATAGACTCGAATCTGGACCCATCATATTGCAAAAAGAAATAAGTGTTACAAATTTCTTTCTTCTGTCCACTACTTTTTCTTTTGTCCTCTGTCTCATCTGGAATGAATGAAAAAAAAATAATATAGAAAGCGGCAACAAAATTACAAACTACAGTTGTAGAGAACTAATATTGCAGGTTGGGATGTCACAAGAAGCTTATGTCAACAATTTATGAATTTTAAGAAAGTGGAAGTTCCAAAAAGGCACAAATTTATCCCCATGGAATTAAAATTAAAGAGAGGTTGAGCAAACCAAACTTGTACGTGTACGAGAACTTGTGCGTGTATTAACACATTATCTGTTTACACGTTGACGTTATGCGGTTGAGCAGATGTCACAACGAGTACTGCTACGTGCATATTGTATATACGTTCATATTTTGTTTACAACTGCTTATTCGTCAATGACTTGGCATCTAGATTCTAAAGGTAAGGGACATTCAGCATCGACGGTGAATGATTTATCTATTCTAAGTAATCAGATTTATATAACATAAAAATTAAACCTCAAGAGTAAAATTTTTGGTCAACTTTTAGGGTTCTTCTTTAAGATGTGATACATTTTATTTGCAATTCCTTCTAATATTCAGAAAGTACATACGTTCCCAAATAAATTGAATATAGGTTTTCATAGGTTATCTGCATTCAGTTGCTTATAAAATCTACAAGTACATGTAATCATCAATGTGTACTTACAGCTTTACACGTTATACCGAACGTGTAACGTGTAACACAGGTGCGTGTAGCGCAAAATATGATGACGTCTTAAACAATTTTTTGACGTATGCGTACATGTACAAGTTCGGTTTGCTCAACCTCTCTATTATACCATGGTGATGGTGAAATTTCAACCCGAGTGTGCAAAAATTCTGCAAGTCAAGAACGAGGCTTGCCGAGTCGTGGACAAGCAAAATTTTGTACATGAGGGTTGAGATTTAGCCATCCCTCCCTCATGGTGTTGTTTGATTGTTTTTCTCCCACAACTTATCTGTCTGTGTCTGTTATAAATAGTTATTTGTTGTTTGACCAAAAATGTGTGACCTTTTCCTTGAAAATGACCCTGATCTGATTTGGGTAAAAATTTAGTCCCATCATGCTTTACCATCCCTGCAAATTTGAAAGATGAATGATGTATATCAAGTAAGTTATAGCCAAAAATGTAAGTGTGACTACCAGACAGATGGACAGGCAGACGCCTGACAAATGATCCCTTTATGTCGCTCTTATGTTGCAGGCAACATGAGTGAAGTGTCTCAACTCAGTATAGTAAGAAGCTTACATTGACATCATTGGATGCTAATTTTTCATGCAGTCCTTCTAGTTCTTCAATGGTTACAGTACAATATTGACCTGAAAGTGAAAATGAAGATTTAATATGTTGAAATTTATCAAATAAGTCTTCAGAGATTACAAAAAGTGCCAGATTGCCGGCTTATTATCCTGGGCTCTCGATTAGCCTAATTTGCGGCCCATATTCCGCCCCACTCCCAATGAAAAATAATATCTTTTTTTCCTGTTTGTTGACCATTTTTCCCAATTTGAAATCTCATGGAAAATTTAACAATTTAAGTTAAAAATTCTCATTTTCAAGTGAAAAGACATCCAACCTTATATTATATATTTTCCCCATTTCCGAGAAAATGTTGTTATTTTTCCCAATTTCAAAGGCCCCGGGCCCCAGTCCCAAAAATGGGTGTGAGAGCTCTGTAAAATTGAAGTAAATGCTGCTGCAGTTCACCCAAATGCAATATTAATCAAAATAGACTAATATAAATGTATATTAATGAGTCATTGAGTCAGAAATCATCTTTTATCTGTATTTGACAATTTATTTCAATAATTAATGAGAGCTGCAAGAGCTATTGAACATGTTGAAGGTACCGGTATATTTTTAAAAAGCTTATGAAAAAATTTAAACATAAGGCCATAATTAAAAAATTGTTTGTTTCCCCTTGCCCCGACTAGGTCAGAAAATATGCCACTGAGTCAGATTTTTTTTTGTAGCCAAAAGTCCCTTTTTTTTGCAAATATTGAATCACAGCCATGTCCATTTTTTATTTTAATGTTGCATTATTCTGTCCAAATAGACTGTGAATCAACTCTATAGCTTTCTTATTCCTACATAAGAAATCTCAATTGTCAATTGTCAGCTGCTGACTCTTAGTATATATCACAACATGCGTGTCTCTTAGCTAGGTGTCAAATAATGTGTAATTATGATTCAAATTACATCAGCAAAAAAAAAAGAAAAAAAAACAGTACCTGCCTGCCGGGTCACCTGCGAAAAACAGAACGGGGGGAGGGGAAACAAACAAATTAACAATTTTTTTAAGTCTCGCCTAATTTAAAATTAAATTCTCTTCTTAATAATATACTGTACATTAAGGGTGAAACGTTTTCACGTGTACACGGATCCGTTTCGTTTTTTTTGGCTGTAAACATTTACATAATTTCTAAACATGTACACGGACTACTGTACATACAATCAAAGATCTTCTTTAATATCGTTATAACTATAAAAACTCAATACTTGTATTGATTTCCTGAAGTCGCGAAGTGAGGCAATAGATTCTTTATTTAACGTACGTAGATGTATGTGCTGTCGGAGTTATCATGTTATGTATGCATCCCTTGATTCGAACACAGAGGACAAACTTTCAACAAACGCTTAAAACAGGAAGAAAATCTATCTGAAAATCAATCTTATCCTGACACATATGAAGGAGCTTATATCTCCGATATCTCTTTCTCCGTCACAGTCGTCTATTTCTTCGTCTCTTTCTCCGCTTATTAATGCCCTTTCCTCAATGGCCTGGTGTCCAACCTTCCATGGAGTTACTGTTCTTGTAACTTACTTCTATGATTGAATTGTGGGAATTGCTCAAACTCGTTTGAAAATAACAGTTTGATTTTTGAATTGTTGAAAGTTTTTTTGCCATACGAAACATCAGCATGTCGTATCACTATTAAATTTAAGTTACGAATTTAATGTAGTCAAGCATAACTAAGTTGTTTTGATGTCAATTTATGACCACGTCTGCAAATAAACATTAATGGATGTCACTTTTCACAATAGAAGTACAAGAAGCGTTTAAACGTTTACGTTTCGTTTACAGCCTTCTGTGTACATGTTTATGAAATTTGGTAAACGTTTCACCCTAACTGTACATACATGATGATGTATTACAATTGTTAATATAATACATGTTTAACTTTAAGTCATACCAATCCTTGATCCATGTCCATGGCAATTTTTGGTTATAGTACTCTACATCTGTTGAATATGTACAGAATATGTACAACATTCTTTTCCACATTCAGCATCAGATATACAGTTAAGATGGCATAGATGACCTCTGATAATGCTGATAGTGCAGTGTACACATGCTTGGATAAGAAAGTAATGTCAAGGCTACACCAGGTATACTGAAAGAAAAATTGAAAAGTAAATTAAATCAGCTTGATAAGAGTGTAAAAGTTCAGGGATTAATTTGCATCTACGACCTGCGTCCCTGACGCATAAAAATTGCCCAGGAACCATAGATTTCCAATCGCTGTGTCCCTCTGTATGCATTTTCATTTTCGTATATTTACATTCCTACTGCGTTTCTCTTTTATGAAGGTACCAAACCAAATGCACTGCATTTTTCGATAAACGCAAGACCCTATCACATGACATTTGAACAATTTCCCATTAAATGCCCATTCTATTTACTGCTTCAACACAGATTCAAAATTCATTTATCAATCGACGCTGTCTATCCTCTAGTGATTACATGTGTCAAAATCTATGTGATCCATATGTACACTTCCAAGACGTGTGACGTAGTAAGTCGATCAAGCGTCACATGATCACACCAGACGAAGTTCAAGGACGACCTGCACTGTCGTCTACGAGAAGATGCCATGTTTGGATGAAAGTCCTACCTTTAACAGTATAAAAGAAATCTTCTTTCAAAACTTCTTAACATAAAATGTTGTATAGGCTGAAGGTCAAGGTCACAGGGTCAAAAGTCATGGTACCAAAATGTAGTACTCTTTATGGTGAATGTGTGTATGAAATATGAAAGGCTACAATTAATAGTATAAAAGAAATCTGCTTTTGAAACTTAACCGGACAGACAGACATACCGTTACGGACGGACAAGGTGAATCCTATGTACCCCTACTGTCCGCGCGGCTCACTTCGGAAACTTGATAAACGCGTTTTTGATTGCTTTGTTATGCAAAAATTAAAATAAAATCTATATCATTGAATAGATTCTCGCTTAGGCGTAACATTCGGTATATGTTATATGGTCGTGGGTTTATGCAATCATATCATACAGATAAAATAATTTTTAGATGGGGCGTTTTCGATGTTAAATTTTAGCGTGACGTGGCCAAGTTTACATTGAGCCTATGGAGTGCGTCACGACGTCACGGGAAAAATTAGCATTGGAAATGGCCCATCTAAAACTTGTTTTGTTTATAAAATTTAATTGCGTGCACTGACCATCATATAACTTATACCAAAATTTACGACTAAGCGAGATCTAATGAGTGGTATCAATTTTAATAAAATTTCTGAATGATGAAATAGTCAAAATCACATTTATCTAATTTCCGAAGTGAGCCGCGCGGACAGTAAACTTCGTTTGCAGGGGGTAAAATAACAGTGTTTTGACTTCGTCCTCATAGATGGCTTTTCCATGAATTCATTTTCCACATTCAATAGAACTGTAAAAACTCTGAACATGACTATCAGGAGGGGGGGGGGGGGGGGGCGGCCAGCTCATCACTGACCATCTGACGATAAAGAATGGGATTTGAATTGCCGATTCAAATCAAATTAATTTAAAAGTAACTAAGAAATGTGATTCCTTTTAGGAAAGGTTAATTAACGGCAACGTTACAGATTTCTGGTTCGAACAGACACGGGACAAAATTCTGAAAACAACGCGTGGGCTGAGCCAGCAATATCGACATACATACATCTGTAAAAAAGAAGCAAATAGTATATAATACTTAATTTTCACCATTGATCTTCTCATCTTACCTATCCATTGCAATAGAAAGCGTGTTTTCTTTAGTTTATGTGTAGAATTTTGGTGAACAAGCCGTTCCAGCGTTTCCTCTGCTTAAAAATAAATGCTCGCTTCTGATTGGTCAAAATTTATTTTGAAATTCTGAGCCCGCAAAATCATCCTGAACGATTAATTTTTTTCTGTTAATCATTATTTAAGTTCGTAGTAGAGTTTAATATCATTATTTTATTTTCACTCTACGAATTCGTGTAATTTTCCAAAGTCTTATCTCTTTTGACCTCGGAAAAAATTAAAAAGCACCACTGGCATCAAGCAGTCTGGGAAGACCGCCTGCCCAGTGTTTCGGTCGTCGGTCTCTTTGTCTGGCTCTCTGATATTTCATTCAAAGGAGTATGGAAACTTTTTATTTGTTTTGTACAAGCGCGGATCCAGAGGGTCGGGGGGGTCCGACCCCTCCCCCCTGGAGTTTTGATAAAGTTCATATATATAGATGTTTTAATTTTCATAAGATTAACCCGATTCCCCTTTTGTTGTCATAATATTTGAAAAATAATTTGTATTGAAAATCTTTCATTCTTATTAAGTTTTTAACGGTGAGCATTTCAAAATATTCCTGGGCTCACTAACGCTTGCCAGATATTATCAAATACATAATTATAATTTATTATCAATTTCAAATGATGTCCCTTATAATGCATTACACCTTTGTAAATAAAGAAGGGCAATTAACTGAAAAATACAGGTATAGAGGATGCGAGAAATCTTGGAAAAAATTCTCGTTCCTCCAAAATCCTGGATCCTCCTATGTTGTACCATGACAATTAAAGCTGATCAATGTATGAAAAAAAAAATTTGCTTATGGTCTGTCAGAAAAAAATAATCTTGTTCTTACAAGTAATCTGAATTTGAAGAATTACTATAAAATTTCGCTTAAAATTCTCAAAAAATTTCCGGCTCTATCGATAAAACACAAACATTCTAATCTTAATATATTGCACACTATATGTCTGAAAAAAATTTCTTGCTCCAACTCTGCGAGAAAAAAATAATTCTGCTCCGGTCCGAGGCGAAAAAATAATCTTGCTCTGACACCCCCCCCCCCCCCGAATATATTAAATGGACCGTGCCTTATTTCTTTCAAAATCGATTTTTAAAAAAGGATTTCATATTTTGTTATAAATCGTTTTATCTTTATTATTGTTAGTTTTTTTTTTGTATAGATACTAGTATGCAGATCTATAAGCGAGTCACAATTAATACAAAGAACAGACAAACATACTTACATTGATCGTAAATTATACTCTATTAGTTATATTCAGTTTGATGAGATAGCAGGAAATAACCTTAATTTTAATATGTTTCCTTTCAGTCTTTTTCTTGCCTTTTTTTCACTTTATGCATATTTGAGTCTCTCTCTCGCTGCTGGCAGTATGAGCTTCAGTATGAGCTTCAATCCTAGCAGTGGCAAAATCGAGGGGGGAGGCGGATGGGCGTCCGCCCCCGGCACTGACCCACAATTTTCCAAAATCAGACATTTTCGTTAAAAATCGACAAAATTTGCCCCTTGACCCCAAGTAAAGGGGGCACTGGATCCACCACTGCCTAGTCTACCCTTTTCTAGGCTTTATTTACTCATTAAACTATATTACACTATGTTAATTAAAACGTACAGTATATATATATGTACATACGCCATGTACGAATAACTTCAGATTTTTTAATAGATGCATGACTGAGTACGTTTATTTGTGTAAAGTACATTCAAGCTGATTTTTCGAATTTTATTAAAATTATAAACATGACGAAAACTCTCTCTCTCTCTCTCTCTCTCTCTCTCTCTCCAAGCAAGATATTTCCTAGCGGCGTTACAAACTAACATGCTGCGTCATGCAGTAACCGTGTACTTGTCACAGTGTCGCACCGCCCCCGACTTTAGAACTGAATTCCAATTGACATGCAATTAGCATGGGGTCAAACGTTAATAACATGCCGCGATTGCATGCATCAACTGTGTACTTGTCACAGCGTCGCACCGCCCCCGACTATAGAACTGAATTCCAATTGACATGCAATTTGCATGGGGTCAAACGTTACATAACCGGTGTATGTGTATATACTTGAAATTAAACCACTCCACTGGCTTTAGAGAATAAATGGCTTATGCTCTATGGAATTTATGAATGAAAACTTTTTGCATATTAATTTTATAAAGTTTCTTTCTAGAAATGAATTACCGGTATTATAAATACTAGGAAAAAAATGAATTAGAACAAACAGTTTTTTCTAATATACGTAATATATTGTTGATATATTATGGTTTAGTAGAAGAAACCAAAAAAAAGATGCGTAAATAGATAGATAAATAAGTAGATAAATAATAAGAAAATAAATAAATAAATAAATGAATTAATTCATTCATTCATTCATTAATAAATAAATTAATTAATTAATCAATTAATCACAATTGTATTTGTATAACAAACGAATGTGTTGTAAATAAATAAATAAATAAATAAATAAATAAATAAATAAATAAATAAATAAATAAAAATAGTCCACCGTGCCGTTATGGTATGTATGTAAAGTCGCCGTACGGAGCTAGTGTACCGAATTTGCATAGTTCCTGAGATATCGAAGGCCGTCCGCATGTCTATTATGGGCCGGATCCGTCAACTTCCCCAAAGTCAAAGTAAAAATAAATGAATCATATTGCTTCTTTAATTTTGACTAGTAGTTTACAAAATGGAAACCTAATGGAAACCACTCAACCAAGTTTCCAAAATGGAAATCCGGTGGAAACTACGTGGGAACCTGAGCCAGGTTTCCATGCCTTGGAAACCACTTGGAAACTGTCAACCTTAGGTTTCCATGCAGTTTCCACGTGGTTTCCAAAACATGGAAACTCGGCTTTTCGTGCTGTGTCAGGATCATCAAACACCTTTTATGCCGTGGATATGAGCATAATATCGCCAGACGGACACTGATCTTGGTACTTGACCAATCTACAGTCTTGTGCCAGCACATTCTTAAAACTTGCACTCTGACTGACTGTGACCTTCAGCACACAGTTATTCATCATCAAAAAATCTTAAAACCTGTAACATATGTTAAAGACTATGCATTATTTTATCATTGTACAAAATTTCAGAACATTTGGACAAAAAATGATTTTAGCCTGGAAAAGACCCTGTCCCAAAGGATCTAATCCTAATGAACATGTTAAACGTCTTTAAATTCAATAGCATCATTTAAAACCGGATAAATTTACAGCATGGACCAGACATGCACGTTTCGGGTACTAAACCCTCGTTAGTGATCCTTAGTCTAAACAATGTAATACGGCCAAAAAGTATGAAAATTATTATGTCCAAAAATGTACCAAAAGACGTAGCAAAATGGTGGGGATATGATGCTACAGGACCCACGTTTTAGAAATTTCAAGAAATTTTGTAACAGAAAATTTCAAATGCGTTGAAGAGAACATGTTTGAAATGTGATCAAATTCTAATGTAGGGTTTAGGAGATATGAGCTCGGACGGACGGACGGACAGACAGACACTACAGTGACTATACGCTCCCTGAAATTTTTCGAGGAGCATAATAATATCATTAGTCAATTGATCATGTGAAATCCATTTTTTTCCATTGCATAATGCAATGCCAAACATTTAAGACAACCAAAAGCATGAGTAGGCAAGCACCTGTTGACCGGGAATAGTTTAAAAATGGAAACCTATGAGTCAATTAAACATTATGTAATGGATATGACATCAAAAGTCTGAAGAACATACCATCTAGTGGAGCACCATCTGATCTGTCTCTACCATTACTTTGCTCTGTTTGAGGAACTGATGTGTCAGGAACAACAACTCCATTTGGTTCTCTACCTGCAAAATAACAGGTATACATCTACACTACTGAATAAAAAGTTTTTTTCTAGCCAGTTCCACGCTGTATCAACAAAAAGTGATTCTTTTCATCTATTGCTGATAAATACAAGGCCAATGCCTGCTAAAACAAGTTTATCTTTTCCCCCTCATTTGTGCTCTATCAAATTAACTATCTTTGTTTTTGATTTGTAGTCATGGTTCGGTGTCATATGGCGTCACTATTTTTTGTACTGATCACATCTCATACTGAGTTCTTTTGTACCTATTGTTCCAAAAATTAGATCCATTCATACAGATTGGTGGGATCATTAACACTGATACGAAAAATAAGTATTTTGATACCAATACACCAATATTTGTGTTTGGAATCTTCTTTATTGAATTTCATATTATACATGACAGGTGATAAGATCATGGGATATGTCAAACAAATTATTATCAGGATGTCCGATAAAACTAACACTTTTTGTAAAAAAAAAAAAAACAACAACAACAACATGTACGTCCCTGATACTATGTACACATAGTTTTTGGGGGGATAATTTCAGTTAAGATACATGAGCGGATTTTGAAGGGGCCCAAGGGGCGCACGCCCCGCCCCCCCCCCCCCCCCCTGAAATCATCGAAGTAAGGTATGTTGGGGGCTTAACCTTTATGTATATACTCAATTTCAGGCTGTTTTCAGTCGAATGTCGGAAAATTTTCGCTGGTTCGCTGCCGCTCGCCACCTTACTCAATTTAGATTAACTTCACACCATTTGCTTAGCAGGACCATTTAATGCTAAAATAGCCAGAATTATAAAGTAATACTACACCTTTCTGCCTTTACTTTACTGTGACTATTTGGACGGTCTTTTTCTGTCATATGTACTAAGATTTTAGTCAAGAGAAAGGAGGGGATCTCCAACAACACCTAGTTGCAGCATCAACAGCAACCTCCCAAAACACCCACTGTAAAACACAAAAATGACACGCACAGAAAGAGACGCAGTAGTACAATGAACGTCAAATCACAGAAAAACATAAAACACAAATGACTACACATAAACCAACGAGACCAATGGGCAAACGGTGCCGACTAAGGACGGCCATCTGCCTCGTCAGTAGCAGACGGTGTGGTTATCCTGGATTACGTGCGCACAACCCTCCCACTATTCCGATTACCCAGAGGTCTCGAAGAACGTACAATTGTGGTGTAAAACAACCTCCTCACTGTCAGATGACCACACACAAACAAGACCGTAAGACGCAGGGGCCCAAGCAACACAGATGAATATGTAAATTGATATAAAAAGAGGGCATGCGTGATACGACCTGTGCTCTGCCGGCTGTAGCGAACAAACATGTAGTCTTGCAGCAAAGGGGATGTCATTTGGGTTGTGTACCCCAACCCTCTCTAAAACAATTTTAGAAAGTTTGCTGGTTCGCTTCGCTCGCCAGATATATTCAATAATACATAGTTTCTACGTTTTTGTATGTATTATACATTTTCCGTTCTGGTGGTCAAAGGATACCAAAACATGACTTCGTCCCGGACCCACTGGGGGAGGGAGTAAGCGGTCCCCAGACCCTTTGCCTTTTTTATATTCATGAGTTAAAGAAGATCCTGACGATAATTTCAACAGCACTCACAATAGAGAGCAAAATTAAACATCGACGGACCCCTAGCAAGCTAGAGGTGGGACCAGGTGCCCGGGAGGAGTAAGCATCCCCTGTTGGCTAGCCGCACCAGCCGTCGATTTTCATGAAGCATGGAAATGAAAATATATAAAATTCATGCACTGTTTGACGTTATGTCTATATAGAAAGTGCTATGGCGACAATGTCAGGGAAGTATATTCAAAATACTTAATGTCAAACCCCTCGCGGGGAACTTTTTTACGAGCTCCACACGGCAAAGGGCATAAGTGTGACGCCCTCCTAAACCCAAATCTTATATCCGCCCCTTAGATAACCCTAACCAATATATAGTGCAGTTCAACCAGAGAATACTTTGCCCTACAGCATACTCTATTCCATAAATGATTATGACCACGATGATGGACGTAATTATTGTCTTCAACGTACATTTTAGCTCAGTGGTCGGATTAAATCGTATGGAATAGAAATATATAAAAGAGGGGGAAAGGTGGTCCAGCTCGGTCATTTCAACTCAATTGGTCCATTTTATGAATTTAAAAATATTATACGCAATAATCGGGAAAAGAGGAAATGAGAGTCGCTCATAAACAACTCGACCCAATCTATTCCCGCGCATCGGGGTAGCCCCTTTCCACTTTCCTTGTTCTTTTGAATTTTACTGTACATTTGGTATCCATCCATGATCTTTTATCGTATTCGAATTATTTTTGCAATTTCGAGTGAACTTGCAGTACTATACTTAATCTTGACAATGGCGCAGCTAGGGTGATTTCTATGTGGACGTCTAGAGACGGATGGACTAAGTACATCAACTCCTCCCTCGGATGGGGGAGGGTCACTTATTCTTAGGAGGGGTTCGTTTACGGGAGAGTATGGTTTTGGGTTCGGCCTATAGAAACGCCTATAGATCCGAGACCTTTCGAGTAGGCAATTCTGCAAGGGGAGCATGCAAAGTTTAAAAATTAATGTGTGATCTGTGAGTCATCAATGTAACTTTTCAGACGTTTTCCCAAAAATACGAAGTATTAAAGTTTTAGAATAATGATATAGATATTGCTGAATCAAATTAGACAAAAGATAAGGCAATAAGAGAAAAATGCTTTGTTCATTTTATCTTCCGAGACTTGCAAGTACAATTTATAAGTTTTGAAATTACACAAATGTGATTTGAGATTGTCCCTTACATACATTTTGTATTCTGGCGATAGCATTTGCTGTCTTTCCAGAGAGGGATATGATATGTCGTATTATCACGCCTCGAACTAATTTCAGCCAATGACGTCGCAGTATTACGGTCACATTGTGTCCTACCTTGACACCGAGTAAGGTCACTAAATTTTCAAACGTTAAGAATTACACAGAAAACGTTACGAAATGGTTCTTGGTATGATAAATTCGTTATAGGGTTTATTCCTGTCATACGTCCTACTCAAAGTACTTGAGTAGGAATGCTGACAGGAACAAACCCTATAACTAATAACGGATAAATATACGAGCACATTCGTTCTTTATTCAAATAAAGGGAAGATATGTTAAAAATATGATTTGGAGATGTTCCCTGAAGCTCACAAAAAACGGCTGGACATCAAACTTGAAAGAACTTGATTAATTCTGTCTTATGTTTCTCTTTATAATATATATGCCATCAAATTCTCTGTTTTAGTTTTTTTTAAATTTCACTTTATATCTGAAAAAAGAAGGTAGGAGAACTCCAACAAGTAAAAGTTATGTGTAAAATTGCAAAAATATGTTTTTAAATGGTCCCGAACATATCTGGCAATATCATTTGGCTGTCTTTTTCTGGATAGATATATGCTTACGAATATGATATGCTAAAAACAATAAATATACGAGCACGTTCAACCTTTTTGAGGCCTTCTCTCATAATAAAGGGCACATTTGCTAAAAAATATGATTTTGAGATGTTCCCTGAAGCTCACACAAGCGGTCAAAGTTGTACAGAACTTAATATATTCTGGCTTATGTTTCACTTTTTACTGTATGAACATGCCATCAAATTCTCTATTTCAGAATTTTTATAGTTTCAGTTGTACTGATCACCGACCACCTGTCCTCTCTGAATGTCAGTCGGACTCCTCGGGTGATAGCATACATGAGCTCGCGGCGGCAGAGCACGGATTGTATTACGTACGCCCTCTTTCATATCCATTTACAAATTCATCTGTGTTGCTTGGGCCCCTGCATTTTGCGGTCTTGTTTATGTGTGGTCATCTGACAGTGAGGAGGTTGTTTTACACCACAATTGTATTTTCTTCGAGACCTCTGGGTAATCGGAAAAGTGGGAGGGTTGTGCGCACGTAATCCAGGATAACCACACCTTCTGCTATTTCCGTGGCAGATGGCCGTCCTAAGTCGGCACCGGTTTCCCATTGGTCTCGTTGGTTTATGTGTAGTCCTTTGTGTTTGATGTTTCTGTGTTGTGCGTTTACGTTCCTTGTCCCTTACGCGTCTCTTTGTGCTTGTCTGCTTTGTGTTTTTGCATTGGGTGCTTTGGGATTTTGCTGTGGGTGCTACAACCTGGTGTTGTTGGAGATCCCCTTCTTTGATAAAGACAGAGTACAAGTTATGTGTAAAATTGCATAATATGCTTTGAGATCGCCCCTGATATATTTTCACGATTGAATTTTTCTGTCTTTTTCTAGAGAAATATATACTAACAAATATTTATGCCTTAAACAAGAACTATAAGGACATATTCATCCTTTATGATGTCTTTATTTCAAAATATATGGACAAATATGTTAAAATATGATTTTGAGATGTCCCCTGAAGCTCACACAGACGGTCAAACTTCCACATAACCTGATATATTTTGTCTTATGTTTCTCTTTTCAACATCTGATAATCCTATCAAATTCTCTATTTCAGTTTTTTTTTATAAATTGCAATTATAATGCAAAAAATCGTGTTTTTCTATGAAATCATATGGAGAAAAGAAGGAAATCTTTGAGATGGTTACCCGATAAACTAAGCGGTGAAATTGATTCATTTTTCACCAAACTCTTGTATATAAGTAAATGACATTATGATATGAATTTAAACAAAATCTCTATTTCTGTTTTTAGTTAACTTATTGTCCAGGGCCTCGTTAAAATCTTAAGATAATCTTATTAACTGATATTTCTAGAATCTGTTTCATATCTTGTTTCAAGATTATCTTTATGTAAATTAATATTAACATCATCACTCTTTCATGAAAGGGAATTAATTTACGTTCGTGTTTTGATAAATGTATCGAACAAGTTTAGAGTTATCCCTCTTTCTACTGTGTGCAAATTCCAAAACATAAAACAAAAATAATTCACCATAAATATTGTGGGGGAGAGGCCATATTGTTACAAACACAGCGGCGTTTAACTGTATTGTTTGTGAAAAAACTCCCCTATTCTCTCATAGAATACATACTAGTAGTGTACCATGAACATTCGTTTCAAAATTACACTGACTCAGTGGTGTATCTTTACTTTCATACTTTTTGGCATATTACATTGTTTAGATTTAGGATCACTGATGAGGGTTAAATACCCGAAACGTGCATGTCTGGTCCACGTTGCCAATTTATCTGTTCTTAAATGATGCTATTCAATTTGAAGACGTTTACATTCCATTTAAAAAATTTAAAATTTATCAGGTTATATCTGAAGGTGTACCTCAAATTTTATTCAAGATTTAAAAAAAAAATATTTCAGCATTTTGATGGTGAATAAAAGCTGGTATGGCTTTAGATACTTTGTCTATGTAAAATTAATCAACATTGTTATAAAAAAAATTGATACCTTTTCAAATACTCATTTAGATAAAATGTAATGATATTTTCTTGAGGGTTACACATATTTCTTCGTTCTTTGGCTTGTCTTGATCATTTTGATATATCACATTCCTTACATTCTTATATCATCTTTATGTTCTTGATTGTATCATGTGAGGGGCGCCTTCCCACGCTCACAAAAGATAAAAATAGGAATAGTTGTCTGACAGCAGATTTCATTCTAGAACGAAGATGTGATAGGAGAGAATAAAAGATGGCATTGCAATCTAAGTGGCGCCATGATGATAAGCTCTTAAATCCATGTGGTTATAATGTTAAGTAACTTTTGTAGTTCATTCGGAGTAAGAAGTTGACGGATACAGACTGAAAATTATTCAACATTAAGGCATCGCTACCGATATATATCTTAAGTAACGATTTACAATCCTTAACTTTGAAGGATGGCTTTCATTCAAATAGTACTACTGGTTTTGATCCGTCGAGTCTTATCGGACACAAGTTCTGACTATACAACAAAATGTCCAGCAAGATGCGATATGTTAAAAGAGGTAGACACACTGAGAGGAGAAATGCAGGTGTTAAGACAATTGTTAAACCAGGAATCATTACTGAGAATGAGCTTAGACCAGCAGGTCCAAAGTCAGAAGATGATTGTACAGGACTTGGAAAATGATCTTGATGTGCTGAACAGAACGACTGAATTTGAGAAGTTAAGGCAACTATTAAACCAGGAATCTCTGCAAAGAATAAGCTCCAATCAGAAGTTGGAGAACGAACTAGATGTGCTAAATAGAAAAACAGAAGATGCTAGATCAGCTTTGAGCCAAAGTAAGTCCAGTTATTTCTTTCTCTTTTCTTTCCAAAAGAGTTTTTTTTTGTAAAATACAATTGGTTACATTTATTTTCTTAAACACGTTGATGCATGTTTGATTACCTATAAGGTCACTACATTTCATGAAACAAGATTTTACCAATGATCATCACGACAGAAATTGCTTAAATATGTAAAACAGAATTTGATACCAGACTAGAAGGCAAATTTATTCTGCTTACATCTCTAAGACAAAACAGAAAAAATCTAGATATAAATTAGATCATATCTTGCACAACCAGAAGTAGAATACAGCAAAGAAATGTTTGTTTTATTACAAATGCCGATACTAGAAAAAATGCAGTTGTGAAATTTAAACAATACATCATTAGAATCATTAAATAGAAAGAAATGTGTATTTACTCAAATATTTCTTAAAGAAAGACAATTCTTAAAGTTACACTATTACTTGAAACCAGGAATCTCTGCAAAGGAATCTCTACTATTACTCGTGCTGTACTTGTCTATTGTGTTTTTGCATCGGGTGTTTTGCTGTTTTGCTGTTGATGCTGCAACGGGGTCTTGTTGGAGATCTCCTCCCTTCTTTTATATTTACACTTATTTCGTGTTGCAGTGTGGAGTTGGTAAAGCAATTCCCCGCCACCCGATGTTTGAAGTGTTTTAATTTCATTGTGATCTCTAACTTGGCTTTGCTGTAGTGTCTTCTACGTAGGACTCTAATTCACTTTTCTTCCATTATAGCATTATGGAATTTTTAAGGTCGACTCGTATCAAACTAACCCCCTTGAGATACCCCTCTGTCACTACAGTCACTTTACCATCATCGACATTCAACAGTTAAAAAAGTTTTTCCTCACCAAGAGTACTCTTATCACCTCTCAAATTTAGACCCCAAAGTCGTATTTCACGCACTACTCCATCCGCAGGCTCTACATTCAACAACAGACACAGAGGGTTCTCAACTATTTCAAAGAGCAATAGTAGAAGATGATCTTTGTGTCACCTCATCAACTGCGACTCCACAATAACATCTAGTGTAAATGGGCAGAAATTCAAAATCGAGGTAGACCAAGACATCGATTGATCGTCTCAAGATCATATTTACGTTATGCCTTGAAATGCCAGGGGATGTAACGCACAATATGTAGGTGAGACAGGCGAATCTTTAAAATCTCGATTTAGGAACCATTCTTATAAGATCAGAACCTCTCGTCAACAAAAACACATAAACTTTCTTTATAATCACTTTGTTAAATAGAATCATTCTATTTCGGATATCACCATTACCCCAGTTCAGACTTTTCCAAAACGAAAAAATGAAAGTAAGACCGAAATTAAAAAAACACCGACTACAAGCTGACCTTGCTTTGATCACCAAACTTCAGACTGCGTACCCTCTTGGTTTAAACGATCAAATCTATGGACAAGGAAACACTTTCCCAGCCTCTACCAATATCAACATCTTTTCAATTCACCCAAACACTAAAAGGAAATACAGGTCGCACGGGAAAAGACGAAACAGACAAAAAAGAAAACGATCCAGAATCTACCGTTCTCTCAACAATTTACTTACTATAGCACGCAATGGCGGCAGATATGAGCTGTTACATGCTCTGTTGTCAATACCAGTTATGCACTTGGATGAAGCAGAGGTTGCATTCTTAAGAAACACTGACTGATTCAGACTTAATATCATTGTCTCATTCGCACAGTATAACACTTTATCCTATTGTGAAAAACACCTCACCTAAAAGACGATTCATAAAAATCCCGTTTATTAACAAAGGTTTTGATCTTCATAACATCTCTAATATTTTTCGGGATCATCATGTACAAAGTACCATTCCTCAATATTTTGAAAATTTAGAGCCACCTCTTATTTGTTATACGTACAAGAAACCTATTCGAAACTTTGTTCTTAACTATAATAAAGTTACATCTGATCCTGACATACTTGAATCGTGACCTGCTTCTTGAGAATGTGCAACTTCTAAATATCTCTACAAACCAGCTGGACATGTTGTTACAGGTGACTTTTCAATTATCCAAGACAGTCAGCTCCGTGGTCTTAAAAAAGGACCTAAGTATAGAATCCCATCCAAGATAGATTTTGTCAAATGCCGTGAGGTACTTACGGAAGCCTTAGATAATTATACGAAAAGATGGTGTAAATCAGAAAGAGTCGAACCGCATGCTCTTAATGACTGGAAAAACCTCATTCTAGATATAACGGATATTCGAATAGATAGCTTCCATAAAAATCCTCATCTTTTTCAAAATCCACGTTCCAAATCAGAAAGATATTTCAAATCCAAACTAAGTAAATTACATGAAAAATATGTCTTTGCACCAGCTGATAAAGCAGCCAACAACACCTTTATCATTTGAAAACGTTACTACCTATCAATTTTGGTTTCGGAACTTTCGTCTACTAATTCATATATCAAAAGCAATGAAAGTGTATCTGACATTTTAAGCAAGCATAACAGTGAACTGTCTTCATTCAATATCATAATTTCTAAATTGGAGCTCCCATCAATATATTGCATACCGAAACTGCACAAGTCTCCTTACAAATTTCGATTTATTGCTAATTCTAGTAACTGCTCCACTACAATTTTGTCTAATAATCTGACGTCAGCACTTACTGCTGTTAAAGAACACATAACTAGATATTGCGAAACGGTTCTAAACAAGAAGGATGTAAATTTATTTTAGTCTATTAAGAATTCAGGGGATGTGATTGACAAAATGAAATCTGAAAATTTCCAAGCCAATACGATTTCTTCATACGATTTCTCTATTTGACAAAATTAATGATCGATTGTCTAATCTCATAAAATGGTGTTTTGATCGAGAGCGAAAAACTTACATTTGTACATCTGAATCGAAGGGTTTCTTTTCCTCGACAGACTACAAATCATACAAATCATGGACATGTAGTGACCCGTGTAATGCCTTTTCCTTCCTCTTCGACAATATTTTTGTTAGATTTTGTGAGGATCTATACAAGCAGGTTGTAGGTATTCCTATGGGTACTAACTGTGTGCCTCTTGTTGAAGATTTATTTTCATACACTTATGAAAAAGAATTTATCCAAAATCTCCAAAAAGCAAAGAAAATTTGATGATCTGAAATGTTTCAATGATAATTCTAGGTATCTGGATGATATTCTTACCATTGACAATCCTGCTTTTGAATTATATAAGATAAAATTTATCCACAAGAATTAACACTTAACAAGGCAAACATTTCAAATACAGAAACACCGTTTTTGGACCTAAATATCAAAATTGTAAACAGAAAGATTCCAACAAGTGTTTTTTTGTACAAGCGCATCCTTGAGACTTGTACTCTGACTGACTGTGATGACGGGACTCCATGACGGGCCCTGTCCAAACCTCTTTAGAGAAGACAGGACCCCGACCACCTTTCCGCTCTGAATGTCAGTCGGACTCCTCGGGTGATTACATACATGAGCTCGCTACAGCCGGCAGAGCACGGACTGTATTATGCATGCCCTCTTTTTATATCCATTTACATATTTATCTCTGTTTCTGGGGCCTCTACGTTTCGCGGTCTTGTTTGTGTTAAGTCATCTTACAGTGAGGAGGTTGTTTTACACCACAATTGTACGTTCTTCGAGACCTCTGGGTAATTGGAGAAGTGAGAGGGTTGTGCGCACGTAATCCGGGATAACAACACCATTTGCTACTTGCGTGACAAATGGCCATCCAAAGTCGGCACCGGTTGCTTATTGGTCTCGTTGGTTTATGTGTAGTCATTTGTTTTTTATGTTTACATGTCGTGTGTCTATTTTCTTTCTCGTGCTGTACGTGTCTTTTGTGTTTTCCATCGGGTGTTT
Organism: Pinctada fucata; assembly: GCA_028142955.1. Taxonomy (NCBI): domain Eukaryota; kingdom Metazoa; phylum Mollusca; class Bivalvia; order Pterioida; family Pteriidae; genus Pinctada; species Pinctada fucata. The sequence continues at coordinate 51,652,273 of AP027108.1, forward strand.
TGGTGTTTTGCTGTTGATTCTGCAACGGGGTCTTGTTGGAGATCTCCTCCCTTTTTTGAAAGTAGAAATAATACTTTTACCGAGGTAGGAATAATGATCATAAACATTTCAACATTAAAGTACACTTTGTTCTTTCCACAGGGGATACCAGTACCATAGCGTTCACGGTTTCAACAACATCAGCCTTATCTAATCACAACAACAGACGTATTATATACGACAAAGTCTTGACAAACAGCGGGAACGCATACAACAACATAACAGGGATCTTCACGTGTCCAGCGCCTGGACATTACGTCTTCACCTGGTCTACGATGTCCGCATCTTCCTCACAACATTGTTATGCCTTCATCTACCATAATAGTATAAAACTGCTGGAGACCTACAGTAATGAAGAAAATAAAGGTCACCATGAAGTAGCGAGTAACACTATCGTGTTATTACTGTCTGTAGGTGACATGGTATGGATACAGACTGGTACTTGTATTTATAATTATGGTTATCCTTATACTGCGTTCTCAGGGTGGAAGATATAAGGATTGTGTTATGAAGGTAGTGGTAGTTGCAGTACTCATGAGGTCGTGAGTAACGCCTTTGTTGTCACTGTCTGTAAGTAACATGGAATGGATAGAGACGATTATGGTTGCTGTGTTCTCAGGATGGAAGATATAGCAATGTATATTGATTCGCTTCTTCATTTTCCAGTACAATTATTACACCATGATCGCTTCATTAAACTCAATTATATTCAAAGACATCAAAATTAATATTATGTTTTTAGATTTATGTTTTGTTGACTAAACCAATGTATGTTGTATCAGACAATACAAAGAAACGAATGCGACTGAATATAAACTGATTTGAACTTTGTCTGATAACATGAATCAGATTATTTTCATTGTTAAATCTGAAAGTTGTATCAAGAGAGTGGGTTGATTAATATGGAATGTTTTCTGTTTATGTTGTCAATTCTTTAAAAAATATTGCTTGAAAAAATTAATGTTGGTTCATTGCTGCAAGAGATAAATGCTCAGTTTGAATACCAAATGTGTTTCCCAATTTTATTTGCATTTACCATAACAATATCAATTAGTTAACAGAAAGTTGCAATACAGGCATACGAAGACAGCTTACGAAATACACAGTACAGAACAAATACCAACTAATATAATTTCTATTTGTATCTGATCTATCAGAATGATTATTAACATTATTATGAAATATTAAAGACATTTAAAGTCATTAAATGAAAACTTGGAATGGAAACCAGAGACAAAAGAAGAACAAAGATATAGCGCATCTAACATAAAGAAAGATGGAAAGAGATTTCCATCATGTTAACCCTGAATAGTCTACAGCGGAACATACACGCAGGATGTAACGAGCTTCAAACAAAACAACTTCGCTTCTTTTCACGCGGTGGAGGTTTTTGTTTGTTTAATTTGGTTCCTGTTTTATCCTGATTTTGTATGCCTTCGGTTTATGATTTTCTGAATTATCGATTTTGTGCTGTATACAGGGATATGGTCATTATCCATATTTGACATTCAACAAATAATACGAGAAACATAATGACATCAATACTGAACGTTCTTTTTCACATTCTAAACCTTACATATACGATGGTGTAGTAGTGGCTAGCGAGGTTAACTACAAATTCAAATGTTGTGGGTTCAAATCTCACCGTCGCTGGTCATTTCAAAGTTATTGTAACCTTGGACCAGATACTTTTCAATACATTGCACTATCTCAAACTAGGAGTAAATCGGATACCTGGGACACAAGACGAGCTTGATGTGAATGGAAAGAATTAACGCCTACTTCAGCTCTTCTTCAACTGACGAGGGTTAAGTACCCGAAACGTGCATGTCTGGTCCATGCTGCAAATTTATCTGTTCTTATATGATGCTATTGAAGTTGAAGATGTGTAACACTTGTGTACACATTAAGGAGTTCAAGCACTGTTCTGTACAGATGTCGCCATGGATACCTATCAATAAATATCTGCATTTCACATTGATCTTTTTACATGAGCACAATACTCCCACTACCCTGATACGTCTGCCGAGACGTATAGCAGGTGTATAAACAAAAAGCTTCCATACTGTAATGTAAGAATACATTGGAACACCTGATTTAAGAGATAGTGTATAAGAATAGTTATTCTCTTTTATTGACAAAAAGTAGTTTTATTGGATAGTTCTCATGGGATAATGTCAAAATAGATAGAAATTTGTTTCAGTAGGCAACTGAAGGGTCACCCTTCAAGTACAGGCGTGTAATATAAATATAGAAAAATATAAATTGTACGACAACCCGTCAGAGGAAATAGATGATCAGATGTATTAATTTTCTTATTCCTTGGCTTATTTTACCATAATAAATCGTTTTAACATCAAACCCCTACGAGAGAAGAATTCCCTGGTGTATTAACAGTTGCTTGCATTAGAATATTAAATCAAAAGAGGGCATTCCAATTTCAATAACTCGGTGAATGAAAGTCAGACACAAAACTCGAAAACAGAATCTAAACATTTCAATCCAAAAGCTTAACGATTCTTTAAAAAAATATATGAAGTATAACTTTCACTCGATATAATATTCATCGAGCAAAGATACAGAGACAATAAGACAGTGACATAGAAACAAGACGGACAAAAAACAGAGACAATAAAACAGCACCATAGAAACAAGACGGACAAACAGACAGAGACAATAAAACAGCACTATAGAAACAAGACGGACAAACAGACAGAGACAATAAAACAGCACAACAGAAACAAGACGGACAAACAGACAGAGACAATAAAACAGCACTACAGAAACAAGACGGACAAACAGACAGAGACAATAAAACAGCACTACAGAAACAAGACGGACAAACAGACAAAGACAATAAAACAGCACTATAGAAACAAGACGGACAAACAGACAGAGACAATAAAACAACACCATAGAAACAAGACGGACAAACAGACAGAGACAATAAAACAGCACCATAGAAACAAGACGGACAAACAGACAAAGACAATAAAACAGCACCAGAGAAACAAGACGGACAAACAGACAGAGACAATAAAACAGCACCATAGAAACAAGACGGACAAACAGACAAAGACAATAAAACAGCACCATAGAAACAAGACGGACAAACAGACAGAGACGATAAAACAGCACCATAGAAACAAGACGGTGAAACAGACAGAGACAATAAAACAGCACCATAGAAACAAGACGGACAACAGACAGAAAAAATAAAAGAGCACCATAGAAATCAGACGGAAAAACAGTCAGAGACAATAAAACTTCACCATAGAAACAAGACGGACAAACAGGCAGACACAATAAAACAGCACCAAAGAAACAAGACGGTGAAACAGACAGAGACAATAAAACAGCACCATAGAAACAAGACGGACAAACTGTCAGAGACAATAAAACAGCACCATAGAAACAAGACGGACAAACAGACAGAGACAATAAAACTGTCATAGAAACAAGACGGACAAACAGACAGAGACAATAAAACAGCACTACAGAAACAAGACGGACAAACAGACAGAGACAATAAAACAGCACTACAGAAACAAGACGGACAAACAGACAAAGACAATAAAACAGCACTATAGAAACAAGACGGACAAACAGACAGAGACAATAAAACAACACCATAGAAACAAGACGGACAAACAGACAGAGACAATAAAACAGCACCATAGAAACAAGACGGACAAACAGACAAAGACAATAAAACAGCACCATAGAAACAAGACGGACAAACAGACAGAGACGATAAAACAGCACCATAGAAACAAGACGGTGAAACAGACAGAGACAATAAAACAACACCATAGAAACAAGACGGACAAACAGACAGAGACAATAAAACAGCACTATAGAAACAAGACGGACAAACAGACAAAGACAATAAAACAGCACCATAGAAACAAGACGGACAAACAGACAGAGACAATAAAACAACACCAGAGAAACAAGACGGACAAACAGACAGATACAATAAAACAGCACCATAGAAACAAGACGGACAAACAGAAAAAGACAATAAAACAGCACCATAGAAACAAGACGGACAAACAGACAGAAACGATAAAACAGCACCATAGAAACAAGACGGTGAAACAGACAGAGACAATAAAACAGCACCATAGAAACAAGACGGACAACAGACAGAAAAAATAAAAGAGCACCATAGAAATCAGACGGAAAAACAGTCAGAGACAATAAAACTTCACCATAGAAACAAGACGGACAAACAGACAGAGACAATAAAACAGCACCATAAAAACAAGACGGACAAACAGACAGAGAAAATAAAACAGCACCATAGAAACAAGACGGTGAAACAGACAGAGACAATAAAACAGCACCATAGAAACAAGACGGACAAACAGTCAGAGACAATAAAACAGCACCATAGAAACAAGACGGACAAACAGACAGAGAAAATAAAACAGCACCATAGAAGCAAGAATGAAAAACAGACAGAGACAATAAAACAGCACCATAGAAACAAGACGACCAAAAGGTCAGAGACAATACAACAGCACCATAGAAACAAGACGGACAAACAGACAGAGACAATAAAACAGCACGATAGAAACAAGAATGACAAACAGACAGAGAAAATAAAACAGCACCATAGAAACAAGACGGAAAAGCAGACAGAGACAATAAAACAGCAGCATAGAAACAAGACGGACAAACAAACAGAGACAAAAACAGCACCATATAAACAAGACGGACAAACAGACAGAGACAATAAAACAGCAGCATAGAAACAAGACGGACAAACAGACAGAGACAAAAACAGCACCATAGAAACAAGACGGACAAACAGACAGAGACAATAAAACAGCACCATAGAAACAAGACGGACAAACAGACAGAGACAACAAAACAACACCATGGAAACATGACGGACAATCAGACAGAGACAATAAAACAGCACCATAGAAACAAGACGGACAAACTGACAGAGACAATAAAACAGCAGTATAGAAACAAGACGGACAAACAGACAGAGACAATAAAACAGCACCATAGAAACAAGACGGACAAACAGAGACAATAAAACAGCACCATAGAAACAAGACAGACAACGTACAATCTCCAGCTGTCTGACAATGCGCTGCATGAATATGTAAAGTATCAAAATATCCAGGTATAACATAAACCATGTTACATAAATAATGAAGTATTCATAGTATCTAAGTAAAAAAGGATCGAAAAGGAAGCGTATTGAAATTTCTTTCGCAGCATAATCTAAAACAAGGGAGTGGCACCTTAACTACTGTATCAGAACTAGGACACGAAAATTACCATAACACATTTTATGTGGCGTTTCATTGATTAAATCCAATAAAGTAAAAAATCAAGTGCACTTAAGATCCAAAATGCAATTCTATCTATTTCAAAGTGTATCATACACATTACTAATTCCTAGTGGAACCTTTATTACAAAACAGAAACATAAAAATGTAATGATCGCTGTGCGATATAAGTCCCCTACCGGTGGCATAAATTTATGTCCTGCATCTCTGTTCATCAATTCATTATCTGCAACAACAGCCAAGAGAAGTCTGAGAAACTGAATTCACGAAATTTGCTAAGTCCAAGGGACATAACTCTAGTGAAAATTAGTCAATCTACATTAAACTCGAATTTGATCTGCATCACACTATAATGTATTCACATACAAAAAATCCGTTCATTATCTGCAATAAAAGGCATGAAAAAGTTCAGAAAACTGAAAATTTCATGAAATTTGCTAAGTCCAAGGGCCATAACTTTTGTGAAAATAGGCCAATGGAAAACAAACTCAAACTCCTATACCAAAAATCAGTGCATTATTTGCAATGGAACCAAAGAAAAGTCCGGAAACTGAAATTTTCATTAAATTTACTAAGTTCAAGGGCCATAGCTCTTGTAAAATTAGGTCAATCAAAATCAAACACAATCTTGACACATCGAGATATATCCACATACCAAAAATGAGTTTAATATATGCAACAACAGCGAAAAAAAGTCCGGAAAACTGAAATTTTCATAAAATTTGCTAAGTCCAAGGGCCATAACTCTTGTAAAATTAGGTCAATCAAAACCAAACTCATCTGTATCACATCGAGATATATCCACATACCAAAAATGAGTTCAATTTATGCAACAACAGCGAAAAAAAGTCCGGAAAACTGAAATTTTCATAAAATTTGCTAAGTCCAAGGGCCATAACTCTTGTAAAATTAGGTCAATCAAAACCAAACTCAAACTTGATCTGTATCACATCGAGATATATCCACATACCAAAAGTGAGTTCAATATATGCAACAACAGCGAAAAAAAGTTTGGAAAACTGAAATTTTCATAAAATTTGCTAAGTCCAAGGGCCATAACTCTTGAAAAATTAGGTCAATCAAGACCAAACTCAAACTTGATCTGTATCACATTGAGATATAACCACATACCAAAAATCAGTTCAATATATGCAACAACAGCGAAAAAAAGTCCGGAAAACTGAAAATGGGACAGACGGACAGACGGACGGACAGACAGACAGACAGACCGAGAGGAAACTAAGAGTCCCCTTCGGCGTTGCCGGTAGGGGACTAATAACAATTATTTGGGTTATAATTCCCCAACAATAGAAAGTATCTAATACTACGGCGCTTCGGTGTTCCGTTAGGGACATCTCTTCTTCGCTTCTAAGTGCATGAAATGGACACACAAAGAAGCGAAGTAACGATGCGAAAACTTTACATTATATCAATAACAAGTGATGTAGTAATCCGGAATACATTAAGTTTATTCTTTATTGGTGTACAAAGGTGTAGGGACAGAATTAGGCAGTAGATGTTGAAAGACATACAGAGAGGAATAGTTTTAAAATATATAATACAAAATGCTTTATCATTCCAATAATCATATTTTCATGAAGTAAAGGAGAAGGTACGTTATGGGCCAAAATTGGCCCTATTTGAGAAATGAAGCAAACTTTGAACAATGAAAATACAAGATTTACAGAATGTAAATCAGCTTAAATTTTGAGAATCGGATAATCCGTTGCGATTTATAGCAATTTGAAAACACGTAGGTAAGCCTCCTGTTTCATTGACTTTCACGTCATGTGACGTTATGATCACGTCGTGATATAACGTTGTCAGATAACAAATTGCTGTATTCTTACATTATTCATAAAGACTGTTTTGCTCAAGTTTTTGTCATGAAACGATTTCATGAATCCTCGAAAATCTGCGATCGATAAAGTATTGTACGTCGTCTTTTACCTTCTGGGTTATTCTTGGAGACTGTCTCATTTTTATGCTATGACTGATTCTAGAATTTAAGGAAATTACGATGTTTTAAAAATCATATCCGTGGATATATTACAGTCATTCAAACTAACGAAAGACAGAGATATTACCGCTTAAATTTGAGATTCGGGATGTAGTGAATATCAGAGAGTCAATGAGTCTGGGAAAGCGACTAGGGTCCCTTTCCAAGGGATCCAGGGCGTTCCTGAAGGGGAACGGAACATTATCTTGCGGCGATTGACCGTTTTGCTTGATCAAGGCAGTATTGAAATAGCCGTTTGAAATCTGTATTATGGTTATTGGATTGTTATGAAAAGCTATATTTTATGATCGAGAATTATCTGATGAGCAAAGCAAGTCAGCGATCAGGGGAGGGGGAGGGTTACACACTACTTGCGGTAAGGGTATGTTGACTTACTTAGTATAAATATCAGAAAAAGCGGGAGTTTCTTTAATAGAGCAATTTGATATAAAACAACAAACAGTTAAGTGGCGAGCGGCCGGGAGCGAGAAAATAATTTTCCGAACGTTCGACATCAAAACTCAAGTATTTATATAAGCCCACCTAATGCGAATGTACCTTACTTACCGATTTTTTTTTTAATTCTTTTTTTTTTTTTGGTGGTGGTGGTGGCGCCCAAAACGCCCATCTAAATACGTCAATAAGCATTAATTTAAAATGAACCTTAGTTTGTTTAATATATGTATATTTTATATCTAGCTGCAATTAATGAATTAGGAATATACGAATAAAACATAAAATAAAACAAATAAATAGAATAAATCTTGCGTATACAGTTACCACAGCCGTTGCAAGAAACTGTGATAGATTGCGCCACTGAAAGAATTCGATAAAATCACGGTGAATAACGGGGGCTACAGTACATAGGGAGTACAATATAAATACGACCCCCCCTCCTTATAATACATAAACATTTTTTGTTTATGTATTATAAGTGGGGGGATTTATTTTGTACTCTGTGTACTCTAGTCCCTGTGAGTAAACTCGATTTATTGATGTATTTACGAGAAGTCACAAGATTGCGAGAAAGCTACCAAAAGACAGACGCAGACTATTTTTCTTATGGCTATACTGTTCAATTCTATTTACTGATTTAATAATTTTATATACATAATAACTAGTGTATATCAGGGTGATGTACTCTTCCAAAACAGTGTGTATTTGGTTTGGTTTGGTTTGGTTTTTCTTTCACCTAAACACCCAAAAATGAACATGGTTCACTAAATGAACAGTTTGTAATTGTTTTACATTTGTATCGAAACGCTGGCATATTTTTTGTTTTATTAAATCGATATGATATTATATAATTTAAAAGCGGATGGTGATGTCGATAGTGGTGGGGTAGGGAGAGAGGGATTCGGAACCGTTTTAGATCAAATAGTACGGCACAAACGTTTTTTTTTTTTTTCAATAGATGCTGCGCATTCCTCAAAAGCCCATATACATTTTACTTCGGTCAATAAACAGGGGCACCAGGAGTAATGAAACTGAAAAAGACATGAATAGAGGACTTGTTCTGAAAAAAAACATTCAACGTCTTGCTATCGCTCGCCATTTTTCTTTTTTTTTTTTTTTTTTTTCTTTTTTTTTTTTTTTTGTATTTACGTATCATTAAGGTTCATAGTTACACCCTTTCCAAAACTCCCCAAAACGCTGTTTAACATGACAGGTTAAGTTTTATCGATTTTAATGAAAGAAAACAATGTAATATATGGAATTTTGATGAAAAAAGTATATGTCAACGAGCTTCCAATGGATTTATGACCTTCCAAAGAAGTAGATGTCCATTTTTTCAAGAATTTTCCAAAAATTTGCATCATATCATCAATATACCCCTATTATTTTAAACTTGATGCATGAATGTATATGGTCATTCTTTTAATAACGAAAGAAGGTCTAAAACAAATAAAAAATAGAAAATACATCAATGCTGGTACGTCAAATTCTATGAAATAGTAAATATTGTAACATTTTTGGCTCTTTTCTTGATGGCATTATTTTTAGAGTCCAACTGGTAAATAACGGGTTTAAGTACTTTGTTAACATGCCAGTGAAAGGAAAATTTGCTGTCTTAATCTAAGTTAATAAATCTTTCAAAAATAAAAAAGAAATGTAGCAATCATCGCGCAAAATCTCAAGTTTGAAACTAAATTATGAACCTAACCCCCTCTCAGATTTTGTTAAAAAATGCCGGCAAGAGATCCCGTCCGTACTCTATTTGGATTAATATTTCCTGAACCATTCATCTAAATTACTCTATTTTTCATCCATATATCAATTGGAAATAGAACTGATCAAAAAAGTGAAATCTGTAAACCATTTAATAATATTTACCCATTATATCACCTGCAACAGTGTCACGCAAATGACGTCAAGGGATGCATTTGGCTATTTAAACGTCAAAACGTCACGTTGGTAAAGAAAAAACGGTCCTGAATGAAATAGGGCGATGAAAACAAGATGTTTATTTTAAGAATAGAATTATTAATGTATAGAATGTATCCAGACAATTGAATGCGCAAAGAAAATTACTAATACTTCAATCACACCTTATATATGAAATACGATTTGTATGTTGCTATCCATTATAGTTTTGGATGAGGAGAAAAGCCGGGAATGGCTAAAGTCGGCCTAGTGACTTCTGAATATCTTTTTGAAATGAACAAAACAAATTGAATTCCTAAATTTTTGAAAAATCATATTTATTTCCGCATGACATCTGTTTTCTTCTAAGAATAAAACTGAGAAAAGGGTAATAGATACAATACGACGTCGCCTTGTAGTTATAGAGATAAAAATCTGGTTTTGAAAACAGAAAACATTTCAAAGGATATTTGTACTTTTAACAAAACAAAAAACAAAAACAAAAACCAAACAAATAAAAGTACATTTAATTCATTTAGACAATGTAAAATGCAATTAGCTTTTTTATATCACAGTAAAACAAGTAAAGTCCTGCAACTGAGTTTTATCTTCGATAGATATTATTTACGTTCAAGCGCGGATCCAGAGGTCGGGGAGGGGGTCCGGCCCATAGCGTTCAATAACGTTTCTTTTCGTTTCACTTGTCTACTTGCACATATTTCATTTCACCATTTTAATCACTAGATGACAAATTCTTTCTTGACTGTAAGATAGTTTTACATGTACAATGTAAGAAGATAAAAAACAGTATGCCTTGCATTTACGGATTTATGAAGTGATCATATAATGTAAGTCCAGCATTTTTCCAGCATTATGACATCCAACGTGGGTCAAGGTCATCCTCGAGGTCAGTGTGACTTATTCAGGATAAAGTAGCCTTTGGATAATTTAAAAATGTGTATGTACTCTCCATCCCTTTATTACACGTATACTAACTTAAAGCATCCTCCATTAATAATAATTCACTGCCGGGGAGAGGGTTTAGGCAATAATACTGATATCAATGATTCATGAATATTCGCATTGTAAGAAAAGGTGAAAAAATAATGTAAAAAGATATTTTTTTCAAAAAGAGGATTCACTTTCAGAAGATTTGACTTCTGCTTCTTGTACTTTGTAATTCGTATATCGCATATCACTCGTCGTAAAAAATTTTCTTTTCGATAAATTCAAAGTAAATCTTACACATAAGGGAGAGAAATTGCGACATAACATCATTACCCCTCCCCCCCCCCCCTTCCTCTCATCGTCATGCTTGCTGTTCTAAATATCACTCCTAGATCTAGAAATTGTGCGCGAAATGTCCATACATTTATTTTATCCAAATCCCGCATGTATAAACTTTAAGGAGATGCTTCCTAATATAAATGACAATTTTGTGAGATCTAGTTCATTTTAACCCGAGTTTTAAAAAGGCTACACTTGTTTCATTAATGACATTACATGTATAACACATACAATTTTAATCAAACGGTTGTTTGCAAATAAAACAAGCATCTATTTATATATTTTTGCGATTTTCTCATATAGATAACGGCGAGTGGCAGAATGCGCTGTCAGCCTTTTCTCTGACTGAACACACCCATCAAAGAATTGTTTTAAACCCATTTTTAATCAAGATTTATAGGAAAACACGATAGAATTCTCAATCTAATCAAAATACAGCAGTTTTATTTTGCAAAATCCCTAAAATACTAGTTCTTGTTTCAGGACGTAGATTAGTCAGCATCAAATAATAAGAGTGCCGATGCAATTTTGGCGCGTTTTTCGTGACGTCATAGATAACGTGACGTCGATTTTGGCGACGAGAGAGACTCCGAAGTGATATGTTGTTCGGATGGTGTATCCATGAACCTTAATCGAGTACAATGATGTGAAAATTTAAGGTTTTAGTACAGTAACTATGATGTGAAAATTCAAGAATTTAAGGTTTTTGCTCGCTTTTTAGCCCACCAGTCATCTGTTTTATTTATACATGTAATGAAAAATAGAAATTACAGTCATTAATCAAAAACTTTATTGACTGGTGTGTAACCCCCCTCCCCTTTTTTTCCTATTCAGAAAAATTCCGACTTACGGACCAATCCTTAAATAAAATCCTGGATCCGCCCATGATCTTGACCGTCTACAGAGATTGTTCTCAGGTTGATCATGCCAATAGAATTTTCTTACATCCCTATCAGTTATAGTGGATTCGTGATCCTTGAATCAACGAATCTAAATTCTGGTAAACTTGCTCGTTTTATTTTAACTATTTTACTCCTAAAATTTAAATCATTTTACCGGCGGAGATTTTATGCGACATGCTCGGTGAACCCCACTACGTTAGTAAAATATATCAATGTTCTGCCTTTTTTTTTTGTTTTTACTACAAACGTTTATAAATCAAACCGAATTTCAAGAAAAAAACGATTCCTGATTGAAATATGTCACGCCAGTGCATGCACCTGTGGTGTCAATCAAATGACGTCATTATAATGACGTCATAACGCCGTGCCGACGTGGTCCATGCATTTTCCATATACATTCTACGCAAGACAAATCTTTAATTTTCAACTAGAGCAAGAGCGTCTACTACTAATTTTTCACCTTCAATCGACAGATATGGAGGTTATTGATTCATTTTTCTACTTTTGTTTTTAGCAGATCGTCTTGCTCTATATGAAATTATCGAAAATATATGTGAATTTCTAGAGAAAAATCCGGATTAATAGAATCTAGCACCACTTTGAGTTCCGGATAGAAAAATATCAGTCGAGGTTGGGATTGATCAAGTCCCAACCGAGGCGTTAGCCGAGGTTGGGACGTTGATCATCCCACCCGAGACTGATATTTTTCTATCCGGAATTCAAATGTAGTGCTTGATTATTTTTCTCGCACATTGAAACCTTCAAAGTCCTCTTGTTTACGCATCAAAATGACTGAACGTCATGCTAAATGTACGTGCACGTGAAATAACGTACGTCAGTTTGTCTGTGACGTCATAAAGGAACAATCAACAGTGCCGGATCAGGGGTGCCGGATCGAATTCTCCAGCACCGCTGAAAAGGTGAATCAGCCTATCCAATGTGCGAGAATAATAGAATCTATCACGACGTTGAGACTTAGACAGGGGAATCTCATCCGAGTGTAAAAGATTTGCAATCCACGACGAGGCTTGCCGAGTCGTGGATGTAGCAAATCTTTTGCACGAGGATGAGATTCCCCTGTCTCGGTCGTAACGTCGTGATTGATTATTTTTCTCACTCACCTCATTTTATCTTCACTTTAAGGTTTTTTTTAAACTAGAATCGATACCAAAACCTACACAAATCTAACGATGGCGTGACATTACTTTCTATGACGTTATAATAGGAGTCACGTGGAGTGTGAGACAAGGAAATCTCAAACTGCTACGTCTACGTTTTTTCTTTTGTCTCACGACGTAAGTGAGTGAGAATTGTTAATCCTTCCTTGGTTTGATGAGCTATAATTTCGTAGGGGTGCATCAAGATGAAAAGCGCTTTTTATGTATATATGTAACTGATCTTGTAGATAAATAAAATAAACATAGTTGATCAATTTCCACGATTTGAATTTCTCAGGAAACAACAGGGCCAATATGGGGTCTTAATGTACCTTCTCCTTTATTCTAAAGGTATTAAATGTATAATGATCGAAATCACGTCCAAAATATTAAAATGGTGTGTATCTTTTTTTTCATATGTCTCTATCGGTTTTGTATCGCAGGTAGGTATCAGAAAAGGGATTTTTAAATAGGGTTATTTTAGGTGTTATCTCCCCTTGATAGATAATACTTTAAAAATCAATTGCGGAAAATCTACACGGTGGACTTGAGAATTTTCAGTGAAAATTGATAAATATTGATTTTTAGAAATTTTCCATTTATCCGTATTTGACCCCCCCCCCCCCCATCATTTCCTGGGAAAATATGGCTGAAACATTAGTTTTTCAATAGACTTCAACGTAAACTTTGAGGGCCGATAACTCTTAAGGGAACTAACTTTTTTCAAAAGTACATTGGTAAAAATTTTTTTGATAAATTTATATATTGAAACTATGTCATATAAGTTTATAATTCAAAACTGAATAAATGGGTGAACCAAATATCCATCATTATACATCTAATGCCTTAACATAATTAACAATTATTGTATATATATTATCTAAACTGATAAAAGTTAACCCATCTTTCTTCTCCAATGAGCTATAACATCCAACGAATTTAACAATGCTTGTCATGATTTAGGAGTAGTTGCTATATTTTCCAGTATAGCTGAATATAGGCAATTTCTGTCTCGACTTTGGACGGCCATCTGCTATAAGCAAATGGTGTAGTTATCCGGATTACGTGTGTACAACCCTCCCACTTATCCGGATACGCAGAGGTCTTCATAGACGCGCAATTGTTGTATAAACATAAAACTTCTTACTGTAAGGTGACATCACAAACAAGATAGTAAAACGCAAAAACGCAGCGGCTTATTGTAACACAAATTATATGTAAATGGATTTGAAAAAAATCTATGGCATGCGTATAACAGTCTGTGTTCTGCTGACTGAAACGAGCTTAAGATCAATCAACCGGGAAGTCTGACAACTTTCAGATAGGACAAAGAATCAGGACCAAGTCTACTCTGGTGAGATTTGAACAAGGCCCGTCATGGAGTACCGTCGTCACGGTTGGCCAATGTGCAACGTTGGGAAAGACAAAATTGTATATCGACCCAGTTCCATATCCAGTGCCTTTGTCATGACTTAAGGATCATATTTTCGGTAAAGCAGGCGACCAACTACTTTTTTACATTTGTGGTTGAAGTTTGATCGGCCATTGATCCTTCTGAAATTCTGATGCTGTAGTCGTTCAACATTTTGAAAGAAGTTCGGAATAGTACTGTAAAATTTCCAGTATATGATATCTAAATTTTTGAGTAATAAGTTTATTTCTGTTATTCGTATATTTTTTTCATGAAATGTTAAACGTCTTCAAATTCAATAGCATCATTTATAAACGGATACTCAGTGATCCTCAATCTAATCAATGTAATATGGCCAAAGAGGGTGAACATTTTTATGTCAAAAAATGTACCAAAAATGTAGCAGGATGGGTGGGATATAATGCTATAAGGCCCACGTTTTAGAAATTTCAATAATTTTATTACCAGAAAATTTCGAATGCGTTGAAGAGACAGACGATCAACCGAGGTTGATCTAACTTGGCTGTATGTGCCCTCGGGGACTCCTGGTCCACCAGCAGTGGCACTCACCAAGTAGTTCAAATGTTAAACGTCTTCAAATTCAGTAGCATCATTTATCATGTTTTTATCTGTGGACCTTTCCTTTGTATATGAAAATAAGACAATGGCAAAGTAAATAAGTTTCATCATTTTAATGATATGTGGCTGTTTTGGACGCGGCTGACATTATAAAAGAAATTCAATGCAAAAACAAATGTCAATATATTCAATTCAAGTTCAATGCAAATTCAATCATAGTTCAATGCAATCCAATTCAAATAAATGGGAATTGCAATTCAAGTTCAATTCAATCAAATTCAAATTGCAAATCAAGTTCAATTCAATCAAGTTCTCAATTCAAGTTCAATTGAAGTTCAAGTTCAATCAAGTTCACTTCAATGCTCAATCCAAGTTCACTTCATTCAAATATTTTGTTCAAATTGATTCCAATTCCATTTAATTTAAAAATAACAGTCAGTTTCTTAAGATTGGCCGGTGAACAGAACATACGCGGCCAATTTAACTTCAAGCAATCACAAGAGATCAAATCGATCACTTTGCATCAATGATTTGAGTTCAAAGTTCAGTGTATTTTAAATTCAGGAGAGTTATTCCCGACAATAATTCGGGATCAGCAAATAAACAAATAAGGCTGCCGAAATAGTCAGTACTGGCTAGCCTTTAGTTTAACCTATTTATCAATTGCGAATATGCACTGCGACCGGGAAAACCGTGCCGAAGCGCATGCGCTTTAAATATTGATATAAAGTAATGAATATTATAGCGTAGGTGCTGCGCTAATGTTACGCTGACAAAGATCACTGAGTCGGTTTCACTTCATAAGGTCGATGTAGGCAAACATTACACTGACAAGGATCACAAAATCGGTTTCACTTCGTAAGGTCGATAAAGGCAAACGTCTAGGACATCAGAAAGGCAGTATTCCAAGAACACAATCGGATTCAGCCGCGCCGAGTGTCCGGGATGGTATGGTGAGTTGAATCCAGCTGACCTGAAAATATACATCAAAACCGGCAGCAGAACCAGGTTCTAAATTTGAAAATAGCCTATAAAACAAGCAACAAATTGGGTGGGTGGGTGGGTGGGTGGGTGAATCATTTCTTAAAAGATTTGATGTAAAGATGTAATTCTAAATGTGCATATTCAAATATTTCCTAGCTTAAATTTTCAATAGGTCTGTTACCTTTAGTTGAATTCCAGAAAGAGGTCGCTCAAGGACCCGTATGTAAAACATGTGCTTTGTGACGTGTATTGATGACGTAGTACATAGGGGATCAAGCTTGGGGGTCGATGTATGAAAAGCGAGGTAACTCGCACAGCCACGTACGAAAGGCCACATATAAAGAAATCTATTTGCGAACTAGCGTCTTAATAGATTTTATTATCTGTGGACCTTTCCTTTGTATATGAAAATAAGACAATGGCAAAGTAAATAAGTTTCATCATTTTAATGATATGTGGCTGTTTTGGACGCGGCTGACATTATAAAAGAAATTCAATGCAAAAACAAATGTCAATATATTCAATTCAAGTTCAATGCAAATTCAATCATAGTTCAATGCAATCCAATTCAAATAAATGGGAATTGCAATTCAAGTTCAATTCAATCAAATTCAAATTGCAAATCAAGTTCAATTCAATCAAGTTCTCAATTCAAGTTCAATTGAAGTTCAAGTTCAATCAAGTTCACTTCAATGCTCAATCCAAGTTCACTTCATTCAAATATTTTGTTCAAATTGATTCCAATTCCATTGATTTCACAATAACAGTCAGTTTGTTAAGATTGGCCGGTGAACAGAACATACGCGGCCAATTTAACTTCAAGCAATCACAAGAGATCAAATCGATCACTTTGCATCAATGATTTGAGTTCAAAGTTCAGTGTATTTTAAATTCAGGAGAGTTATTCCCGACAATAATTCGGGATCAGCAAATAAACAAATAAGGCTGCCGAAATAGTCAGTACTGGCTAGCCTTTAGTTTAACCTATTTATCAATTGCGAATATGCACTGCGACCGGGAAAACCGTGCCGAAGCGCATGCGCTTTAAATATTGATATAAAGTAATGAATATTATAGCGTAGGTGCCATGCTTCGGGAGCGCAGCCCCGAAAGCCGCCACTTTGCGACAATAACCCCGAAAAGTGGTCAGCTATAAGATTCATTACTCCGTCAGCCGCGACCACTCATTGATTTACACAGGCCTTTTATTTGTACTTAATCGCTTGATACCAGTATTGAATCAATGGTATATATACATACAGTTTACAATTAACAACAGCAACAAGAATTGAAACTTTTGAATTTGTTTATATCTTGCTAAAATGCATGACTGCCTGGTATAGAAGTATCCTTCTACTTGGACAGTGCGTGCTTTGCATTTCTGCCAGATTAATTGAGCTTGAAGTACGAGGTTTTATTGTTGCAAAGCTCTGAGAATTCATCTAGTCATGCTTGTGTCAGGAAAACTAAAATGCAACTTACACATGCACCACGTTGTACTATACTTGGTATCTGCTTCATGAGCATGTGCTACACAACGTGAAAATAATTTTTGAGTTTAAATGCAAATCTTTTTTTTTAATTTATTTATTTATTTAATTATTTATTTATTTATTTATTTTTTTTTTTTTATTATTATTTTTTTTTTATTTTTTTAATTATCGATTTTATTTCATTTTATTTATTTTATTTTTTCATATTTATTTATTCATTTTTTAATTTTAAGCTCTCTATAGCAAACTACAGTAATGCGCTAACTAAAATGCAAAATGTAGCCATGTACAAATAATGTACATGTAGCTGCTACAAATGAAATGCTGCATTTAATTCTATCTAAGAAATCTTGGTTTATCTTGCCATAGATTGATATCACGTCTATTTTTTTTTTCTATTTACTTTAAAGACAGACATGGTGCCAAATTTGGTTAATAGAATTTTGTTTTTGTTTTGTTTGTTTTGTTTTGTTTTGTTTTATTTTATTTTTTGTTTTTTGTTTTTAAGCGTGCACCTTTGTTTGATAATACATTCAAAATCTTGTTACGGGACGTTTATCTTTTTTATAATCTGTGTTATATCTGATTAAAAGTTTTAGGGGTTTCTATTCCTAACGATTGATTGATCGATTAATTGACGTAACTATTCAAGACATTTTTTGTTTTTGTTTTTTGTTTGTTTGTTTGGGTTTTTTTTTTTTTTTTTTTTTTTTTTTTTTTTTTTTTCTTTTTTTTTTTTGATTAACATGCCTTCATTAATGATTATTTGTCTTATTGCATGTATTTCGTTAGATTTTAGTAATTGATTGGTTTATCATTAATATAGGTATTTCTTCTTAAATTTCCTTTTCAGCTCTATCAGTTACTCTAATGAATAATTTACACATTCGCGATATTTATCTATATCTGCTTAAATTTCATTTCTGCTTAAATTTCATTCGTTTATCTAATTGATTGATTTTTTAACTCGGTTACATAGGCTATTTATTCGTGAATATATTTATTTTTCCCTTTATTTTATATCTTTATTTTTTATTTTATTTATTTAATTATTTGTTTATTTTATTTATTTATTTCTTTATTTTTCATGTATTTTTTATTTATTTATTTATTTATTTATTTTTTTTTTTTTTGGAAAATCTTGATGTCATTTGTAGCTTGTGCGTACCTGTCTGAGAATAAACTACATGTACTCTTTATATATATAATTATCTGAATTCCGAATGTAAAACCTTTACATAATATAGGCATTGATTAATTGTTTGTTTGTTTGTATTTTGTTTTGTTTGCATTTTCTTCTTTCGTTTGCTTATGTCTTATTTATTCGTTGTTAATGTATGCAAAAATCTGTCTTATTCTTACTTGATTGTTAGTAAGTAGCTTATCATGGGAATTCATTAAAATTAGATCCACTAAACCGTAAACGCCAATGTGTTATTTTATAGTCGTACATTTTTTCTTGGAATTGAAAAGCGGGAATAAGGAACATTCGAAGTTTTATTTTAAAGTATTATGAGGATGGTGCCTTGAGCCCGTATATTGACACATTGAGCATCACTTTTTACGACGTGCGCATCATGACTCTGACACACCCTTCTACATGTGCCTAGGTGTGCTTGATTATGGGTATGAAATTTGGGAGGCTCAGGGGTTTCAAAATTAATCATTATGATGTTTCAACTTTGGATCCGATGAAACGTATCGACTGGGGGGTGTTTTATTTATTTACTTTCTTATCTATAAATTTTATTGATTTATTTGATTAATTTTTCTATTTTTGTAAATATGAGTGGTGGTTGATGATTTAGATTCGTAACAGGAAGAGTTATTTATAAGTTACTGTTACAGATTGTATCGACAGTGTGGTTGCCTTGCAGTAATGGATCGATCTCAACTTTTTGGAGTTGAAATATGAA
Source organism: Pinctada fucata (assembly GCA_028142955.1). Lineage (NCBI taxonomy): Eukaryota > Metazoa > Mollusca > Bivalvia > Pterioida > Pteriidae > Pinctada > Pinctada fucata. The sequence continues at coordinate 51,671,716 of AP027108.1, forward strand.
CGGGCTGATTTAGTTTATGGTCAAACGAAAATAAAGTTATTTTGGAAGGAAAACTGATACCTGTAGAAAATCTCAGGATGTGTTATCTGTGTAGTACCCACTGATTGTGTGTCTTATATTTATTGAATTAATTGTATATTTATGTGTTTATTTATCCATTATAATTCATATTTATCTCTCTAATCGATCAGAATTTGCAACTTTATAATTCGGAAAACTCGGGGAATCCTTTAGTCCTATGCGATATTCATTTGTATTTCTATATTGAGGTGACCAGAGAAACAAACTACCCCCATGGAGAGGGGGGGGGGTGGAGTTAGAAATCCGGGTTGACCAGATGCATTGATATTTCATACGTAAAGTTCAAGTAACCTATTCAATACTGTACGATACTATTTTTCCTGTATTTAATTCTATAGTTTAGAGGTTATGTTAATTTATCTATATGGTTCTTTTATTTTAACTACACGTATAAATATGAGCCCAGTGGTACTTGTATGCCCATTGCAGTTTTGGCTTTATCATCGGTGTATGACTTTAATAATTTTTGTACACATTTCTCTATTTCTAATCAATAACAATATTTGTTTACTTCTTGCATGGGGCTGTTAATTTCGATTGAAAACATAGGTATGACCGCCTTCGGCAAGTTCAATGGATAACGTACAAGTTTGATGCATGCATGTTCCCACTATATATATTTTCATTTTTTTTTTTTTTTTTTTTTTTTTTTTTTTTTTTTAATTGGAATGAACAAATCGAGATCGAGACTACTTACATGCCTAGGCATGCGCACAGTTCTATTTTGCAGAACTTTTATTTCATTTTATTTATTTATTTTTTGTTTGTTTGTTGTTGTTTTGTTTTTTTTTTTTTTTTGTTTTTTGTTTTGTTTTGTTTTTTGTTTTGTTTTTTTGTTTTTTTGTTTTTTTTACATCTATTTATCGTTTTACCTCTACTTTTTTCCATTTCTTTTTATTTTATTATTGTTTTCATTTATTTATTTTTTATTTAATAAATTTTTGGTATTCCAGATATTTCAGATAGAAAGGGTACATGTTCAGGTTAGGTTGTGAAACTTTTGCCCAATTTCCAGTTCTGCACTAAGGTTACTTACCAACTCGAGCATACAGAGGTGCTATGTGAGCAATAAAATAACCATGTACATTTGTACAAACAATATCTGACAAAGGCCTAAATAAACATTACTACACATAAGATTTAGCAAAAAAAGATATGAATAAATTTGATTAAATGGTTAAAGTTGACCACACTTGATTATTCGAAATAAAAACTGAAGTTTACATGTACTGATGTAGATCAACAAGTTAGTGGTAAACATTGGAGATAATTATGCAGTGTTTGTAAACATAGTGCAAAGAATAGTCATTCAGATTTCATGCGACAGATTTCTTCCAATCTTGCAAAAAAACTGAAAGGAAAATTGTGATCCTACCTTTAATGTATAGGTAGATAGCGAAGGAGGTGAAATGACGAGACTTGAACGCTTACTGTTGACAAGAGAAAGGTACATGTGAGGGTCCAAGGTCGTAGAGAAGGTCTCCAGTTGAAATGATATGAAATACAAAGAAGTATGCTATTGTTAGGAGTTTCTTCGAAAGTCAACATAAATAAATCCATCACAAAATCCAAGAAACCATGAAAAATCGATGGTAGAATAGATACATGTATCGTACCTGAATCTGTATAACGCAAAGTATGCATCATGAAAGATCAGTGTCTGAAAATACTGAGAGAAAATCCTACAACATCGCTAGATTATGAAATTAATTGAAAGAATTGAGATCCAAAACATATTCTTAAATATTTTATGAATCATTTCTTAAAAGATTTGATGTAAAGATGTAATTCTAAATGTGCATATTCAAATATTTCCTAGCTTAAATTTTCAATAGGTCTGTTACCTTTAGTTGAATTCCAGAAAGAGGTCGCTCAAGGACCCGTATGTAAAACATGTGCTTTGTGACGTGTACTGATGACGTAGTACATAGGGGATCAAGCTTGGAGGTCGATGTATGAAAAGCGAGGTAACTCGCACAGCCACGTACGAAAGGCCACATATAAAGAAATCTATTTGCGAACTAGCGTCTTAATAGATTTTAATAAGCAGATAAATTTTCAGCATTGACCAGGCATGCAAGTTTCGTTTACTCAACCCTCGTCAGTGATCCTCAATCTAATCAATGTAATATGGCCAAAGAGGGTGATCATTATTATGTCAAAAAATGTATTGAAAGATGTAGCAGGATGGGTGGGATATGATGCTACAGGACCCACGTTTTAGAAATTTCAAGAATTTTAGTAACAGAAAATTTTGAATGCGTTGAAGAGACAGACGATCAACCGAAGTTGATCGAACTTGGCCACACTTGCCCTCGGGGACTCCTGGTCCACCAGCAGTGACACTCACCAAGTAGTTCAAATGTCAAACGTCTTCGAATTCAATAGCATCATATATAAGCGGATAAAGGAGCTGCTAAGATAAGGCGTCAAATCTGCCCTGAAAAGTCGAAATTTCAAAATGCAAAATTTGAGAATCTTTTTCGGTAGAAATTTCAAGTAACTTGGTCCACATATGAATCTGCTATCAGATGGGATAATTTATGCAAAATAAGACCAATATTTGGGTCAGAATAAGCGTTATTTACAAAGAAATCAATATAAAACGGAAACGTTATATACAACATCGTTACCACCCCCCTCGCCTTACAATGCCACCTTCACCAAAGGTGTATATCAATAAAACACATTTTCTGGCCAAGTGGGGTTCTGAAGCGATAAGGGAACAATGTCCCACGGGCGAAAAACGAAAAAAAGGGGGGATGGATGAATATTTTTAAATCTGCCTCTAGAGCGATAAAGTAGGTTATATTGCCATCTTTTTCATTTATTTTTTCACGGAACAATCTCTTCAGAGTGTGTTCCGATCAAATATTTAACCGTTTGGAAGGACATAAACGAGAAAGTTGTCTATTTCTACACCGTGTGTATTTTGCGCCAGAAAGCTACATAAGTGGCTGAGAAGAACAAAATAAAACCGTTTTTCAGTTTCCGGATTGCAGAGTTTGCCGATTATATTGATATAATAACTTCAAAGTTAATTTCGCTTATCCAATTTTGACATGAAAAGGTAACAGAAGCATAATAAACGTAAAATTGTGTAAAATAATGCATTTTTTGTGCATTTTCGATCGATATTCAACGTTTTCCGTCATCTGTACCCCTACCTCTTCAACCCGTAATCATAACATCTTTCACCAATTTTTTAAGAACAAAATACATACTATGAATATCAAAATACTTTATATTTTTATCCTGACCAACTTTTATCTAAATTGGAAGGACAACGCACGAGAAAATATCGAGTGATTTCAGGGCTAAATCCGGCCCTTATCTTAACAGCTCCTTTGCTTCATGGACCAGACATGCACGTTTCGGGTACTTAGCCCTCGTCAGTGATCCTCTATCTAATCAATGTAATATGACCAAAAGAGGGTGAACATTATTCTGGCAAAACAATGTACCGAAAGATGTAGCAGGATGGGTTGGATATGGTGCTACAGGACCCATGTTTTAGAAATTTCGAGAATTTTAGTACTAGAAAATGTCGAATGCGTTGAAGAGACAGACGATCAACCGATGTTGATCGAACTTAGCTACATGTGCCCTCGGGGACTCCTGGTCCAACAGCAGTGACACTCACCAAGCAGTTCAAATGTCAAACGTCTTCAAATTCAATAGCATCATTTATAAACGGATAAATTTGCAGCATGGACCAGACATGCACGTTTCGGGTACTTAACCCTCGTCAGTGATCCTCAGTCTAATCAATGTAATATGGCCAAAGAGGGTGAAAATTATTATGTCAAAAAATGTACCGAAAGATGTAGCAGGATGGGTGGGAAATGATGCTACAGGACCCACGCCCGAAACATGGGAGCAAGCTCTAGAGTATCTGAGCAGCTGAGAGCTGTAAATGCCGTACGATAGCAATCTCAGAACATTGCCATCAAGCCAAGGAAAATTAACGATATTGAAACCAAAGTCTTCTCTTTTGTCGTATATTTTTATCTGAATACATTCAAATATACCAAATACAGAGAAAAGAACGAATCCCATGAAACGTTGTGACTTAACCTTACAGATATGCAAAAAATTCTTGTTCGAATTTAGAGAAAATGTTGCTCTCCCTCTTACCACACCCAACCCAAAAGCAAAGTTGAAAAGTGACCTACATATATCAATTTCGGCAGATACGATCTAGACAATTAAACAGCATGGCCATGTTCTTATGTAAAGAATAGAATAGAATGGGATTTAAAATTTGTAGACAACGTGTGTAATATAATTTACCTTTTACGAGCGCAATAGTACTTGGATTTTACTTCCTAGTTAGTCATATCATACGGAATGCAGAATTCTGCCCATTTTTGTCAAACATGGTAAGTTTCCTATTTTAACAGTTGCTATAGAAATTCTTGTTATTTTGCCTTGCCTTGAGTGAATAACTGATACGTACTTCCTTAATGTTTATTTTCATGTCAAAGATGATTTATATTTCATCAAATTGTGTTTTTTTCTAAATAGAATGAAAGTGAATATTGCAACTCATTTTTTTTCCGAAAATATTCTACGTGATAATTCATGGTACTTTGTGTGAATAACTTTTCTTGACATATATGCATTAAAAGCAGAAAGGTTTACATTGGTAGATGGGAAGATCTCAGATGGATCGATCCAAGGTTTATTTCATAATATCCTGTATTGATTAAAGCAATATTTCATAATATATTGTATACTGCTTTAGATATACTGATGGTTATAATCCAGTGCACAATATGCGCATTTCAACAAAACATATATAATGCCCAGAGAGCAGTTACAAATGGTGAATATATGTAGAGCAAAATTCAAAACATGAACTTAAATGTATGCCGGCTAAAGACAGAGCTATACCATGTAACTATGTTGTTAATATAGAAAATATATGTTCAACGGTAATACATGTACATGTATCGTTAGTGCCCCATTTGCGCATTTCCGCTTATAACATCACGAAGACTAGTAAGTTGGAATCCAAAAAGCCAATATATTAAGAGAGTTATTCGAAACATAACAAAATAAAATAAACGCAGTTTAAGACAGAGCTATGACTTATGGGACATATCCCTTACTTTTTAGTACTCCGTTATGAATTACGAATGCGTGTTAAATTGTTTTTTATGATCACATTTGAAGGAAAAACGCAAACCAATTATAAAACAAATTTTCATTGCATTACAACATGTGAATCGTATGAATATGCTGCAAAGTATGCAGTTCAGAGCCTTGTTACCATATTTGAAATAGCATTAGAGGAATGGTACTAAGAAGTCAACCTCCTTTAATTTCGATGAAATTTTTGAAATAATTGATTGGTTTTTTACATTTAACATGTGTATTTCTTTCGGAAAACATAATTATAAACCAAATGACTTCTATTGCATCACACCATGTGCATCGTATGAATAGGCTGCACGGATTCAGTTCAGGCCGGTGTCTCTTGCCTTTGTTAGTTGGAATAGTATAGCATTACAAATTCGGAGAACATAACCGATATTCCCTGTATTCAAATAAAAAATACGTGCAAATTACTGAGGGATGACGATGAAAGTATTGTATAACATTACATTATCAAAATTTCACGTTCATGTACCGTACAGAGCGAATGTAGCTTCTTACTTCCTGTTTGTGTTTTTATAGTCAGATATTTTAAATACTTTAAAGCAAACGTTATACACACATGTTCTCTGTTTCTGTCTAAATTTAATCTTTCAAGATATGCAGCTTTACAAAAGAATGAAAAACAAATTGGTGTGATGATGTAATTTATTTCAAGCGACATCATAAATTTTCAATTTTTTTTTTGTTAGTACGACGTAACAATTGGTATCACTGACCAGAATTTTTTTTATAACATGTCTTCTTGAATTCATCTTATAATAATATTCACCCCCCCCCCTCTTTTTTTTTTTTTTTTTTGCTTCATAGAATGAGAGGAAAATATCGAAACTAAAATTTTTCTTTGGTTTTTATTCAGAATGATTACCATCCATCTTGTTGCTATCGATATTTTGCCTATTAAACAAAACATATAACCTTTAGCTGAAGAAATACAAGTATCTAGATATAAATGATACGAAAGAAGCAAAGTTACAGAAATCACAATGACACAGAAAATGGTATTATCCAGCAGTACAAACAAACATAAGGAACAAACCAAATTAAAGGAATACACCTAAGATTTTGAGAAAAAATCGGATAACAAGCATTTGTTCATAAATTCTTTAAATGACAAATATGGATAATGATCATATTTCGATACAAAGTACCTATCGATAATACAGAAAATCATAAACTGAAGGTATACAAAACCAGGATAAAACAGGAGCCAAAGCAAACAAACAAAATCCTCCACCACATGAAAAGAAGCGAAGTCTCGATATGGGAGTTAGACCAGGTGCCCAGAAAGAGTCAGCATCCCCTGCTTGCATGCAACACCCGTCGCTTCTGTTTGGTAGAATTGTCACATTCGCTTACTGTCATTCTGGACAATATAAAGTATAATCTTTAGTTGGACAGTACAAATGGTCTATGACAGAATATCATCCACCATTCCGGAGAGTGGGACATCATAGTGTATGACGAGTTCCCCATATCGACCGTAGAACTTCCACAGTGACAATCCATCTAGATTCCTATTGAATATTGAACTTGCTCAAAAACGGTAGAACTACTTCCGAACTATGGAGAAAAAAAGATAATTTGAGCATTCGAGTATTTTCAAAATTATCCAGTGATACATATGTTCATAATTGGGAAGAGTTCCAACTCTAAACCTTCATGAAGAAATTTTCAAACCAATTTTTCTACACCAGACACGTGTTTCGAATAATAAATTCTCATCAGTGAAGCTCTAAGCGGAGCCACCAAATTCATTTCAGTAGCGCCCTCTTTTCTTTTTTTAATTTTGATTTGTACATATATTTTCAGAGAGAGCGCGGCTCCAGATTTCCTGTAGGGTCGATTCAGTAGCATATCCAAATAAAATATATGTTCAAACTAGCATTGGAGGGATGGTTCTATGATGTTTACCTCTTTGTATTTCGATGATAGTTTTGAATGGAATGGCAAGTTTTCGAGATAGCAAAATAATATATATATATATATAATGTCAAATCGATAAAGGGCCAAAACGAAGCTTCTTTCAGGCGACAAAGCTGGAAAGAAGTACTTAATACACTTCTATACATCAAGTCACGGGTAATGATTTTAACTGCTCCACACTGCAACAAATTGAATTAACCTGTATTAAATTGTATGATCATTGTATGTTTAGCAATCGTGTTATACACGACTTAGTTCATACTACATCGCCTTTTGCAGTTATGTAATGGTAGATTTAAAGCTTCAGTCGATATTATGTTACAAACGAAGATTTAAAGCTGACACATGTACAGTTTGCGGTAAACTGATCACAGCTCTATTCTTAGCTTTGTCTTTAGCGTATTTTTAATGTCACATGCTGATCCATGCTGCAACTTTGTCTGTTTCTAAATGATGCTATTGAATTTGAAGACGTTTAACATTCATAACTTGGTTTCTCTCTATATATGCCGACCTCTAGCATTACTGATAGTGAGTTAAAGAAGACCCTGACGATAATCTCAACAGAACTCACAATAGAGTACCAAATTGAACATCGACGGACCCCTAGCATGGACCCCTAGAAAGCTAGAGGTGGGACAAGGTGCCCGAGAAGAGTAAGCATCCCTTGTTGGCTATCCGCACCCGCCGTCGATGTTCATGCACGAAAATGAAAACGATAAAAAGAAGTCTGTGGTTTCATCTATATAGAAAGTACTATTGCGACCATGTCAGGTTAGATATTCAAAACACTTACTGTCAAAGCCCTTGATAAGACATTATCTATTTATTACTTGATAAAATGTGCTTGGAAATGAGTAAACTTTTACGATAGAACGAATATTTCAACATTGATAATTTAAATTAAATATATGTTTATTACTTGCCAATTACTAATTTCATATAATGTACGTAGAAAATGAAATATCCCCCGAGGGCACATGTAGCCAACTCGGTTGATCGTTTCTTCAACTCATTCGAAAATTTCTGTTATCAAAGCTTCTTGAAATTTCTAAAGCGTGGGTCTTGTCGTGGGTCCTGTAGCATCATATCCCATCCATTTTGCTACGTCTTTTGGTACATTTTTGGACATAACAATTTTCATGCTTTCTGGCCATATTACATTGTTTAGACTAAGGATCACTGACGAGGGTTTAGTACCCGAAACTTGCATGTCTGGTACATGCTGTAAATTTTCAGGTATTTAATGATGCTATTGAATTTGAAGACTTTTGACATTTGAACTACTTGGTGAGTGTCACTGCTGGTGGACCAAGAGTCCCCGAGGGCACATGTAGCCATGTTCGATGAACTTTGGTTGATCGTCTGTCTCTTCAACGCATTTGAAATTTTCTCTTACAAAATTTCTTAAAATTTCGAAAACGTGGGTCCTGTAGCATCATATCCTACCCATTCTGCTACGTCTTTTGGTACATTTTTGGACATAATAATTTTCATACTTTTTGGCCATATTGCATTGTGTAGACTAAGGATCACTGACGAGGGTTTATTATCCGAAACGTGCATGTCTGGTCCATGCTGTCAATTTATCATGTTTTCAATGATGCTATTGAATTTAAAGACGTTTAACATTGTAGCATCACATCCCACCCATCTTGCTACGTTTTTGGCACATTTTGGACATAATAATTTTCACACTCTTTGGCCATATCCAATTGTTAGATTGAGGATCACTGACGAGGGTTAAGTACCAAAAACGTGCATGTCTGGTCCATGCTGCAAATTTACCCGTTCTTAAATGATGCTATTGAATTTGAAGATGTTTAACATTTGTACCACTTGGTGAGTGTCTCTGCTGGTGGACCATGAGTCCCCAAGGGCAAAAGAAGCCAACTTCGCAAACCAAACTTCGGTTGATCGTTTCTTCAACGCATTCGAAAATTTCTGTTATCAAGTTTCATGAAATTTCTAAAGCGTGGGTCTTGTGGTATCATATCCAACCAATCCTGCTACGTTTTGGTACATTATTTTACATAATAACTTTCGCACTCTTTGGCCATATTACACTTTTTAGATTTAGGATCAAACTGACGAGGGTTAAGTACTCGAAACGTACATGTTTTGTCTAATCTGTTCTTAGATGATATTCTTGAATTTGAAGACGTTTAACATATCCTTGATCTTAAATAGTAGCTTAAAGCACAAAATATTTATCACCTAGCCAGCAAAAGACTCATCATGGTGAAATGTTAATCATTTTCATATTCAATACCATAATGCACGTTTCGGATACTAAACCTTCGTCAGGTATTATCAGTCTAAACAATCAAATATGGCCAGTGCGTGTGGAAGTTATTATTTTCCCAAACATATAACGAAAGACGAAGCAGGATGGGTGGAATATAATGCCACATGACCCACGTTTTAGAAATTTCAATGAATTTTGAAAAGAGATTTTGAAACCAGGCCCAAATAAGAAACAAAAGGATCAAATGGAAAATTTTGAAACAGGGATCAAATACAAGCTATATATTATTAAGGTGATGTTTAATTCTGATACATGGGATGGGAAATCTGTCTACCTTTTATCCTCGTTATATTAAGTCAACATAAATGGTAGGTTATGTTATTTCCAAAGGAATATGGTATGGGATAGGGTCATTATCAATATTTGTCATTCTGCAGGTATAGATTCGAATTTCAAAAGAAGCTGCGATTATTTATTTAGTTCCAGAATTTCGTTACATGTAGTTTATGAAAGCAGAAACCTTCATTTATTAATTTTGCTGGTGAGAAGTAGATGCTTATTCTTCCTGGGTACCTGAACCATTTCAATTGCGACCCATGCAGAATGCTAACTCTATTTTGTTAAATTTTGTTTTTCATCAGGATTTTGATTTTGATGCGAAGATTCTGATTTTGGTTTAGCGTTTGCCTTCCGCTTAATAAAATGCTTTCTCACTCTATACCTCTGATCCTCCTTATAGTATCTATATTGTTAGTTTGCCGTCCTAAGTCGACACCGATTGCCTATTGGTCTCGTTGGTTTATGTGTAGTCATTTGTGTTTGATGTTTCTATGTGATTTGGTGTTCCTTGTACCTTTTATTACGTCTCTTTCTGTGCGTGTCTAATCTGTGTTTTCGCATTGGGGGGGGTTGCTTTTCCTGTGGGTGCTGCAACCGATCGAGTGTTGTTGGATATCCCCTCCTTTCTTTTATAACCTCATCATCATCAATGAAACTCCCAAAGTTGGTGAAGATCCGAATTAGAAAAGAAGAGAAAGTCTGAACATGTTTATGAAAGCGGGAAACTTGATGTTCCTATTGAACAGGCGATGTTTACTTTGGGCACATCTTCCATTCTAAATTGGTGTCTTTGCAAAATGCTTAATAATATTTGCATGCCAAATTATTGGAAATTTTGGATTCTGATTTTGACTTTCTCTCTATGATTTATAGATAAGACTCTTCACTGTCAAATAACTCCACACACATGATATTAAAGCGCAATAACGCAATAATCAGACAATTTATGTCAATCAGCCATCACTCTGTCGACCTACTCTGACAGACACGAGTCCAACTTGAGTCGCTTTGAAACTGATTGTTATTCAGAATCGAGAAATGATCATTCCTCTATCATGTGTTTTTATCTTACCCATCGTTAAGAAAAAGGAAGGATCTCCAGCGTGACCGCCCTGCACCCATTCAGCGAAACAAACCCACAAGAAAGCGACACATAATTGACATCAGACAAAACTACAAACCGAAAAAAGACAGAACAATATTCACTAGAACAGTATACATAACAATCGAAACAGACGTACAAAAACATCAAACATTGACGATATCACATAAACAAATGATAAAAGGAAGGAGATCAATATGCAAACGGCGCCGACTTTGTACGGTCTTCTGCTTATAGCAAATGGTGTGATTATTTGGACTACGTGCCCACAACCCTCCCACTCATCCAGATACACAGAGGTCTCCATAGACGCACAATTGTTGTTTAAACATAAAACTTCTCACTTTAAGGTGACATCACAAACGAGATAGTTAAACGCAGCGGTCGCTTGTAAAACAGATTATGTGTAAATGAAACAACAGAAATTATGACATGCGTATTACAGTCTGCGGCTGAAGCGAAGTCATGAGATCACCTCGATGCGGCTTGAAATATGCAATCTTTGAAACGTCGCTGAAGCAAATAGTTAAGATAGATTCATTAAGTATCGCCAATATTTTTTTCGACTTAAAAACCATAACCTCAACACAAGAGGCGATATTATGTTCATAGCTTCCGTAATACTCCAATCTACCATTGATATTTCTTATTTTGTTGATAAGGGTAATGGGTTTACTTAGATGAAATACCAGAAAATGAGACTTTCAAACACGTTGAAGACTATGTTAACCCCTCAACCTAATATATCTGTTCTCAAAGAAGGGGGGTATCTCCAAAAAGACCCCGCTGAAGCACCAACAGCAAAACACCAAAACACCCGATGCAAAAACACAAAAGACGAGCACAGCATGAGACGGAAGAGACACACGACATGCAAACATCAAACTCAAAAGACTACACATAACCCGACGAGACCAATGGGCAACCTTTGGCGACTTTGGACGGCCATTTGTCACTCATTTAATAGATCAAGTAACTTTGATCATTAAACTTTATGTAATAGATCAAGTAACTTTGATCTATTAAATGGAGGTATAACTATTTTTGCAGGTTTACTGAATTCTTGAACAGGATACTTATGGAAAAAGCTCAAGACCATCGATAGGATCCAACAGGAAATGGATGAATTTAAATGCTAGAAATGCAGTTCAAAATGGAGCCATTATGATTGTTTGCATACTTTATGTTACAATGTAATATCAGATAAGAACATAAATGCTTAATGACCCTGATAACCAAACTGACATCCACAGGCTTCAAAATATGTTTTGCTCTAAGGTTCAAGACCATTTGTCCACTTCGAGCCTTGTGATGTAGGAAGCCATTCTCTCGATTCTGACTTTACCAATATACTCTGTTGATGCAAAGATTTTTTTCCATTGTCATACTCTTATTGTTGTTTACAGCTCCTGTACTATCCTTGTAATTTAAAGCTGTTCAAAGTATTTCAAAATTAAATCATCTGCTTCATTGAGTTCTGCCTATGGTGGTATGTGAAAAAGGATTCAAGCATGAAAGTCAAATGCACACATTTGCGATACTTTCTCATTTTATGCATGATACTGAATGCTTCAAGCACTACAATAGATACTACGTGGGTAACGCCTACGTTGACAACAACATGGATGTCAGTATTACCTCCTCCGTGTCTGAACAACCGCACTCGGAGTCCAAACCTTAAGGACTTCTGTGGAAATCACAGCGCCAATATAATATGTGACGTCGACAACTCAACATGTATGGTGTCATCAGATGGAGACTGGAGATGTCAGTGTATGAAAGGATTCTATCAATTAGGACACATGTGTGAGAGAGGTAAGATAATTCACATGCTAAAAAAAGAAAGGAAAGTCGAATAAATCATTTCTCAGTATGAGTCAGTTTGCAAATCTGAACGTTTTTTAAGGGCTCGAAGTTAGATTACAAACAATCCGTTATTGTAATCTTATTTTATTTTTTTTTTCTTTTGGTTGTAAATGTTGTACCTTATGATGAAGGAAAGGAGGGGATCTATAATGAAATGTGACTGCGGAAGAAACATTTTGTTTCTTGTTTCTTTTTGCAGTTCCTGATAGTCTTTTCGGTAACAGATTAAATGAAGTCCGTTCCACTACAGTGCAGCTTGACCCAAATGAAAATAATACTCAAGGTAATTATAAGACCGATAAAACTAGATAACGAATGAAGTTTCCCAACTCTGCTGACATATATTAGGGCACTGAAAAGAAATTTTCAAATTCTACACATAGGACATTCATGTCTCGGATAATCAATTTTCATCAGATTATGAAATGATTTAGAGTAGCAAAAATATTAAGTGACATCGCTCGTTTTATTTTATTACATTCAGGCAGCTGTTTTGTTTTGAAGAAGTGAGCAATTCAGTATCTCCTGTAGGGTACATGTATAAACAAAAGCATATTTACAAATCATGAGAGGGATGGTGTACGCGTGATAATATAATGAAATAGCTGGTTTTCTAAAGATGTATTTCTAAGTATAACGTTCAATGTATCTGCGACCATAACATTACATAACATGATTAGTACATAGTACATCATGGAAAGTCTGCATTCGGTAGACATGGTTTTACATTCTCTCCTTCCAGTTTACACCATACCAACAAGGATCAACTCAAGTTCAACGACTTGCAGTGTCAGTAATTCAGACTTTTTCTACTGTATTAATATGGAATCAAGTGTAGACGTCTACATAAGACACTCTATTGCACTGACAGATATTACAGATGCTTATAAAGTGTCAGTGTTTGGATCAACTAATGTAGAAAATAATGTAGTGTTTGGTCAGCTGAATTTAATCGTAAACGTTATCAAGCCAGTACCTGTATTACCAGTGCTAGTCAGTGACAGAGTCATTCGTGGACAAATTATTTTACATTTGCCAATCGCTTCAAATATATTGTTTTCCCTAAATGACACACGCTTTGAGGTAAATGACAACAATAAGATTATTCTTCTCGAAGATTTAAGCAATGATCGTGATGCGTCCACCGTGTTTTTCACGATTCCAGTTACGGTAACCGAAACGCTATCATCGAGGGAAAGAGCTATCGTGGTTGTCCATGTTATACGGACACGATTGGTGATTGAGGCATCCGAAAATTTAATCGAAACCGTTGCTATAATTGAAAATCCGACGGTCCATGGTATAACACTGAAAGGTGATGATAGTGATAAGTTTTTACATGGACATGGCAAAGTCAAATTCGCAAATGCGATTGATTATGATAATGTTGTAAAAAGGAACTTCAATTTTCAGATACAAATAACGGTTCAAGACAAATTCACAGCTGTATGTAATGTTAATATAACGCTGACAGATGTAGATGACGAACCACCAAAATTTTCAGAAGAACTCATTACCGTGAAAGTCACTCAAAGTACATTGATGACGTTTGTCATGAACTTAAATGCTGCGGATCCCGATACCAGCACTCTTAATTATACGTTGAGACCGGATACATCAGAGTTTATAATAAGAAACGGATTCGAATTGTGGGAAAAGTCCGCATTATATGCATCAAATGTTACTGTAGTTGTCTCTGATCTTGTGAATATGGAAGACACAATGGAGGTTTTCGTAGAGATTGAAGCACCGATAAGCCAGGATTTAAATCTAACATTTTCTGTGGCAATTGACGAGGAAGAGCCTATTGGGAGGATTGTTCTATCCATCAGGAATGATGCAAGGGCTGACAACCATGAGAATTTTCAATTCTTTGACATCCGAGCATTAGTCTACTTCCATTTGGACAACTCAACAGTAAGCGATAATCATAATACTGATTTCATTTTTATAAAGAGAAACGTTTCCAAGCTCTGCTACAAGATTCTTGAAAATACATTTATTTTGTTTTCAGTGAATAATAATAATAAACCGACTCCCAACAGAAACGTTACATATAAATGAATTGAAATAAATGTATTAGATAGAAGCACACATTTATCAATTTTCGGATGATTTAAATTCAAATCATGAGCAGAGCATATCATGAAACAAATGTTCATTTCATCAAATGACTATTAAGCAATACCTTTGTTTAAACCAATGATTGCATGTGTTAAACATGTGTTAAACGTCTTCAAATTAAAAATCACAAAATTATCAATTGACCCTTCCGATTGCGGGAAAAAAATGCAAAATTTCATGACGTCACAATGCTTTTACCTCTGACAAACAAGCTTCGAACCTCGGTCAAACATCAAAATTGCATTGTGACGTCATGGAATTTCTCAAATTTTTCCCGCGTTCGGAAAATTCGATTCCTTTGCAGGAGCACCGCGTCTTGATTCCGTTTTTTCACATTTACACAATTGTTGGTTAGTTTACGCTACTTTTGTGTGAGCCGTACAGAGATTACGTAAATGTAACTTCACATTAGGCTGTGGTGCTGACATACGGTCTTACATGCCGATGATTGATCCAATCATTCTGTTAATGATAGATAAACGTGAAATAACGATTTGTGTTTCCCGGAATTTACGCGGCAACGCCAAAATGACATAGACCAGCTTTTAAGGTTCCAAACTGTTTGACGTCGCTGTTCTTTGATTAATTTGACACTTTATGGAGCGAGACATTTTGAAAAACTTTATGATTTTATATTTTGTGAGATCATCTTCCATCGAACACGTTATTCAATTCATCTGGATTAAACCGATATATCTTGGTACTGCATAGCTCATGAATATCATGAAAATGTAAAATAGACGTTCTGCATGAGCGAACAGCGCAAAATGTTATGTATATCGAAAAAACTAGACTTTATTGAGGATCACTGACGAGGGTTAAATACCCGAAACCTTCATGTCTGGTCCATGCTGTAATTTAAAATGATGCTAATGAATTTGAAGATGTTAAACATTTGTACCACTTGGTGAGTGTCACTGCTGGTGGACCTGGAGTCCCCGAGGGCACATGTAGCCAAGTTCGATCAATTTCGGTTGATCGTTTCTTCAAACGCATTTGAAAATTTATGTCTACAAAATTTTCTAAATTTCTTAAACCTGGGTCCTGTAGCATCATAACCCAGCTATCTTGCTACGTCTTTTGCTATATTTAAGAAATGTTTTTCACAGATTTTGGCCATAGTACATTGTTTAGATTGAGGGCCATTGACGAGGGTTAAATACCCGAAACGTGCATGTCTGGTCAATACTGTATCTGCTCTTAAATGATGCTAATGAATTTGAAGACGTAAAACATTTGAAAACAATTTTATCATGAAAAGTCACAAACATTGATTGAAAATTGTTTGGAATACAACCATGTATCGTTTTCTTGGGAGTCAGTACATTTACAAGTAACATTTTATCAAATTTCGAATTGTAAGATATTCCTTTTAGTAAATCAATCTATCAGTAAATCTTATTTCAAGATGACCCATTTTACAGAGCTTTTCTTCAATATGGATTTGATAATAGTATTGAATATGTCAACAATATGTTTTGGTAACTAACTATTTTCCTTCTTACTTTATCAACGCTAAGGTAAGTGGACATGAGGTACGTGAAACACGTTTAATAATGTCAGAAAAAAAAATCAAAGATTTGAAATTCACAATGGAATGAAGTTAGATGCGCATCTCGTTCTTTTCCATTCCAGGGTAATGTCACATTAGCAAAGCAGATAGACAGGGATACAGATCAAGAAATACAAAGCAATAACGACATTTTGACATTTTATGTCAGAGCGACAGAAAAAGGGACAACTTGCTCCTTCGTTGTAAGTTAAATTCTGATATATCAATTTCTATTTCTTAGACAAAACGTATAAGTTTCAAATGAGCCATTTTCATCGAGAACAGTTTTCGGCGCATTTCAATTGTATTTTGCTCAGAAAATTTTAATGCTATGTATCGCTAGAATTATTGTCGTCCTTGACAATTGTCATCATAATGATTTTATTTGAAGTATAAATTTGACTAGAACTGCAGAATTAAAGTTATCCATGTTTTGAGTCTTAATTCTGGATAGGAAAATCAAATTTAGTAAAGTTTAACTCAATATCCAAGCATTTTAGTCTACTTTATCAAGGGTATTTAGGGTACTCTATTACGTCGAAACGATATAATGCAATTTCAACATAATGTTCGAATCTGTTTGAACTTTAGAACCTGGGGAAGATCGAGGTTCACATCAGAGACATCAATGACAACACCCCAGTATTCATGCATGACCAGTACACAGCTACAGTGGTGGAGGAAAGTAAAGACCAAGTTCTGAAGGTACAGTATAGATATATAAATCGATTAAAAATACCACAGAATCAATTAATCACGACCATTTCCTTCAATTTTCATTACTTCGAGGCAGTTTCAAATCTTATTATCTTATTATATGATTAGATCTATTTAATTTTTTCACCTGTACATATTTTATTTTCATATTTAGAAAAACTGTTACTGTCTTTATTGCAGATAACACCAGTTGTACAGATCAGCGACAGTGACAAATCAAACACATTTGAATTCTCCCTTCTGAATTATACAGATTTTTTCGGTATTAGAAAAATCACCTATACAACATTTGAAATCTTTACAAAACAAGAAATCGATCGCGATAACGGTGCATTCAGTTCATTTACCTTACATTTGAATGTGTTTGATGGTGTTAACATGAACACAACAACTATTGAAGTGTCCGTGCTGGACATCAACGATAACAAGCCGAAGTACATGAGTCCAACCTACAGGTATGGGTACCGCAAAATTCGTGCTATGCAATGAATACCTACTGAATCAGATATACTTTATTCAGTTCCTGATATTGTTCATACAGCAGAATAAACATCAAAGAAGTACCTAACAGCTATTCAGTCTCGAAGTCGAGGAGGCAAGGTAAAATAATGAGACTTCCCATCGGAACGGCTGTGAACCCCGGAAAGAACAACACAAGTGGGAATCATTTACAATACATACATAGTGGATAAGAGGGCCATACTCATTTACATTCCATTTTAAGGTATTCAATGGACAATGAACGAAATTATGCCAAAATTATTGACATTAGGTGTATCCATCATTTGATATTTTTCTGTTTCATTTGATATTTTAAATGATGTCATGTTGAAGAGCTATCCCCCCTTTATGAAAATATCGTTCAAAATTTATTGCAGAAAAAAATTATTGATGATCTTTTGATTTTGTCAGCGAAATTTTATTATATGGATTTTTTTTTAAGAATTTTTTTAACCAATCGATATTTGATGCGCGATCATTCAGTTGAATGTTTTTCAATGTAAACTGTAAGCTAGGGCGCATAGCTCTATGTGTAACCTTTTTTTAATACCTAGATTGATAAACACTTTTTCTTTAATTAGGTCTTCCGACTTCCGTCGGAAGACCTATTGTTGTCGTAACCGTGGAAAATTGGATCAGCGATTTCTCAAGAACCCTGTAAGCTAGGACAATGAAAGTTCTCCAACGTTACGTTTGGAGTAAAAGCTAGATTGGTCTTTTTTATTTTTGGTCTCTGTTATTTTTTTATCATGTTTTTTAGTAGATTCAAATATTTGACGGGAGCGTCGAATTACTCAAAAGGACCGAAAATTTCATGTTTTGCTATTTGTAAGCTTAAATATCTCGTATTTTGCTATCTACAATTTCCATTCTTTTTGAAAGTCGACAGCCATGCAAGATATGAAATGCTAGATGCACACTGTAACGATTTATTACGATGACGTCCTTCACCGTCCTTCATATTTCCAAATTCAGAAGTTCATAGGAGGAAGACACTTTTTTGCTTATAATAGTAAACAAAAATTAAGCTTATGAAGTTTCCTAAAAATTTCAATATTATTTGTTTTATCCATATATCTGTCTTATTTAGTCTTTCTGATTTTTCCTATCTCTTACTGTTGAAAAGATATGAGCATCGAAATTTTGAGTTGGGTATTTCGATACACCTTCACGCCAACAGATCGGGCGCACACTAAAATTGGTAGTCCGAGTCCGACTCGAGAAAAGCAGTGTTGAGATTTTCAAATTCCGATTTCACGGCAATGATGAATATGCATTTCATAAATACATTTCGATATACACAATTTGATTTTAAAACAGTTGATTAATTTAGAAGAGATCAGCTACAAACCAGAATTTACACACAAAAAGTGGTAGTTTGATTCCGATTTCTAACCTACAAACCTGTTTCTAAACTTCAATAACTATATTTTGAACATCAAGTTTAATTTCTAATTCTAGCAAACGTTCGAACATAATTTTCGGTTGGTTTATTTACAAATTGATGAACAATTTCTCCAACATTCTTCCCTCCCTCGTTTTTCGAAAACAGTTCTGTTTATATTGAACGATGTCGCCATGATGGAAATTCAAAATAAACTTTGAAAAAAGGGAAGGGGGGGGTCCAAATTTGAACCTGCACAGCGAGAACCTCATGGTATTTATATATATATATTGAACGTAACTTGTTATTACCATTTCTCTTCTCAAGAAAATTGGTTCTACAGCTACGAGCTCGCCTTTTTTATGGGGGAAGGGGGCAGGAAGAATTTGCAAAAAAAAAAATCCCGGCTCTGAAAAATGCTGAAAAAAATATTCCGGCCCAAAGGGCCGGCAATTTTTTTTCCCGGACCATGCAAAAGTAAGGATACATTGCGTGATATGGAAATTTTTGCTGGCCCTTTGTGCCAGACAATTTAAAGTCAAAAAATTAATTAATATAAATACAAACTGTTCACATAGCTGTATCTACCAGAGACCTAATAAATCTAGAAAAGGTTCTATTTAAACATCATACAATCTGTCTGAAATTCGCTAATTGCAAAGAGACATCTGAAGGAACGGTTATTAACTCATACTCTGTAACAGCGGGGAGTTTAACTTACACAGACATTCACAACATTTGACAATTTGTTTAAATCCGGCCCGAAGAACCGGCGAAAATTTTTCTCCGACCCTGGTAATGGCTGAAAAAAATGACCTGCTCAGAAAATTGCTGAAAAAATTTTACCGGCTGGCAATAGAATTCCTGCCCCCCCCCCCCCCCCCCCCCCCCCCCAAAAAAATCAAATGGTTGCTCACCAACAATTATCGGTTTGAAAATTTAATGTCACTGCTATTTGAAAACTTAAATATATAATATAAATACATGTAATGTGACGTCCTTCATATTTCCAAACCAAAAATTGTATAGGAGGAAGACACTCTTGTTGCAACCGCAACAAGAAACCTTTCTAGTTTTTACATTATTTTAGAAGTCAGGGTTCCATAAATGGGTGACCAAATTACTACTCATTTCCCATTGAATACATAAAGACCAAGACATAAAACCGGTGGAGTTCACAATAGAGAATACATCCCATATTAAACATTATCCCCTCACCTTAATGGGTTATAGCCTCCGTTAATATGATAAAAACCAGAGTTTGTTTATTGCTTCTGGTATTTGAAGTTGAAATGTTGGTTATTTTTCGAATTTGACATCAATATTAGAACAAAACAATATCTGTAAATGCAAAAATCTTTTTTACAAGCTTCAAATAGGGAATTTGATTCTACGGAAAGATCTATAAGAAATTAATTAAACTTCAAATCTCTTTTAGGTTTTCAGTAAAGGAAAACTCAGAACTTTCAACTTCGATAGCTTTCTTATACTACACCGACTCGGATGACGGTTTAAATAGTGAGTTAGTATACGGTGACGATACAGGCTTCTTTTCCGTTGATGAAGGGGTGTTATCAGTTGATGGTCCCTTGGATAGAGAAGCTATAGCTCAGCACACCCTCTCACTCACTGTGTGTGATAAGGGGGTCGGTCCTTGTACTGTAGATGTGTTTACCATTGACGTAGAGGATGAGAATGACAATGTTCCCAATTTTATGTCGCCTTTAGGCGTTACTACTTTACCTGAAAATCATAACTGCTCCACTGGAAACACCATTACTACAGTAACATTTGAAGATTACGATGAAGGCGAAAATGGTAGACTTACATATCGAATTCTCAGGTAAGTCTAATTTCGTCTGCGTTGTCGTTTTACCTTGAGAAAGTATGTGACAAAAACAGGATTAAATATGGAACAATATTTTCTCTCTCTTCCATTGTAGTTACGTATCCGTTTGTAAATGAACATGACATAGGTAAACCAAACTAAGCTAAGTAACCTATTTCTTCCTGTCAAAATGTTTCATGTAAAATATTTTTATATATATTGTATATAATGTAAAAATTCTTATATATATTGTTGAGATTATCGTCAGGATCTTCTTTAACTCATGTAAAATATTTGTATGTGCTCATTAACAAGTTTCACAAACACATATGATGATCCAAGTCAAATTTGCATGGACTTTAATTATTTCATAGGTTAACTGAGTGTATTTAATACTATAAATGTGTATATAATAATTGTTTATCTGTATTTTTTTTTATTTATTTATTTTTTTTGCAGTGCTTCCAACATTTTCAACATAGTTGAAAACACTGGAGAAGTAGTCTGTATCGGCGAGCTAGACTTTGATTTTGTAACAGAAATTTTTTATACGCTGGATATTGAAGCATGCGACAACGGTAGTCCACAGAGATGTTCTCCACAGGAATCAGTGTACATCCGTATCACAGACGTCAATGATAACTCTCCTGTCTTCTTGGGGGAATTCGCCAGCAGAGAGTACGAGACAACAGTGGAACAGTACGTTTATTCATGCATTTTTAAGTGTGGAATGTACATGAATGTTTGTCAGCGGATAAAGGAAGTACTAAAATCGATTGTCAATAGAAATCAAACAACATATTGCTCTACGTATATCTGTAAACATATCATCTATCTTAAAATCTTTAAATCATGGTGAGTGTCACTGCTGGTGGACCAGTAGTCCCCGAAGGCACATGTAGCCAAGTTCGATCAACTTCGCTTGATCGTTTATTCAACACATTCGAAAATTACCGTTATCAAAATTTCTTGAAATTTCTAAAACATTGGTCCCGTAGCATCATATCCCATCCATCCTGCAATGTCTTTCGGTAAATTTTGGACATAATAACTCTAACACTCTTTGGCCACATTAGATTGAGGATCAATGACGAGGGTTTAGTACCCAAAACGTGCTTGTCTGGTTCATTCTGAAAGTTTATCTATTCTTAAATAATGCTATTGAATTTGAAGACGTTAAACATTAGATTGTTTTATTTCGTAGTGTTGCAGGCCTATCATAACTGCACAGATTTATTCCTGCGTTTGACTTTCATTTAGAATTTTTTGACAAGCATTAATAGAGTTGTTGCGTCGGGTGTTGCATGTAATCTGGAGGCACCGACACGCCCCGGGCACCTGGTCTCACTTCGGAATGTTATTCACCCCGCGGTTCGCAACCGTTTCAGTGGAAAGTCTAATTATTTTGCCTGGCCTTTTCGACTTTGAGACTGAATAACTGATAGGTACTTCTGATATTATTCTTTCCATACTATTGCTTTTACTTTCTTTTACTCATATAGAAGCGATTTCAGTGGTACAAACTCCAAACCTATAGCGCTTGTATCTGCGACGGACTACGATTCCGGGAGAAATGGGGAGCTTACATACAATATTGGATCCGGAAACGGAACATCTTATGTTGACATCGATAGCACAACTGGTTTGTTAAAGTCCAAGAGTCGAACAAATCCAACACAGGGCGAGACATACTCTATTGTTGTTAATGTGAGGGACAACGGTCAGCCTCCATTAACCAATCAGACTTATGTTTATTTCACCATTAAACAAACCACAGCTACCTTCGAGTTTAATCAAACTGACATCGTTATCAGCGTATTGGAGGAAGAACTATTTTCATCTGTTTTGAATCTCACTCAGTTCATACGTAACAGTAACGGTGTTAGCCTAAAGTACAGCATTCCGTCCTCACAGGAACTTAGTTTTACAGTGAATGGAACCTCGGGCATAATAGATATCACAAAAGAGTTGGATAGGGAGGTCAAAGATAAAATTCTGTTTCCGGTTCGTGCTTCAAACGACGACGCAAGCGCACTAGCTCTGGTTAGCTTTTTATGCCCCCGGAATCACAGATTCGGGGGCATATAGTTTTTGGCCTGTCCGTCTGTTTGTCTGTCTGTTTGTCTGTTTGTCCGAAAAAACTTTAACATTGGGCATAACTTTTGAATGGAATGTGATAGAGCTTTCATATTTCACATGTGTATTCCTTGTGACAAGGCCTTTCCATTGATACAAATAATTTTGACCTTGTGACCTTGACCTTGACCTTTGACCTACTTTTCGTAAACTTCAACATTTGGCATAACTTTTGAATGGAAGGTGATAGAGCTTTCATATTTCACATGTGTTCCTTGTGACAAGACCTTTCCATTGATACTAAAATTTTTGACCTCGTGACCTTCACCTTGACCTTTGACCTACTTTTCAAAAACTTTAACATTGGGCATAATTTTTGAATGGTAAGTGATAGGGCTTTCATATTTCACAAGTGTGTTTCTTGCGACAAGACCTTTCCATTGATACCAAAAGTTTTGACCTCGTGACCTTGACCTTGACCTTTGACCTACTTTTCAAAAACTTAAACATTTGGCATCACTTTTGAATGGTGAGTGAGAGGGCTTTCATATTTCACATCTGTTTTCCTTGCAACAAGACCTTTCCATTGATACCAAAAGTTTTGACCTCGTGACCTTGACCTTTGACCTAATTTTCAAAAATTTTAACATTGGGCATAACTTTTGAATGGTAAGTGATAGGACTCTCATAATTCACATGTGTATTCCTTGTGACAAGACCTTTCCATTGATACCAAAATTGTTGAACTTGACCTTTCACATTCTTAACAGAAAATGAAGTTTATACTAACAATGATGCCACCGGGGACATTCGTGTTTCACAAACACAGGCTTTATTCTACCTCTGTTATCCCTTGTTTCCAAGATCTTTAAAAACGAAATACAATATTAGATGTAACTTAACATTTTAGCGTCATCCCTCTAACGCTTTTTTTTTGTCATAGATTTCAAATAACTATGTCAATGAATCGACGCTACTCATCATTTGGAGCCGCTCACTCTCTGCAAAGTAAAAGCACAAATTTGAATTCAAAATATAATACCAGAGGGCGCTACAGCAAATCACTTCGGCATTAAATAAATACTACTGATTAGGATTTACAAACAAAACGTTTCTGGTGCTTAAATTTTTCTACAAGACGTTAAAGGGTTTGAACATGTATACTTCCGTATTATTATCATATCAATTCATTATTCAATATTACAAGATACGGTTTATTCATGAAAAATGATAATTTGCGTCCATTGCAGATGATCATTATCTACTCAACTCTGAAAATAGATATCATTGATTATGGATACACTTCTTTAAATCTACTTCGCAAATAATAATTTTCTATGCTTTCTTACCTATCCAAATTACAAAAAGGTTAGAGTGGAGGTGCGTGACATCAATGATAACGGTCCCTCCCTGCCTGCAGACCTGAGGAGGATCGTAGCCCTACCAGAGGACACACCAACTGGCTCTGTGATCCTTAATGTGACAGCAACAGACCCTGATGCTGGCAATAATGCTATAACTCGTTTCTCACTGACAGCAGAACAGGGCTCACCAGCATGTATGTCAGATCAGTATTGAATTAATATAAATTTCGTATTCAGAGATAGAAAATAACGCAAATGGCGGGGCTATTCTACTTGCGTATTTTCATATTTCTATTAAATATAAGAATCGCATGTGTTCGCTACAAACTGCAGAAAATGGGTTGTATTTCGTTAGCCCCCCCCCCTTCCCCTTTCTCATATGCTCCTTGGGCCATTGCGTTTGACTTTGACGTTTTTGTGTTTATCTTACAGCGAGGAAGTTATTTTACACTAAAATTAAGCGTGCTCCGAGACCTCTGTGTAACAGGAAAAGTAGAGAGTTGTATGCACGTAATCAGATTAACCTCACCATTTGCTACTCACCTGACAAGTGGCTGTCCTAAGTCGGCACCGGTTGCCCATTGGTTTCGTTGTTTTATGTGAAGTGTTTAGTCTTTTAATATTATATTTGTTGTTCCTTGTCCGTTTTGAGTCTCTTGCTGTGTATGTTTCTCTATGTTTTCACTTTGGTCTTTTGCTGAGGATGGTGCAACCGAGTCTTGTTTGAGATCCATTCCTTTCATTTTCCAAAGGAATATAACATCTCTAAATCGTATTTGAGTCTAAATAATTGGGAATGAAGTAAACGATGTTTGATAAAGTAATCTCCCGCGAATGTTAACCATGGATAAGAGGGTTTGATGAACACGTGTAAAGTCAAATATCGAGGTCAAATAATCTATATGAAATCTTGTAAGCTATATTGGAGATACACGGGAGCAAATGAAGGTTTTAAGTTTTTACAAGTCAGAGGTTATAAGGAATTGGATTTTTATGAGCTGGCAGCTTTTGTATCACGTTACATGTGCTGATATTGAATAATAAATCTTATACTAAAGTCAGAGGTCAAATATAACGATCGGTAGTATAAATATAATTTTTGAAATGGATAGGAAAAAATGAGCGTCGTTTCCTTGCTGTGTCTGTCTACTCTATGGTTCACATACATGTAGATGTGTTCGGTGATTCGCTGTGGATGCTGCCACTTGGTATTCTTCCATTAATTTTTTTTTGTATGCTTGTGCCTTTCGAAATGGAAGTAACCGGATATGATATTTTTATAGAATTGAAGCGACGGGTGTTGCATGCAAGCAGGAGATGCTGACTTTTTCAGGGCACCTGGTCTCACTTCTAAATTTGGAGTTCTCTTCGTTTCATGTGGTGGAGGTTTTTGTTTGTTTGTTTTTGTTCCTTTTTATCCTGATTTTGTACGCCTTTGGTTTATGATTTACTTAATTATCGATTTTTTACAGTTTATGGGGATATGGTCATTGTCCATATTTGTCATTGATAAATGGACAAAATATATTCTTCTGATTGTTCAGGTCACACATAATTGGTCACAACAGCACTCACAATAGAGCACAAAATTGAGCATCGACGGACCCCTAGCAAGCTAGAGGTGGGACCAGGTGTCCGGGAGGAGTAAGCATCCCCTGTTTGACTAGCCGCACCCGCCGTCGATGTTCACGCATGAATATGAAAATAATATCTAAAATACATGCACTGTCTGATGTTATATCTATATTGAAAATGCTATGGCGACCATGTCAGGGGAAAATATTCAACACACTGTCAAACCCCTCGCGGGGAACTTTTTTACGAGCTCCAAACATTACAGTGAAAAGTCAATAAACATGTTTTAAAAACATAAAAAGATTATGAATATTATTTTTCAAGATAAGTTGGTAACGGACAAGGTCAAAAAAGAGTTTTTAGTAAGTTTTTTGAAGGGATGCTAATCTCTCTGTTGCCCTCTTTCGATAAAAATATATACATTTATACAAGTTTTCAATTTCTTTTTGTCCGAGAAAAGTGTATATTCGATGTTTTCATTTCTACAACAGATTGCACTAGTAGCTTCAGAGTCGATGAGATCACAGGATCTGTTACCTTAGAGACCAAAGTGGACTTTGATATTCTTCAGGAAACCCGCACAAATACTTATTGTATACTTCAGATAAAGGTCTCTCTCTATTTATTTTCTAAAGTGAGGTTTTTAAGAGATCGTAATAATAAAAACATGACTGTCATTTTTATAGCAAAGTAAAATTATTCCATGGTTTTTCAATGCAATTCAAAGAAACATTTTCAATTTTATTTTTTGAACGGAATGTATGTAGATTACTCTGATAATTATCTAAAATGATCTAGAAAAATGTAAGAAATCTGCAAATAGATCCTGTCAGTTCTTGCACTTAGCAAAGGAATTATCTTACTCTATAACATACCAATTTATTTTCATATAATGATTAAAGCGCACTCGAAAAGAAAAGACTCTAATGTATGCAGCTGATGTACATTAATGTTCTGTTACCCTTATCATTGCAGGCTACAGACGCTGCAAACTCATTATTAACTAGTGCTGCAAACATTACCATTGAGACACTTGACGTAAATGACAATATCCCGAGATTTGTCGGTTCCTTAAGCACTCTGCAGATACCAGAGGGTGCCACTGCCGCTGAGAAGGTATTTGATTAATGTTACAATTTTAAGTAGTCAGCGTACGTGTTTACGTGATAATTGTTTCTCAAAATAAGCGCTTCTCTCACTACGAAGTAAGAGAAAAACACAAATTGTGTCTTTTCTATTTTGTCTCGATTTTTTTTAAATTGTATATAATTCGCAATTTGAAAACCTTCTGTATATCTGACCTAGTTTCAATGGGTTGTTTCCGTAACTGACGCAGACAAGAAGAACAGTGCAAATGGTGACGTCTTTGTTGATGTAACGAATCCAGAATCTTGTCCATTTAATGTCATAACAAGAAAAATCAAAGGTATTTATGTTGTATGTGGACATCTATTTTTGAAAAAAAAACAAAGAATTTATTCTCAATCGAATTGATAGAGGAATTGAGAAAAATGCACTATGTTTTTGTTTTGTTTGCTTTTTTGAGGGGGGGGGGGGGGGCAGGTGGGGGTTATGTTCTTTCTTTTTTATTATTTTTCTTATTTTCATTCATGCGGAATTTTTTGGGGGGGGGAGGGGGAATTTAATGACAATAGAATTGGTAAAATAAGATTCATAAAGTATGCCTAACATTTGTTCAAAGATTGAAGAATTATTGCATGTTGTTAACGCTTTTCATACATTATCAATATGATGTTATCAAATTAACATTTCAGATAATGATAAATCACTGTCATTTTCGCCGAGGAATAACACTGAACTCGATTTTGAAACAAAGAAAGAATTCGACTGTCAATTAATAGCACGTGACAAGGGAACACCTCCCCTAGAGTCAAACTTTTCCATGGTGATAATCTTGACCGACGTAAATGACAACGCTCCGTATGTGATAGATGGACCATATGTGTTCAATGTATCTAGATATATACCGACTGATCACGTGATTGTCCAGAAAATTAATGCTTCTGACATGGATGTGGGACAGAATGCACAATTGACGTTTAGTAAAGGTATGTTACTTGGCGCATTTGAAAAGAAACTAGTTTAGATATAAAACAGATAAATAAAATGAAATAGATATAATTCATTAATGGGTACTTGTGCATATGATTAATATTTTTCTAATAACGTATTTCAGTGGGAATGATAAAAATAACGTGATCATTCCTTCCCTCTGAAAGAAGTATTTCAAATTATCAATAGTAAACAGTAACACCCCTAACGAAAAAGTACTATAGTATACTATAGTATACTATAGTATACTTTACTACACAAAACTTTACTATACTACACAAAACTTTACTATACTACACTATACTACACAAAACTTTACTATACTACACGAAACTTTACTATACTACACAAAACTTTACTATACTACACAAAACTTTACTATACTACACGGAACTTTACTATACTACACGAAACTTTACTATACTACATGAAACTTTACTATACTACACAAAACTTTACTATACTACACTATACTACACAAAACTTTACTATACTACACGAAACTTTACTATACTACACAAAACTTTACTATACTACACAAAACTTTACTACACAAAACTTTACTACACTATACTACACAAAACTTTACTACACAAAACTTTACTACACAAAACTTTACTACACAAAACTTTACTACATGAAACTTTACTATACTACACGAAACTCTACTATACTGCACGAAACTCTACTATATTATACGAAACTTTATGAAACTTAACTATACTACACAAAACTTTATGAAACTTAATTACACTACGGGAAACTTTATAACATAAAATGTAACGGCATGGACAATATGGATGTTTTTTTTATAATGCCTTGTTCATATGAATGCGCATTAGATTTTCGTACATTTGCACTGATAGTCATATATAGTTATAACAGAAATAAAGCTTACGCTCACGCAGCAAGATACGCCCTTTGGGATTTTTTTCACACCACCAAAATATCTAAGTCCCATAACTCCATAAGGACAAATTGGATGAACCTGAAAATCGAAAGGCGGCTTCCTCTTCAAAGTCTGATCAGAATGAACAAATATCATGAAAATCTGTTGACGCATATTCAAGTTATTGTGTTCCATGCACCTACATTTTGCCCTTAGCTTAACATGTATGTGCATATAACCCCCCCCCCATTACACATATTTCTGGATAATGTGACAAAAAATTTAAGAACCCGTTATATATGTGAAAGAACATCCTTTATACTTGAAGTATACCAAATTTTAAAAAAATATCTCTACCAGAAATAGATTTTTTAAGAATTTTGAGCTATTTTAGTATATTTTCATTGTATTTAAAATATCTAAGTCCCATAACTCTGTCATGACAAATCGGATGAACCTGAAAATCGAAAGGCAGCTTCTTCTTCAAAGTCTGATCACAATGTAGAAATATCCTGTAAATCTGTTGACGCATATTCAAGTTATTGCGTTCCGTGCGCCTATATTTTGCCCCTTAGCTTAACATGTATGTGCATATAACCCCCCCCCCCTCCCATTACACATAAAATCTCGCTTATGTGACCAAAAAATTAAAAAGCCGTTACATATGTCAAAGAGAATCCTTTCTACCTTAAGTATACAAAATTTCAAAACATTTCGACCAGAAATAGATTTTTGAAATAATTTTCAACAATTTTAGTATATTTTCACTGTATTTTAAAATATCTAAGTCCCATAACTCTGTAACAACATATCAGATGAACCTGAAAATAGAAAGGCAGCTTCCTCTCCACAGTCCAATCATAATGTATGAATATCATGAAAATCTCTTGACGCATATTGAAGTTATTGCGTTCCATGCGCCTATGTTTTGCCCTTGGCTTAACATGTATGTGCATATAACCCCCACCCCCTTCCCATTACACACAATATCTCGGTTATGCGACAAAAAAAATAAAAACCTGTTACATATATCAAAGAACATCCTTTCTACTTGAAGTATACAAAATTTCAAAACATTCCGACCAAAAATAGATTTTTAAATAATTTTAAACTATTTTAGTATATTTTCACTGTATTTTAAAAATCTAAGTCCCATAACTCTGTAACGACAAATCGGATAAACATGGAAGTCCAATCATAATGTATGAATTTCATGAAAATCCGTTGACGCATATTCAAGTTATTGTGTTCCATAGGCGGACGGACAGACGGACGGACAGATGGACGGACAGACGGACGGACTCCGCCATACCATAATACGACCCGTCAACTGACGAGCGTATAAAAAGTAGAATTTATGCCCAATTATATTTCTAATAAGTTTCGTCTAGGCTTTTAGAATTTTCAGAAAGGCTGATACAAAGCTTGGCATGACATCATTACGAGATAAAAATGATGTCATAGTACAACGTTACTTAAGTCAAGAGTTCTGTGCAATGCACATAAAATAAGATAGCGTATTTGGCTTCGTATCCTATGATTTGAGGTTCAAGGGTTTTTAATAATATCAAAGTATGGTATATACTGTAGAATCATTATATATCATATATGCATGTGCCAGATTTAATGCAAAATAGTTTCGCTTTGCGTTCGCTCGACAAAATCTAATGTGTAGTTGATCTGCACAAAACTTCACAGAAATGTGTCTTAAAGCTGTACCATCATTCCAAATCTACAGTTAATGGGGGAATATTACATGATCAATATTTTTTATTACACAACTTCTTTGTAGTACATTTTTTAATGTGCATAGTGTCTGAAATAAGACAATGATCATTGAACTGATGCAAGCCCCTCCCCCCCCCCCCCCCAAGTTTCTGAGAATAAATTACTTTCAAACAAATATGCTTAAGTTTCTAAGATTGAATATGAATTCAGTAAGTGGAATACATTTGAATTATGTAACACAAAAGATAGGTAGGCTTTGTTTACATCATGTTATATCACAATAGTGAATAACAGTCAGAGGCAATTCGAGTTACAAAACGTTAACATTACCACGAGAATATCTTAAACGAAGCTATCTCCCATCAATCATATTCCATATCAAATTCTTGTAAAATATGATTGTGAGTACTCAGTTTACCTTGCTTTTTTCTCATTTTTATCCAATTTCTCGTCGATGTCCTTCTCAAGTTTGGGACGTCTATATATAGAAGTCCAAGACACTCCATATCTATCTTAGGAGTACTGGGTGGGCAAGACCAGAGCATATTTTCAAGAGTCCCGGGGAAGAGGGGTTGCAGCGAAAGCGATGAAAAGGAGCGGGTCCAGGGTAACAAGCATATAGGAGGTATCCCCAAAGCCGGATCCCTAAAGAGTTAATGAGTATCGAGCGGGAGGGGAGGGGGGGGAGTAACGCCTGATTCTGTAGGTAGGGATTCGGGGGCCTTTCACAGCGGTGGTTCAAATGAAATCATGATATTATGTCTGATTTAAAATTAGAAAAAAATGTGTACTAGTACATTCAAAGCATTCATGTATACATGAAAATCTAATTTTTTCAAAGTAACATTCACTTGTCGATCATCAACTGCTTAGAGGAGGTTGTATTGATCTACTAATTATATACGTTAGAGAGAGAGAGAGGTAACTTAGATGCGAAGCGAATAAAGATTAAAAACAATAAAGAATAAAAACAAGACTTTACAAGGACTTTGAAGTATACACATGTAGTCCACAGAGTCCGGAGTGGGAGAGGGGGTTCATCAAGTTATATAATTTTAGAAAATATATATATGCAAAAATAAGCTTCGATGATATTTTCAAATCCAAGGGATATTGGGGGTGTCCAACATACCACCTCTAGATCCGCGCTTACATTCGATGAATGGGGTCTTACATTACCCCCTCTAGATCCGCGCTTACATTCGCGATGAATGGTACATGTATCGATCTCTTTTACTCACCCCGTTGTATATTCGAAAGGTATTCCGTACATGTACGATTAATGCTTTCGAATTATCGGTATCTTCAATGTCACATAAACCGTTTAATCTTTCACCGCATATACACAATAATCCACAATTTATTGATATTATTAATATATGTATTATTATTATAATTTTAAGTATTAAAGGTGATTAAATAGAAAATGTTAACATATTGTGTTTTTTTTTAAGTATTTTAATAAAATCAATTATTCATCTATTTAAGATTTTTCGAAGGATAAGTTGGTGACAACAATACATGGGCGGATATGTACGTCCCTAGATTTTGTTTCAAGAGGGGTGCAACCCGGGTCAGTGGATCCAGAGTATAGTATCTTCATGTACATTATAAAATAAAACGGGTATGGTATGGTATGGTTTATTTACAAACAGTCATTAAGGCCCATAAGGCTAAAGCATACAAACAGTTACAATGTAATAAAGCGTATTTGAAACACTGTAATTGCCACAATAATAAATATGTATGAGAAAAAAATGGAGGGAAAAAGTTATTTCTTATGAATGAAGAAAACAGTAAAAGGAAAATAATTCTTATAAAATGTTCTTGTACAAGTGGTGGAGGAAGAATGACATTGGCCATATTGTGTATATGCAAACAAGCATCACAAGATATATACAACAATAAATGACGATATCTTTATAAAGATAAATTAAGAATTATAAAAATTTAAGAAAATAAAACGGGTAAACATGAGGATTTTTGCGGGCAATTCCTGGTCCCGGTAACTGAGCTGCGTTTGTAGGTGTAGAGAATGTCAAAGAATTATATTGTACATCGTTTGCTAAAACTGAATCATGTTCGAATACTCTCAAGAGGAATCTATTTGTCAATTTTTTTTTCAATTTCTCGGAAGGCCCGGACTCCCATCGATAGGAGGAACATCCTCCCATATCCTCCGGCCTCACAATTTTCAAAAGCAAAGTATATGTATATACCCAACCCAAATAAACATTTTATCTGAAATTCTATTTTCATCTATCTTGAACTCCCTCCGCTTACTCGATACATGTATTTCCCTGATCTCCCACAGCACGAAAATTCGAGTTTCCATATTTTGGAAACCACCTAGAAACTGCATAGAAACCGGAGTTGACAGTTTCCCAGTGGTTTCCAAGGCATGGAAATCCGGATCACGTAGTTTAATTCCACCAAGATTCCATTTTTGAAACTTGGTTGAGTGGTTTCCATTAGGTTCCATTTTGTAAACTACTAATCAAACTTTAACACAGAGTGAAGAAAACTTTATTTATTTCTACTTCGATTTGGAGGAGGTGGAATTTTGTCGACTAGCGGACGCCATTCCGTACGGCGACTTTGCCTCACATTCATACCATAGCGGCGGTTATTTATTTATTTATTTATTTATTTATTTATTTATTTATTTATTTATTTATTTATTTATTTATTTATTTATTTATTTATTTATTTATTATTTTTTTAATTTATTTAGTTTCTTGTTTCTCTTATACGTATATTTTAAAAGAAACAAATAGATAACTGAAATATGCAACAATATACGTTTTGTCAATACCAATTAAAACAGAATTTTAGTTGGGAAACGGATTGAGAAATTAAAAAAATGTAGGTGGGATTTGATTCCAGCCTGTTTAAGAAAGAAAAAAAAACAAAAACAAAAAAACAAAAAAAAAAAAAAACAAAAAAAAAACGTAACGGGATTTACTTTTGGGAAAATTCAAAATATGTCTCCCACTTTTAGAAAATCTGCCCAGAGTAGAAAACAGTGGCGGATCCAGCGCCCTCTTTGCCGGGGGGTCAAGGGGCGAATTTTGCCGATTTATAGCGAGCGAAGCTCGCCCTTATGGTAACGCGTATACACATACCTTATTGAGAAAATATTCTGAATCAAAGAATGAGAATGTACTACTATGCTTTCAAAAACGTTCGTCCCCTCGCAGACAGAGTTGCTGTGGAGATGCTGGATATCGCCATTTAAATTTGTTTTCGACTCCAAGCAGACGTATATGTTATACTCAATTTTTGTTTATAAGTTAAATTTATTGAAAACGTTTTTCGTAAATCAGGTAACGATAAAGCATCAACAAGGCGGCGTAACCACGGAATCTTTTTTAGGAAATCGACATTTCCGGTTTTAAACGAGACATTTCGCTCTGATTGCTTTTCTCGTCTAGGGTGGTTTCGTACTGTCAGAAGTCGGAATATGGTTTGTTTGGTTTTTTTTTTTTGTTTTTTGATATGCAAAAAGTAATTTATTTTCAGCTAGCCTAAACATTATTCTTACAAATAAAAATGAATTATAAAAAAACATATTTTAACCCCCCTTAAAATGTTCATCTGCTGGTCTAGATCAATTTTACAAATGCTTCCGTGTTTCATTTCGCCTTATACTACATTTTTTGGCAATCACCAAACAGTCATAAAGTTTTGTAAGATAGATAAACTATCATAGTCTATAATGCAAGAAAATAAAAAAGAAAGATTCTTTTTATTTTATATAATCATATTTATTTTTTCTCCGCTCGCACAAAAAGGCTTTGCCTTGATTCATATTACTGAAAATGGGCAAAAATATACCTGTTTTTGGAACATTTGGGGTTAGTGCCGGGGAGAGGGCGGGCGCCCCCTCCGCTCCTCCCTGAATCAACTGTTGAACCCCCCCTCTCCCCCCCCCCCCTTCGCATTTATTTATACGTTGTACAGGTCCAGGATTCTCACGTTCTCTCTCTTATCCATGCGGACCTTGAGTCCCGAGGTGGGGATGGGGTCGATACAAAGGATTAGGTATCGAGGTGGATTTCTCTTAATTTTGACATATCAGTTCCCATTGTACTCCAAATAGCAGAGGGAAATACTAGAAATAAATAGAAGAGTGAGAAGACATTTCGGAACGAATTGTACGATGACGAAGTCGAATAATATTAGGCCTAGGAGAAAGAAGATTAGCCAAGCCTGCTGGTATGCTTGATCTGAAATTATACTAACTGACCATCGTATTTTTAATAAACCCAATTATGAATACGATTGCCGAGTAATTGCTGCGATTTTTTACAGTTGCATAGACAACATAGGTAGCTCGAATTTCCTTTTACATATGACACATAACACAGTACAGTTGTTTCACATGTGTATGTAGTAAAATGGGGTTACTTGACCTTTAACACCGCGTAAGGATATGCCAATATGGGGGCACGAAGGGTCAAGCCATGTTCTAAGCCAATCAGATTGAACCGCGGCAGTGCACGAGCTTATACGCTCGCTTTTTGGATCCAGCTTGAGGGGTAGGCAGACGTGTTTTGAGAGAGAGTGGGTAAAAAGATATGGGGAAGGGCAGAATAGTCGAGGAACACTAGAAGACACAGACAGACGTTACTCACGCACCAGAAGGACGGGGCAGGTGCGAATAGAAGAAATAAGACGGGGAAAATGCAGGGTGAGACGCCTTACTATACATGCTGAGCTGAGCCAGTGAGTACCACCTTTATATATCTAGTAAGTAAGGCACCAATTTTCTACATTGGCGCCCAACGAAACGTCGAACCGGAGGAGGATTTATTTGTAAAATGGAGAGGAGGAGAAAGTAAAAAAGTCAAGGTTTTTTTTAGCTGTTTTCCCGAACTTTGTCAAATTTTGTATGACGTCACAAAATGGCGGACGAGTCGATGTAAACAAACCTGTCGATGAGAAAATCAGTGTGTTCCTCCAAGATAAACGATATCTCTGGGTTGTCGTCATTATTTTAACAACATTTATGAAATAATGCAACGGGTTTTACACGATACGATCGATGACAAGTACGAATTTTGATGCAACTTCCAAAAACTAGTGTCGCACGTCCGTCGGGGTACAGATAAAATTATAGTCAAGAGTCTATCACGAAACCAACATCTAGAGAGCATCTGTCTGTTATTGAGTTTGTCTGTCTAACAGTCCACATTGGAGAATTGAAAGAGAACTCGACGCTGGAGTGAATTTTTACTGGTAAGGAGAGTGACCTGTCTTCATTGTGTACATTGTTTATACCATTGTTGTAATAAAGAAAAATCCTGCTTTAATTTGTTGTTACAATGTTTAGAAGTTACATCGTGAGCCAATTTAGAGACGAGGATCTGGAAAACACTATATCGAGCACATTGCCACCGAGTTCGAATACTGGCAACATGTCACACGCATACGAAGAAGTAATTGATTCGACATCACAGTCCATAAACAGTACAATCAGCAGTTTTGACGAGAAACAGGGGCAATGTCAACTTTTGCCCTCCGATACAAAAAGGTCAAAGAAATTAGATATCGTTTTGCAACAGGAAGTACATGGTAGCTCTGTATATGAATGTATCTATGTAAGGATGGAATCTGGCGAGTTAGATTTTGTTGACAGAGAAAAAATTGCGGATTTACAGTATGTAAACAAACCGTCGGTTAGTAAATCAGATTTTACGAGGAATGCAGGAGATGAGATGCGAGGGGAGAGTCTAAGAGACGAGAGTAGGTCACAGGAATCAAGCGGAATTGAGAGTAGGTCACAGGAATCAAGCGGAATTGAAAGTAGGTCACAGAAATCAAGTAGAAGTGAAAGTAGGTCACATCGGAATAGGAATCCAGGTGGGGAAAGTATGTTGCAGCGTAATATTAGTCCAAGTGAAGAAAGTAGGTCACGAGAATCAATAAAAAGTGAAAGTCGGAAAAGAGCAATATCAGATCATGATTTGGAAAGAATGGCTTATAATTTGGCTCAAGAATTCATACGAATGAGAAAAATGGAAGAGAAAGAGGAAAATAAACAAGAAAAAGTAGAAAAATGTGATGCGTCCACTAATACTGACTCAGACTCTGATTCAAGTACGAGTTTGTGTAATGCCATCAGTTTGCAACCAAAGTCATCAGATGTTAGTATAGAGGTCAAGGCTATGTCAGTGGACAGTGGGAGTCAGGAAGAAGTGAAATACAGAAAAAGAAGAAGAAAAAAGAAATTTGCTGAAAATATAGAGAAAGTACATGGCAACTCTAATGAAATAGGGGCTATGGGAGTTAGCCCACCGTCATCATTCATTAGAGGGGAAATAGGGGCTATGGGAGTTAGCCCACCGAAATCCATTCTTAGAGGCCATGGTACAAGGGAAAACAGAAGGGACAGAGATCATAAACATGTGTGGTGGAAGGATGACTATGAGAGATCAAGATCATTAATTGACAGATCTGTTCCTAAAAGGAGAAGGAGGAGGAGAAGGAGAAGAAGAAGAAAGTGTCATCAAAAAAGTAGAGGAAGAACACCATTCTCAAATCGATACTATTCATATTGGGGATGTTTTGGATGCGGAGACATGTACCATTTTATTAGAGACTGCCCATATGTACCAAGATGCTTTCATTGTAGAGATACATCTCATTTCATTCGAGATTGTTGGAGATATAAGCAGGTAGTTCGTGATCAAGTACTGCATGAGAGTCGAAGGTTAGAGAAACAAGCCAAATCTGATAGGGACAGGGAAGTAAAGGCGGAAAACATGCAAAGAGAGGCTGGAATGGACGAAACTTTTTCCCTTAAAATAGTAAGATCCAACAACAAGACAGACGACGAAATAAGGACAGACGTACAAGCTGAGAGAGCCAACCAGGAAGTTATATATGTCAGTACAAACCAGGAAGTAGAAAAGAGTGATGGTGAAAAGACAATAAGTGTAAACGAAGATCGAGTAAAGAAACGTAGAGTAAAAGAGCTGGATGATAGGTTGCCCAAGGTGAAGGTTAGAAATTGGTTCGTAAGTAAGGATGATAGTGAAGAAAGTAGTGACGAGGAAGAAAGTATGGTAGCCCAGACAGGTCACAAAGATCAAAAGAGAGGTGACGCAGATGATGAGAAGTGGAGTTCAGAGTGTAACATGTTAGCATGCCCCGTGTTTGAGATTGGGTCCAAGTTACGATGTATAAAACACCAACGGGGAATGAGGGCACCTGGGAATCCGGTAGTGCCCACCGTACATCGTCAGTAATACATCAAAGAAGAGGAGAAGGGAGGAGTGTAGAGGTAGAGTGTAGAGATAGAGGAAATGAGTAGTAGTAGTAGAGGAAAAATTTTGGTAATTTTTAGATCTGGCCATTTTTCTTGTCATTTTTGAGTATGTAAGGCGTAGGAGGGCGCATTGTCAAATAATGATAGGAAAAGAGAGGGAGTAGGTAGTGTAGATTAGATTGGACTTGGAAGTTGTTAGGAGGCGACAATTTTGGTCATCTTGGATCTGCATTTTTATGTATTGGTGGTATGTAAGGCGTGGGAGGACGCATTGCCAAATACTGTATGGGTAGTTGAGAGTGGAGGTAGTAGTTTTTTTTTTTTGGTAGTAGAGGTAGTGGAGATGTAGTAGAGGTAGTGGAGATGTAGTAGAGGTAGTGGAGATGTAGTAGACGTATACGTAGTGGTAGTGGAGTTGTAGTAGAGGTAGTGGAGTTGTAGAGGAAATAGGGAAGAGTGGTAATTGATTGTAGTTTTAGTAGTGGTGGTTGGGCAAGGTAAGTTCTATCACGTAAAGCCCACTGGGACTGGTGGGTAGAGATCGACGTAAGCCCTGGTCATTGACTGCCAGCTGGGAGAAAGAAAGAAGTGGTGAGTGGTCTCAGAGAAGATGGAGAGGAAAGTTAAGAGAACTTAGATTCGAGGTTCCTGGAGATGGAAAGGAGGAACAGAATAAGGACTCGAAAAGAGGTGTAGACGTGGGGAATGAACGTCTGTAGAGTGATGGAGTAGTGCCTAACAGTAGTAGAAGGGATGATGGTGGAAAGTATATAGGAGAAGAGGAGAAGGAGTGCAGATTATGAGATCAGAAGAGAGAGTGGAGCTCAGGAGTAGAGGAGAGGAGATGAAGTGGAAATAAGAGGAGAAGAGGAAGGAAGTAGAGTAGTCGACTGTAAAATTATACCCGGGAATGGAGGAGAGTAGAGGAATACCGGTAAATTAGAGATCAGTAGAGTAGAGGCAGGAAGTGGAGATGTAGAGTACCGGTAAGAGAAAGGAAGTTGAGATAGTTGAGAAGGAGAAAAAAGAATCTATAGATCAAAGAGTGGCATTTTGAGCCATCCGTTTACAGAGTGGCATGATTATAGCCATCCGTAAATGTTAAGAGAAATTTGAAGATCATCAACAGAGAAGATAGTAGGATAAGGCCTTTTTAAATTGCACATTGTAAATACAGATTGTCATGGTTTTTTTGTTATGTAGAGAACTGTGATATTGTTGCACATGGGTAGAAATGTATGATGTAATGTATTTTTTTTATATATTTGATCAACGCTTGTCATTTAAAGGTGGGAAGAGTGTAGAGGAGAGGATTTTTGAGAGTTTTTCCCCTTTTGTTGATTGTGATTGACAACTTGAATTTGTATTTTGATTTTTGATTTGTGCAACAATTATTGTATGTGAATATTTTTAAAAGCCCCGGTTTTAGATGTTAGTTGGTAGATGTTAGTAATGTGTACAAAGTTGTGTAAAGTTTTAGAGAATGAGTGATTTTTTTTGTGAGACATTGTAGAAGAGATTTTCAGTACAGAGATTTATTTGTGTGAATTGTGTAGATAGTGCTTTGAAATGATGCAGATTCAGTGCTAAGGAGTTGTGTAGTTGGATTTGGTGTTGAAGTATTAGTGCAGATATGTTGTGGTGGATTTTTGCTGTCAGTGGAGTAAGGAGGTGGAATAGAGCCATTAGGAGGAAAATGGACTTTAAGTAGAGGATTGTAAAGTTGGAGATGTTGTTTTTAGGATTTTTGTGATAACTGCACGGAATTGAGGGAGTATTGTTGTTAGTAGCACTGAGATTTTTTATTTTTCTGTACTGAATTGAATTGTGTAATGTATTTTTGTGGTGTGCTATATATATAAAAAGCTATAAAAAAAAATAAGTGTTGTGATTTGCTATGATTTATTACTGGTGTGATTTTGATGATATGTGGATGATGAAAAGTAGGGCATTGAGAGAGATTTGTAGTTGTGAGGCCCATTGTAGTGATTATGCCAGTATTATATGTGAAGAATGACAGTAATTGTAGAGTAAAAGGTTGATATATGAGAAGTACTGTATTGTAGTGTTTAGTGAAAGTAGATATGTTGTAGTGTGGAGAGAAGTTGAGGTACAACTTGGTGATGTTCTTAAGTTTTAAGTTAGTTAAAATATGTAAATATGTAAAGCAGAACTGTGATAGTGCATGGGTGGTGTCTGTCTGGAAAGAAGATCAGTGGAAAAGAAGTTAGAAGCCTGAGAAGATTACACAGCAAGATTACTCAGTATATTAGAGATGTGGGGAAAACTGAAATTCAAAAAAGTTACTGATTGGCAGGATGCAGATTTAGGGGATGCTTAAAGCTTCCCACCGTACAGTGAGCTGAAGCCGGGAACTTGAAAGAAGCTGCTTAGAACTCGAAGACCATCCAATTCCAGTGACAAGATTTGTGGAATACCACTCCCCTCTTATAAAGAAAGTTGGGGGGAGTGTAGTAAAATGGGGTTACTTGACCTTTAACACCGCGTAAGGATATGCCAATATGGGGGCACGAAGGGTCAAGCCATGTTCTAAGCCAATCAGATTGAACCGCGGCAGTGCACGAGCTTATACGCTCGCTTTTTGGATCCAGCTTGAGGGGTAGGCAGACGTGTTTTGAGAGAGAGTGGGTAAAAAGATATGGGGAAGGGCAGAATAGTCGAGGAACACTAGAAGACACAGACAGACGTTACTCACGCACCAGAAGGACGGGGCAGGTGCGAATAGAAGAAATAAGACGGGGAAAATGCAGGGTGAGACGCCTTACTATACATGCTGAGCTGAGCCAGTGAGTACCACCTTTATATATCTAGTAAGTAAGGCACCAATTTGCTACATGTATATGTGTGCATTTAGATGTCACATTTTTTTCACATTTGACAACCATGTAGCAAATTATGAAAGAATGGGTATTCATACTGTTACCTTGAAGTTCATTACTTATTTAATCCTTGCATAAATAAGCTGCGAGCCTACTTGCAGGCTACAAAATTCTCTTGTTCCACTCTCGACATATTAGGGCTGTAAAGAATTAACTCACGGTACGATGTGAATCACTCTATTTGCTTTCGATGTGATTCGTATCTCAAGTCTTTGATTTCTGACTATAAAGGTGAAATCACAATTAAAAATGGGTTTTGAGCACTCTTACATTGAATTTTCTACAGTTATAAAAGAATAATCCCAATAAGAGAGCAATACTACGACGTGTCAATCACCTTAATATATCTTGAATTACTTTAATATCTTTAATGTACGTGTTTTTCAAATGAATCGAAAAAGCTCAATATGGAGACAGTGGGGTGCTGTGAATCAAACCGTTAACACGAACTGTGGTTAATTGAAAACCATGGTGAATATTTGCAGCACTACAACATATACATGATACTTTTATAATATCACAGTACAGTTATTACTATGTTGTAGACAAACAGGATATATTTTGGTGTACAGATCAGTTTGTATATAGATCTCAAGCATTGTGTCTTCCCATTTTGATGTCATACTTCTATTTCAACTAAATCTTGCCTCTCAATAGTTGAAATGTCTTTTTCATAAAAATTCAATCTTAAACTATTTTGCTTTATAATCAATTATCATGAATATTGAGAGTCATATCATGATTATTGAGAGTCATAATCTATTATCAGAATCGAAAGCAATGATTGAGCAATAATCGATTGTTAGCGATGATTCTAGTAGTACACCAATAATAAATACCAAATAGTACTATTGTTGATACAGAAAAACAAATGTATTCATATCTTTGTTTCATGGACTATTTTCTTTAAATAGTGTCATTTTGAAATTTTCACTTTAAATTTTATGTGAAATAAAACAAAATACTAAATGATACTGTACCAATATACTTTTAAATGACTACATGATACTTTATGATACTTAACTACACTATACTACACAATACTTTACTATACTACACTATACTACACTATACTACACAAAACTTTACTTTACTACACAAAACTTTACTATACTACACTATACTACACAAAACTTTACTTTACTACACAAAACTTTACTATACTACACTATACTACACAAAACTTTACTATACTACACGAAACTTTACTATACTACACAAAACTTTACTATACTACACGAAACTTTACTATACTACACGAAACTTTACTATACTGCACGAAACTTTACTATACTACACAAAACTTTACTATACTACACAAAACTTTACTATACTACACTATACTACACAAAACTTTACTATACTACACAAAACTTTACTATACTACACGAAACTTTACTTTACTACACATGTACGCGGCTGCGTTAAGGTGCTCCACGCTGACGTCGCGCTGAAAATATTCCATTTTACGGTGCCTGACATTCAACCCTCAATTACAGCTTAAACGTTCTTTCTTTAGTTCAAAGCTGTATTTTTTTTAATATCTGGTAGGTGTCTGGTAGCTAAGAAAAAAAAATCACCAAGGGGATTCCCCTGTGTCACGTGACAGCCCTAAATATAACTCTACAGTGTTGTCTCGGTTTTAAATTGAATTTTGCAAGTGGTAAATAAGGAAAAAATAATATAAATGTTATATCGTTTTCTTCAGTAAATCCTGTAGATTTAGAAATGTGCTGGGCATTGTGCCACTTAAAAAGATTAAGAGGAGAAAATATACCGAGAAGGAAAAAAAGTGGTGAAAACACTGCAAAACTCGACTTTACATCCACATTTTACACAACTATTAAAATTTCGATTAAATGCGCAGCAAAATCTTGGTAAATTGAAGTGTCCTCTATAGGTTCTGTATAAAAATATCGAAATTGTACAAGGGTAGTCACCTGCAATTTACATTTTTTTACAACTACCCTATATCAGTCTATTTTCAGATGGAACCTAAACGCACAGGTGATCTGGATTACGTCATAGAAATTTAGCGGGAAAGCATTAGTCGTTAGTAAACATGCAACATATACGTGTGTACAACATAATAACACGGGTTTTTAATATCTGATACAATGTAAAGTGGTTTTTTTTATTTAGTATAATTTTTACAACGATGAGAATGTAATATACATATATTAAGAAGGCAGGCCCGGCCGGGGGGGGGGGGGGGGGGGAGGCTGACCCGGGAGGGTAAGCCTCGTCCGGGCACCCGCTTTTAGTATATATGTTTTTCAAGTTAAAACATTATATATTTTCTTTGTGGAAAAGTCTGTGGTATGGAATAACTGTGGTGATAAAGGTTGCCGCTAGACAATAAAACTTCTGCCGATCAAATATTGAAATCTATGTATCAATGCAATATTTCCTCGTACTGAATCCAACCCGGCGGACTAAATATTGAGACCGCGATACTGACCGTCTTCTAATTTTGTATTTAACAAAATTGATTGTAAACTTGTTACAGTGCTTTCATCAGCAGAGCTCTATCGGTGACAAAATAATCATAATAAAAAAAGTGTATATAACTTGAATAAATAAGAGAGAGAGAGAGAGAGAGAGAGAGGGGGGGGGGGGGTTCTTTCCCGGCTAGGCTAATCATGTTTCAGTCTAATTATAACCCACCCGATCTCTTGCTGATTACAATTTGTTTTATCATTATTTATATTTGTTCTTAGATTTAGTCTAGTACAAGTTGACCGTATTTGAAGTCTCAATATTGTTCTGTTGTACCGGCTATGAATACGGTGCCCGCCGTATAGCCATTTATTGACACATGTATTTTAGCACCGTATTCGTAATTATATATATTATATATATTTTTAAAAATAATGCTTGAGAATAAACTGTATTAATGTGCATGAGCTGGCACCCTCGCCCCCCAACCCCCCCCCCCCCCCCCAACCCCGGCAGCAACAACAACTAAATGAATATAAAAATGAATAAGAAATAATTATTTTAAAGCCAGTAAATCAGTAAAACTCCATTAAATAGCTTAATATGGACAATATCTAACAAATAATCTAAATAAAAATTGTGCTCCTTTATGAGGATA
Source organism: Pinctada fucata (assembly GCA_028142955.1). NCBI lineage: Eukaryota > Metazoa > Mollusca > Bivalvia > Pterioida > Pteriidae > Pinctada > Pinctada fucata. Next base: position 51,715,519 of record AP027108.1, read on the forward strand.
CCATTATCAATTCCTTATATTGATTTACTAATTGAAAATCAGTGATTCCTCTGTGAATAAAAGCGGTTTCTCATCCAAAGCTTCCCTTTAACCCTGAACTCAGACTGCGCATGCTTGACCTACAATGACCCGATGGGCAAAACTGTGGAAAAACACGCATTCTTTCATTACTTCTCGTAAATAAGATACTGGGAACATTTAGAGTTGATGTAAGGAATAGGATGAAAGCTCAATAATATTGAAAATCGATCCAGTACAATTTATCCCTTGAAATATCCCTAGCATACGATAACTGATGTGACGTCATTTATAACGTCACACAATGTTTTCGCGGAACTTTCTCTAACGTCATTGCGTGGAGCACCTTAACGTAGCTGCGTAGTATAGTGTAGTAAAGTATACTATAGTATACTATAGTTTACTATAGTATACTATAGTATACTATAGTACTTTTTCGTTAGGGACAGTAGAACCCTAACCTCATTGATGAAGAGGGGATGGACAGGTTGAAAGGGAGGGGGTAGTGGGCGGGAGGAGGGAGAGAAAGGGCGTGAGGGGACGGAAGTGGGGAGGTAAGGGAAGGGTAAAAAGGAGGGGGAGGGAGGGAGGAGGTAAGGGGGTTGGAGAGGGGAGACGGGTCCCCCCCCCCTTGATAAAAGTAAGAGACTGAAAATTATTTTTCAATGTTTGCGTTTTTACCTATTCATTTTTATAACTTACGCCTTAGAATCCCACTGAGATAAATACAATAATTAATCTGCTAGGTCCAAATTTACAATTTAATTTTTCACTATCTGCTTGCATATTTAGGATTAAGGCAATACATTCTCGTCTACGGAATGTTAAGAGTTGATTGCATCTTGTATTATTCATATAAACAATCATTTCCTGTTGCAGTGTGGAGCAGTTACAAGTGCCATTGGATGTTTTTAGTGTATCAATTACTTCTTTCCAGCTTTGTCGCCTTTGTTTTGGCACCTGATAAATTTGACATCGCACATATTATTTGGCTATTTCGGAAACATGCCGTTTTATCCTAAAAAGTTATCGAAATTTAGATTTAAGGAGGTTAACACCTAATCACCACCCCTCCAATGCTCTTTTGAGGAGATTTTATTTGGGTATGTTACTGAATTGACGCAACAGGAAATTTGGAGCCGCGTTCTCTCTGTAAAGTAAAGAGGCGAAAGGGTTCCAAGTCATACCTTTTTGAAGAAAATTTCAAACTAATTTATTATGTACAAGACATGTATATCGAATATTAAATTCTCATCAGTGATGCTTCCAGCGGAGCCACCAAAATTCATTTTCTGTAGTGCCCCCTGGCTTTATTCTTTGAATTTAAATTAGATTTGTACATTTACTTTACATAGAGCACGCAGCTCCGAATTTCCTTTAGGGTCGATTCAGTAGCATATCCAAATAAAATTTATGTTCACAATAGCCTTTAATTTCGATCAAATATTTGGATGAAATGACAAGTTTCCGAAATAATCAAATGATATATTTAATGTCAAATTGATCAAGTGCCAAAACAAAGCTTCTTTCGGGCGACAGAGCTGAAAAGAAATAATTAATACACTTAAAAACATCAAATGTCATGGTTAATAAGTTTAGCTACTCCACACTGCAACAGGAAATAAGTGTTTATACTAATGATGCGGAAGGGTTCCGACTCTATATCTTCTTGAAGAAAAGGGGTAGGGCCACGAAGCCCGATATTGGCCCTAACTTTGAACATTGTACATCATAGAATTTTTGACTGTGATTTGACATTTTGAAACGTTCTATCCTGAATCATGAATCTATCTTGTAATGTAAACATTGCGTTTATCAATAGCTTTTAGCCCTTTGAAAACACCAAAATAGGTCGAAATTAATGCAAAAAACATATTTCTATAAAATTAGCAATGGCCGCATGCATTAACTAAGATGAAAAATTTATATGTGAAAGATTATCATTACATCCTTTTGTCATAACGTTTTATCTCAGTTAACGCATGCGGCCATTGCTAATTTTATAGAAATATGTAGTTTTTGCATCAATTTCGACCCAGCAATTTTGCCATATTCTGTGAATAACGTCACTATAGTTAAATGACACAGTGACTTTGTTTAGGGATATTTTTCTTTTCAATAAAAGCGGTAAACATTCGAGTATTTTGATGAGAGATATCAAGTATGTCTCATGAAATTTATTTCTAGAGAAAAATCGAGGGCCGATTTAGGGGTATCGTGGCCCAACCCCTTTCAAACCAATTTATTATGCACCAGACACGTGTTTTGAATATTAAATTCTCAACTTCAAATACACAAATTTAAATTCTAAAAATAAATGCAGAGGGCGCTAGTGAAATTAATTTTTGGCGGCTTATGAAAAGCACTTTGGCTCAAAGCATCACTGATAATAATTCAATATTCGAAACACGTGTTTGGTGCATATTTAATTGATTTCAAATTTATTCAAGAATGTGTAGAGTTGGAACCCTTCCACATTTTTTTTTTTTTTTTTTTTTGTAGATGGCAGATGTTTACATTGTAAAATTCCCTATTCGAGTTTTACTGTACATGAATATAACAATTCAAACATAAAACCATGGTTTTTCATCATGAATAGCCCCCTACCTTAGCTTTATGAGTAAAGTTCTGTACATACAAAGGAAAAAAAGAAGAAAAATTGTTTTCTTTATTTTTGTTTCAGCAAACGTGAATTCTAACTCGAGAGTTTGGGACTATTTTTCTGTATCGCAATCCGATGGAAGAATAAGAGTTTATAGAGGACTTAAATCACTGGATTTTGATGAAGTTGTGCTTAACGTAAACATATCCGACAGAGGTTCGCCTGTTAACTTCACTGTTTATCCGGTAAGATTATTGAATCGTCTTTATTACGAAATCTTTTATTCAGTCTATCTTCAATGGTAATCATGATTATCTTATTAAAAGTATCTGCTTCAGAACAATGAAGGATAAAGATGTGACAAAATTTAAATTTTCAACATAATCACTTAAACTGTGTCGATTAATCATCTGCTTTCACCAATTAATAATTAAGTTCCTCTAACAATATCAAGCAACTCCAGCACACAAAATTCGCTGCTGTGTCATAAATTACGGAGACTAATAGAATCTTTCCGCAGATGTGATCATGGACAAGGAGTGTCAAGGATTTGCTTATACAACGACGAGGCTTGCCGAGTCATGGACAAAAGCAAATTCTAGATACGATGGTTGGATTTCCAGTGTCCCTGTTCACATCTGGGAATTGATTATTTTCTCTCACTGTCTAGAAGAGCTCAAAAAGGTTTTTTATCTATTGGTTTTCATGTTATGCCCGGCTAACGCTGCAATCATGTATGACGTCACTATGACGTTATAGTTAAAAGCACTTCCGGAATGGGCTTATCTCACCCCGCAGGGCGAAACAACATTTTTCCTGACACCTTATTTCGCGGACAAATCAGTCTCAAGTGAGAGAACAAATGCTCCATTATTTCTTTCAAAAAGATGGTATCATATGGAATTCAGAAAGCCCTCAGGATAGTCACTTCTGTGGACAGACGTTATCATATTGCATACATGGATATCAAATGAATGAACAGTGGAAATATTTGATAGCTTTATAGATAGGAAAAGCATGATAATTGTTTAATTTCGACTTTCCAGATAACCATATATTTAGAGGATGACAATCAGCGACCTTACTTCGACAAACTTCCAGTATCAGTCAATGTTACCATAGTGGAAGAAACGAGATATCAAGGGATGCAATCTATTTTTGAAAACATTCCTGGTTTTCCTTTGAGAGCAAAAGATGACCAGAAGACTGTGACGGTGATTTGTAATTGTACATATTACCTTCAGAACAACTATGGTACGTTGTTTTACTGCTGTATATTTTCATTTCAGGAGAATATAATGTGATTCGTATTTGAAAACTGATAAAAGAATCGTCTCTATTGTAACGCTCTCCAATCACAATAGTGTTGCACTTTGTATACTAAATGTACAATCAATTACTTGCTTTATAATTGGTATCCGAAACATGGTCTGGATCATGGACTAAATGCATATCTTTTATCAAATAAAACACTAAAATGTTTTTGAAAATGGTGTATACAGCTATTTGTGAAGTACAAATTATATCTGGCCATCGCAAAATCATACGAACAGAAACAAAGATCACCGTAAGATCTGCATATACATTTGATAGATAATGTTCACCTATGAATACGTTATTTGGAATCGAACCTTTTGATTTTACTTTATGAGTATGCCAAAAATATTTCTTTAGGATTATTTGAAGTGGATCAAAGTACGGCTGACATTTACCTGAAAGTTAATCAGTTTGTAGATAGGGAAGTTAATTCCAGCATTTCCATTGAGCTATTTGGCTTAGACAATGGGTTACCAAGGCAACGAACAATACCACCAATGGTAATTAACATAAATATTGATGACATCAACGATAACGCTCCAGAGTTTACTCAGACTAACTACCAAGCACTTATATTCCAGGTAAGATCTGGATCTTTCGATTTAAGAAAACGTTGATAAATTAATAAAAATTATATCGAAAATGTCTTTTTAGTTTTCCCATATCATATTTGCTTTTTTTATACATCATTTCATGTAGAATTACAGGAATTTAAATTGTGCCTGCCACAGATAAATAAGAGAATGAAGTTACATTATGTGCAGGGGATGCTTACTCCTCCAGGGCACCTTGTCCCACCTCTAGCTTGCTAGGGTTCCGTCGATGCTCAATTTGGTGCTCTATTGTGAGTGCTGTTGAGATTGTCGTCAGGATCTTCTTTATATCATTTTGCAAAAGAAAACTCCTCCGATTTTGTATCAATTTGGGATTCACTTTTGTTCCTCCGCAATGTTTTGATTTATTTCCCTTGTTTCCTCTTGACTTTCCTCTTGATTGAGAATTTGGAAATCAGATTTGATTTTTTTTACTTCCACTCGTTTCCTCCATATTGCACGTGTACCAATGATCTATTCACATGTACCGCTGATCTATTCACATGTCCCGATGATTTTTTCACATTTACCGACAATATATTCATGTGTACCGTTGATTAATTCACTTATTATTAACGATACTTTAATCACTCTAGGATCATCCAATAAATGCAGAGGTAGTCAAGGTATCAGCAGTCGACACTGACCTTGATGATAATGCCTTGACACAGTATTCAATAGTCAGCGTGGTTCCGTCTGCTGGAGTGGCGGGACATTTCAACCAATCAACGTTCTCTTTACATGAAAACAACGGAACAATATTCCTTAGCAGCTCTGTTCACCTTGACACAACAGAAACGTTCTTTTTCGTGGTAATTATGAGAAAGAAAATATTCAAATTTTTGTTACATACTTTGATATAGTCAAAACGTAAGTTTCCTGTTGGAAAAATGCAAAGATACATACAGTAACATATATAATAATAAGGAAAAGATCCCCATCATGACGACGTGTGTGTGATCTCAGCTGAACATAGACGCATGTAACGAGAAAAGGGGGACACAACCCCCCTTCAGAATGTTTATCCAGACTGAACATCGCCCCCAACCCCATGATTCCCATGTATATGGAACATCTAGAGGAGATTTTTAAAATACTTTGTTTCTGCGTTTGCCATAAAATTCAGCTTCAACTCTTGTTAAAATCTAGATAATCATCCGAGCCATTGACGTCAACAAACCGACGTTTACCGACACTGCCCGAGTAACAGTGACTGTGAGGTACAACGACCCAAATAAACACGCCCCAAGATTTGCTCAAGGTAAGAAAGTAGAGAAACACACGTACTGTGGATTCATTACTGTTTTATAAGAGCTATCTGATTTAGCATCGGTTGTCATGCGAACGAAGTTCGTTCAACGAAATACGACGTTAAGTGGGTGGCATAAGGTAAATCTAAAACTGCGTTTTATAATACATACACAAAGTAAGAAATGGTTTTTGTGTCTGTAAATTGAAGATATGCATCAGAGAGTCTGTATTTCCTACATGACATGAGCAACATATACTGGGAAATGACTTAAAACCTTGTTAATTGTATCTACGTCGCCTGTTGATTGTTCTATATATATAAGCTAACTTTATAATGTATAAGGCTTTTGGAGGAAATGGTAGGTCGTTGTTTGGAGCTGGTCCGATATTTGCACATTGATGGTCCATCGGAGCGTCATTTTAGATGGCCCAAAATATTTATATATATACAGAACATTGCAGGTTTTTTGTGTTGTTATATTTCTTTTTCAAATGACAGTTGACAGATTGATTATTGACAATTCTCCAGAGGAAAAAAATATTGTCAACTGTCCATCGCTGGCAAATTTTATTTTAAAATCTTTATCTGACTGCAATCACTGTCAACTTGTCATTCGCCGATCTTAAGTACTACAATTATTTTCTATTGTCGACCGCCGGCTCGTTTTCTTTTTTTCAGCCAACTGTTGACATGTCAATCATCGACCTTAAATACTACACAATCTTTGTCAACTGTCAACCTTCTACATTTACCTTACCTCAATCACTATCAACTGGCGACATGTAAAATCGTCAACCTTCAATATTGTAATCATTGTCAACTGTCGTCAAGCAAACAGTCGTCTTCAAAACCTTAATTATTGTCAACAGTCAACCCTAGTTTTTTCTATTTCATCTTATTTCAATAGCTGTCAACTGTCAACCTGTTAATTGCCGAACTTCAATACTACAATTATTGTCAGCAGTCGCCCAGATAACTTTCAACCCATAATACTACAGTTATTGTCAGCAGTAGACCTGACAACCCTCAAGCCATAATACTACAGTTATTGTCAACAGTCGACCTGACAACTGTCAACCCATAATACTGCAGTCACATTGTCAACAGTCGACCTCAAAACCTTCAAACCATGATACTACATTTATTGTCAGCAGTCGACCTGACAACCCTCAAGCCATAATACTACAGTTATTGTCAACAGTCGACCTGACAACCATCAACCCATGATACTACATTTATTGTCAGCAGTCGACCTGACAACCATCAACCCTTGATACTACATATATTGTCAACAGTCGACTTGACAACCGTCAACCAATAGTACAACATTTATTGTCGGCAGTCGACCTGACAACCGTCAATCAATAATACTACAGTTATTGTCAACAGTCAACCTGCGAACCGTCGATATTTAACAATACAATTATTGTTATCTGTCAACTGTCGACTTTTTATTTTTACCTTACTTCAATCACTGTCAACTTGTCAACTATCGACCTTTAAGTTTGCGATAAAAACCAATTGTCGTCCTTAAATACTACAATATTTGTCAATTATTGACCTTCTATATTTACCTAACCTCAAACACTGTCAACTGGCGACTTGTCAATCGTCAACCATCAATATTACAATCATTGTCAATTGTCGTCCTGCAAACGGTCGACCTAAAAAACTCCCCTCGGCTTTTTTATTTTTCTTTTTCACCTTATTTTAATCGATATCAACCTGTTAATTGTCGACCTTCAATTCTACCATTATTGTCAACTGTCGAATTATCAACCGTAGACATTCAATACTGCAATCATTGTCAACTGTCGTCTGTCGACCGTCGACCTTTTATATTTGATATATCCTCCATCACTGTCAACTGTCTACCTGCAAAACGTCGACCCCCAAAACTTCAATTATTGTCAACTGTCGACCGTCGGCTAGTTTAAAATTTGCCTTTCAACAACTTGTAAATGTAATATACTATAAGAGGGCAACAGTAAGAATGCAAAATAAATAATAAATTGAAGCGGCGGATGTAATTACAAAAAACTACTTATCCGTATATTTTTGTTGCGTGTATCACTGAGCCATTTCGCTTTGCATAAAAAACACAGTTGCATGAAAATATATCTTAAAAATGATATTATGAAATTAGTTTCCGTGATCTGTTAATTTCGTTACGTTGGAATATAAGAAATAGAAAATGTGCCGTGCCGATGTTTTATACTGTGCCCATTTTAAATGTCCTGGTTCGTCGCATGAAGTACTTTTAGTACTTACCGTATCTCAAATCAAATAGCTCTAATAATTAGAATTAATTAAGGAGGCTACATTGTACATGAGGCACATAAAGATACGGATCTCTAACATGACAATGTTGCACTGATCACGGACAATGATAATCACATGACAACTCAGCAACGTAAAACGGCAACACTAAATATATATACGAAATCATTAAGGCAAAGACACTCTCTACCAAAAGAAAATGTACATCAATTACGGATAATGTCGGAAAGATATCGAGAAATATTGGATTTTAAGGAAACTATTAAATTGAATCATCGATTAGCTAAGACTATTCAGATAAATCAGACTATTGATGCCTTATGAAGAGTTGAGGTTTGAATTAACGATTTGCCACCTTCATTGTAGATGTTTACTCCCATCGTCTGATGTTAGAGAAAGTATCTCCTGGTGACAGCGTACTTACTATAACAGCCACTGATGCAGATCCGGACACCACTATTATGTACTCTATAATACAGGGAAATATCCGGGTATGAAAACAAGTGCCTTTCATATCTTGAATCTATAAATGCATCTGTCTCACAATATTAGTTGTTTTTTTGGTCAAGTCAGACATATCAACAGATTCCCCCGCTCGGCCAGAAAGTCTTTGATTATGTCTGAATTTTGCATATCGATGTTTTTTGTAAGTTGATAGATGCCAATCTTTACAGCTGTAAGTCTAAGATTGCACTATTTTTTAGACTGACATGTTTGTTGGTGTTCTTCATCTTTTAATTATGTAATTCTGCCATACACCTCCAAACCGTTTTGTCTAATTCTTCTGAATTACCAACTGAATTTGTCTTTCTTTATCTAATTCATTTGAATTTACCTGAAGTATATAATATAGAAAACTTTATACAAAATCAGGGGAATTGTCAATAATGTCGATCTCGTTGCCTCTAGAATTCAATTCCAATATCTTTTTCAAACCCATTAAATCACAAATATGGATAATGACCATATCCCAATATACAGCACAAAATCGATAATTCAGATAATCATAAACCGAAGGCATACAAAATCTGAGGAAACAACAGGAAAGAATGCAAACAAACAAACAGTAACCTTCACCACATGAAAAGAAGAGAACTCCCAATATGGGAAAATGGAAGGATCTCCAGCATGACCACACTGCACTCAGCCAGCGAAACAAACCAACAAGAAAGGGACACATAAATGACATCAGGCAAAAAGACATAACAATATTCACAAGCACATCATACAAAACAATCGAAACAAACATACAGAAACATCAAACATTAATGACAACACATTAAAGGAAGGAGACCAGTATGCAATCGGCGCCGACTTTGAATGGTCATCTGCTATTAGCAAATGGTGTGCTTATCCGGATTACGTGCGCACTACCCTCCCACTTATCCGGATACACAGAGGTCTCCATAGACGCACAACTGTTGTATAAACATAAAACTTCTCACTGTAAGCTGTGAAGGGGTGTGAGACCAGGTGCTCAGGAAAAGTTAGCATATCTTCCAGGTGCCCAGGCAGAGTCAAACTGCTTCATCCTATATTTTACAATAATTCAGTTTCAAATGTTTTCATTTTCTACCATCAAAGACTTATCTTATTGATTTGCCTGTAGGATACGTTTGAGATACAACATGACGATGGTGATAGTATGAACATAACACTGAAGTATCCCGTTGACCAGTTTGTGATTGATCGCCTGCAGGATCCCAGAACGTTCACTCTTGTTATAGTGGCTGTTGATAATGGGGTTATTCCTAAGACAGGGTATTAGCCATTTTTAATATTATATAGTATACATCATAGTCTTCCGATTTTTATTTCTATCTAACATTGCCTTATGTTGATACTGTATTAAGGTAATAATGTTTATCAAAATAAAATATAATCTTAATAAACGTAAGTAGTGATCAGTATTTTGATATTCAGTCATGTAATCAGTTGGGAGAAATTCCATTGTTTTCAATAATCTTATTTTGCTATTAAAAACGCTTCTCCTATCTAAAAATCGCTTCGTCTCTGACTTATTATATAATAATTTTTAAAAAATCACATTTTACTAATGTAGCACAACTACTGTGGTAATGAGACTGGAAGACGACCCCCAAAAATGTGATCTTGGGTTTCAAAAGCAAACACTGAAAACAACGACGTTATCCACCCCAGCTGGTGAACCTGGCTTTGAGTCAGCCATGTATGTGATGGTAGGAGTTGTGTCGGTCTTGCTTATAAGCAACACTATTTTCATTTTAAAGTAAGTAGCCAATGATAAAGAAGTACAGGTTTGGTGTATATATTGAGTGTATGTAATTTGATTGCATCATGCATTGCATTGCTGCAAACAAATTTTACACCACAAAATTGATAATTCAGAAAATCAGAAACTGAAGGCATACAAAATCAGGATAAAACAGGAACCAAAGCAAACAAAAAATCTCCACCATATGAAAAGAAGCGAACTCCCGATATGAGAGTGAGACCATCTCCAATCTGATAGGAATTTTTCTATACCAACAATGAATATACTAAAATTTTGACTGAGAATATTCACTCGTTTTGTAACAGGGATACGTAACAACATTTTCCATATCACCCTTTGAAAATGATATGTCCCCATAATCGAATATCCGGGGGCATATAGTTTTTGTCCTGTCCGTTTGTCTGTCTGTTTGATTGTTTCTCCGCAAAAACTTTGACCTTGGCCATAACGTTTGAATGGTAAGGGATAGGGCTTTCCATGGATACCAAAATATTTGACCTAGGGACCTTGACCTTGGAGTTTGACCATTATACAATTTCTACTGACAAAGATGCCGACGGGGGCATTCGTTTTTCACAAACACATTTTTTTTAATTTCTTAATGATCTGTGATATCGTATTCCTGATAGAGATACTTAAATCTCTTTTATTATACCATATACATCATAATGTTATTAATTTAGTCTTGAATAAGTTTTTGTCCATTGAAAATAATAGGTCTCCTTCTTTCTTTTCTTTCTGCAAGTTTTTAGACATTAAGATGGATGTTCTTATAAAATTCATTTGGTCATTTGGTAATTTCTCGACTTACCTTTTCATAGTAATTGTTCTTGCGAAAATTAGTTTCCCCCACCCCCCAATTTTTCTCAGTCTAGGAAACATTTTGAAATGAAACGGTCTGTTGAGATTCGGTTTGCATTTAACATTTCAAGACTCACCATAAGACTCCAGTTATAGAACATATCACGCTTGAGCATAGACTTTTTTTTCAATACTGTATGTGTACTTATTTTAGGTAACCAAATTTTAGCGAAAACAGAGTAAAAGAGGACAAATGGACATATTAGCCTAATCATGAATTAGCGCACCTTATTTTCAGCATTAATCTGTAAAAGTTCAATACTTTAGCGTAGTCTTCAATTACGCAGACTTTATAGCGCTAACTCCGCTAAAATATGAAACCCGCTTAAATAAGAACACGTACAGTAGCTTCATCTTATTAATAAATGTTTTTGTGCTTTACTAGGTATTGTCGCGCCAGATCACTGCCTTTGAGAAGGAATGGTTTTTATCCTACAGGACATAGTAAAAAGCCTTCCTCAAAGAGGCATGATGGTGAATTCCATAAAATCAAGGAAAAATACGGTCATTTTATAACAACTGTACGTATATTATCATTACATTCTATATCTATATATCTCTCTCTGATTTTCGAAATATAGCAAAATTTATCAATATTATGCTAATATCTTTTAATTTATAGAAATATTAACCTATTTAGGGAGGTGTTTTCTTACTTCTGCTCACTGGCACATTTTACAAAAAAAAAAAGATTATGATTCGCTTTGGTATTAAGTTCAAGTTAATAATACAATATGGCTTGGACTGATTACTTTCATTTTTTCTGTGTTCCCTCGTGTAATTATGTAATGATGCACAGTTGGGTGACGGAATATTTCTAAATCCTTTTTGTATTTCCTTTGATTTTGCTCTTTTAATGTAAAAGTTCTTTAATCATAAGAAATTATTTTGGAAATCTTCCATATCTTTGAATCACTTTATCTATCAACCATGATGCTGTCTAGTTTACTAAATCATCGTTATTATAGGTGTTCTTATCAGTTATTTCAAATAGACAGTCAATTTTATAAAAAAAATCTAAATATATTGAAATATTTATTGATAACCAAAACCAAGAAAGTCCCTTGAGCAATAGAAAGGAGAACATGTTATAACATAAACCTATACGATCACATGCATGGGATAAGTAAGCATCTTTGACTAACCATTCTTCGGGTGATTATCAGTGAATTACACATTAAAACGGTCATATACGAATCAGGTAACACCACCTTGTTTACTTTATTTCAAAAGAACAAAGTACATGATAGAGATCATTTCAAAAATCTGCAGGACATCCCGCATGATGTTTCCTGTCATCATTTCTTCGAAAGTAGATATTAAGTAGATACAACATGAGATATGTAATGTATGAATCTCCCAACAATCTACACACTTACACTAAGTTGAGTTGGAAGTATGACAGGAAAAGATCCAATACCTAGATTAATTGTTCTGAGCGAGAAATCGAATCAAATTTTAAAGCCTGGCCAAGATATGAATTGTTCTCAGGAATGATTACCGAAAAGAACAAAAACTAAGCTAACTGAAGGTTCCAATGTAGTATTTAGGAGAGTACATAAAACAAATGAAGACCAATGAAGACAGCTTTTTAAAACTTTCTTCGACATCCATAGAAATGGTGAAGTGATCCGGATTTCGTGTTCAAGAAGGGAGGGGATCTCCAACAAGACCCTGTTGCAGCACCAACAGCGAAACACCAAAACACCCGATGCAAAAACACAAAAGACGAGCATACTATGAGACAGAAAAGAGACATACGACATGTAAACATCAAACACAAAATACTACTACACATAAACCAACAACTGTTGACGGCCATTTGCCACACAAGCAGCAAATGATGTGGTTATCCTGGATTACGTGGGCACAACCCTCTCACTTCTCAAATTACCCAAAGGTCTCGAAGAACGTACAATTGTGGTGTAAAACAACCTCCTCACTTGCTTATTGATATATTCATAGATGTCATCAATGTGTTTTTACATGCGTTGTTTTGGTGTTTTGCTGTGGGTGCTGCCAATAAGTCTTGCTGGAGATCCCCTCCTTTTATTGATACATAGATATACCGACTGATAAGCAAAATGTTTTCTGTCGCTGCGAAATAAAAACGTAAAATCCATATAACATGATTCAATCTTCAATTGTTTTGAATCCTATTTTCAGGACTATGATTGGACGGCAAACGTAGCGTATAAGACCAACAGAGATCTATCAAGGTACTAGTATATGACGTTATATCTTTCTCAATTAAAAACGGAACGATATTGAAAACGGAATTGACAGTCCTTATTCAATCACATTCTTCACCAGAACTTTATATCATCTTTATGATATTGATATTGATACGAAAGCAATTATCGATCCTGTTACTTGTACATTTTGTGTGTATGCTGTTGTTACCATGGTTTTGTGTGTATTTTCAGAGGTTTTCCGCCTCCTTTGCCTCCACGAAGAGGAGGTCTCTATCCACCAGTGGTTTACTAACACCATCCAAATCATGTTCATGTCGCTGTTAGGATGAACAATTCCGAAAATGTACACTTGAGAAGTTCAGCTCAATTTGACAGACAGAAAATTTCAACACGATACAAATTATTTTTTGTAATACATAATCCAATTCTTTCCCACAAGTCTATGGTATCACTGAGTTGAAACAGTATTTTCCAGTAATCCAGTCAGACAACCATACACCAGATATTTGATCAAAATTTGGCGATATCTTCATTGTTACGTCATAATAGAAAACATAACGCATCAGGATGGACCAAGACGGTGCGACCACATGTGACATGGTTGCCATAGCACTTTCAATTAGGACATTACCTCAGACAGTGCATGTTATGTAGATATTGTTTTCCTTTTCGTGTGTGAACATTGACGGCGAGTGCGGCTAGCCAGACATGGGATGTTTACTCCTCCCGGGCAACTGGTTCCACCTCTAGCTTGTCAAGGATCCGTCGATGTTCAATATGGTTGTGTATTGTGAGCGCTGTTGTGATTGTCGTCAGGATCTACTTTATTTCACAATGAACAAAATAGAAAATTGACTACTCATGGTCATTGCCGGTGTTAAGATTAACAATTTCGAATGTATACTTGACGAGTCCAGCGTGATTTGAGAGACAGACAATTCAAACATGTCACAAATTCACTGTCCGTGAAATATTCTTTATCTCCGTTTGCTTTACTTCATTGATTGATATCATCATTATATTTTGTAAAATGGCTTGTACAACAATACGGAAGTGTTTTTTCTTTTACCTTCTTGGAAAAATTTCCAACCAACTTCAATGCACCAGACACGTGTTTCGGATAGTAAACCCTCAGCAGTGATGCTTCCAGCCAAAGTGATTTTCAGACAAAGCCAAAATTCATTTCAGTAGCGCATTCTGGTTTTAATTCTTTTACTTTAAATTTGTGCAGAGAGTAAGGTGTATTCTAACAAGTTACTAAGTCGTTTTTGTATATAAAACATCTCACATTTTTACGATCACCCGAGCACACCTTACTTTCAGCAAACAATGACGTGTCATTGTGATATCTAGATAGCAATTTCATATCCTAAAGTATATCTTTAAAGTATCAGTTCCTTTATTGTATACATATGACTATGATGCAGATATCATATAACATTAGTAATTACTTATGTATTTTAAAAATGAAATAATCAGGGTTTTTTAGGTTTTATGTTTTGTATTGATTTTATTTTCGTGCGTGGAAATCGACGGCGGGTGCGGCTAGCCAATTAGGGGATGCGTACTCCTCCTGGGTAGCTGGTACTACCTCTAGCTTGCTAGGAGTCGATGCTCAATTTGGTATGATATTGTGAGTGTCGTCAGGATTTTCGTTTAGTCATTAGACATGTGGCAGTGTTATATGTGACTAAAAAGTGTGCTTCAAAATATCATACTTTGATTTGACAGCACAACTTCAAAACACCCAATGTAAAAAACAGAAAACAGACATCCACAGAAAGTGACGCAAAAGGGACAAGGAAACATCAACTCACACCATAGAAACATGAAACACAAAAGACCACACATAAACCAACGACACCAATTGGCAACCGGTGCCGACTTAGGACGACACACTGCCACGGTGTGTTTATTCTATATAACGTGGCAAAATAATCACACTATTTCGATTACCCAGAGGACTCGAAGAACGTACAATTGTGGAGCAAAACAATATCCTCACTGTCAGGTGATCACACATAAACAAGACGGCTAGGAACATCATCGTCAAACTAGGTTGAATCCAAAATCATCTATTTTGTCGTACACACTTGTATGAATCTCTCCATTAGCAATTTTGAAATATAGGTCCGAAAACGGTGTTTCTGTATTCGTTATGTTTGCCCTGTATAAAGTCAATTCTTGTGGATAAATAACATATTTATAAGTTTCAAAAACAGGATTATCGATAGTAAGAATTATCCAGGTACCTAAAAGTACCAATGAAACGTTTCACATCATCATGTTTTCTTTGCTTTTGAATATTTTGGATAAATTCTTTTTTATACGTGTATAAAATTAAATTTGCAACAAAAGGAGCACAATAGGTAACCAAAGGGATCCATTTAACCTGCTTGTAGAGATCCTCACCAAATCTTACATTAATGTTGTCCAAGAGGAAGGACAAGGCAATGCCCAGGATACTACATGTCCATGATTTTTATTCTTTGTATTATATAGCAGAAGAGAAACCCTTTGATTCAGATGTACAATTATAAATTTTCCCCTCTCGAAAAAATTGTCAATATTGAAATATATGTTCCATAGTACAAATTTTGTTGTAATAGACACGTGTTTGATGAGTTTTGACAATTTCATGAGTTTGCACAATTTATCATTCATTTTGTCGTGAGGAAGTGTGGTGTAATATTGGAAAAGTCGTATGAGGAAATTGTATTGGCTTGAAAATTTATTATATTTCATTTTGTCAATCACATCCCCTGAATTTCTAATATACCAAAACAAATTTACATTTCCTGTTTAGAACAGTTTCACAATATTTTACTACGTGTGTCTTTATCGCTGACGTCATACTTCTAGACACAATCGTAGTTGAGCAGTTGCTAGAATTAGCGTTCATGAAGTGGTCTTCCTCCCAAGTTTTCAATATTAAGTTCAACTGTGCATATTCTAAAAAAAAACAAAAGAAAAACATACATTTATATATATATATATATATGTTCTCCTTTCTTGGATTTTTTATGTTATTATTTTCTCTTCAAGAAGATGGATCGAAATAAAATTTTCAGATGACATTGTAATAAATTCCATTGCATTTATTTGAACATTTTATTCTTTTTTTTTGTAATATTGTTTGTGTCAATAAAATAAATTGCAATAAACGTGTTTGATGCATCAAATAACAATTTTTCTTACAATCTGTTTGACAATCTGTACAGTGTATGTTTGTACGTCTGTCGGTCCATCCTTTCTTTTACAGCAATCGCTGAGATTTACTGAATATTTGTCACAAATAAGCTACATAATGGTTTTTAAACGATTTCGATTAAGAAATATAATTTTCCGAATTTTCATGGAACAATTGACTGAATTGTAAAAAAAAGCCAGACAGCCTTTGTTTTATGTACGATGGTATATACTTGTGCTCTATTGTGAGTGCTGCTGAGATTATCGTCAGGATCTTCTTTAACTCATTTGTGTCACACTTATGCCCTTTGCCGGGTGGATGAAGTGTTTTGAATATGTTTCTTTGACATTGTCGCCATAGCACTTTCTACATAGACATAACGTCAGACAGTGCATGAATTTAATATCGTGTTTTCATTTTCATTTTCCATCATCGACGGCGGGTGAGGATAGCCAACAGGGGGTGCTTACTCATCCCGGGCACCTGGTCCCACCTCTAGATTGCTAGGGGTCCGTCGATGCTGAATTTTATGCTCTATTGTGACTGCTTTTGAGATTATCTTCAGGATCTTTTTTAACTCATTTAGATATAAAATACCCCCCCCCCCACATCCCTAGAGTAGGTACATGTAAGGCCGGATTACACAGCGTTACTTTAGTTTGCGATATGTCATTGTTTGGAATGAGGATCTCTGACGAGGGTTAAAATACCCGAAATGTTCATGTCCACGCTGCAAATTCATCTCTTCTTAAATGATGCTATGAGTTTTAATACTGACATATGCTTTGTCTAAGGTAACAAACATTATAGTATTAAGAATTGGCCTCAAAAACTAGTGTTCTATACTCAAAAGCTGACATCATTTACTGACTAAAATAAATAGTTTATGTAGACAGTGATATATCAAAAGAAAGATAATGTCCTGTAGATTTCATTGTTACTAAGTGATATATATAGGATTTCAAATGATTTTCTATTTCATACGGTATTTATGAAACGAGTTGTGTGAATTTTACATCGCCGAGCCTCGGCGAGGGGATTAAAATCAAACAACGAGTTTCATACATACTGTATGTAATAGAAACATCATTTGAGATTCTTTTTATCACACGAAATAAGACGTAATTGATCAAAATAAGGTCAAAATGTTATAATTCGGACTTCATTCCTTGCAAATAACGCGCCAACGTCGCCGTTTCTATTGTGACGTCACAGAGGATCTGGAGCGCTTATCTAATGATCACGCGTCGAAAGTGATATGTAACGTGTTATCATAACATTTATTTATGAAATGGCTTTATGTAACTGAATAAAGAATGTATCATGTGATAAATAACTTTCCGATACCATTTTCCACTCTGAAAAGTGTGAAAGTGAAAGTAGAGAAATTTTGACATATCATTCAGATGGACTTTGGTCCCATTTTTACCATTGTTCCAAAAGTTTTTTAACATTAAAATTTGAAGGCCATATCTGTCTAAATAATTATTATGAAATTTATTGAGGGTTTCGCCGATTCGTTTTTGAGAAATCAACAATACATCATTAAGATCCGAATTTTTCAAGTCCGCATTCTGAGCCCTTCGCCGGAAATTACCTCTACGTTATTACTCCTTCAAATTTGATTTTTATATGCATATCCGAAAATAGAACCCATGAAAATCTTAGAAAAATCTTAATGATACCTTAAAAACGTACATTTTAATTATGTAAACGTCTTCATATTGATTAGCATCATTTAAGAACAGGTGAATTGGCAACATGGACCAGACATGCACGTTTCGGGTACTTAACCCTCGTCAGTGATCCTCAAATCTAAACAATGTAATAAGCCAAAAAGTGTAAAAGTTACTATGTCGAAAAAGCGTACCGAAAGACGTAGCAGAAGGGGTGGGATATGATGCTATCATACACACCATAGCGATATCAGTCTCTCACTCTCTAAGATAAAGAAAATTGACCGGGGCCAAATTAGCTTAGAGGCTGTAGGGTTTATAAGATTAAAACCTAATCTACGAGTCAAACATTAAAGCTCTACCTCTCACAGTTCAAAAGATCTAGCCAATGATATTTTGAGTTTTCCTTTGTAATGTTAATTGCACTGATTTCCATATACTGCATTTGTCTTACAAACACCCCCTTTTATTTAAAAAAAAAACAGATTAGTGGCCATATCGTTTAAAAACAAAAGCGTTTTAATCTCTTAACGAGGTCATGTTTCCCAGCATAATTCCCCGAATCGTTACAAGGACAAGATGGAATTATTTGAAATAAAATTATGACCTTTTCCTCGTTTTCATCATTGCGTAAGAACAATAGTTTTTATATCAATCTACGAGAATGGCCCATTTAAATCTAATTAGATTCATTGCTAATTAAGGTAAAATGTTATATCGTCCAATTTGTCGTTTCCCTTAATTACTAAAGGAGTACGTTTAGACCTACACATCATTACCCAAACTTCATCGCAGCATCATTAAGACACATTGATTTCATTTTTCTGTTTACATTTTCGAGCCGTTTTTGTATAAAGATCAAATGTTTGTACTAGACTTAAGTTTATATGTCTTCAACTGCAAGAGGTTAATAAAAGTCAGAGGTTGATTGCCTCTAGTTAAAATGAAATCAAAGGTTTGAGCCCACATGCATAATGATGATGATTATAACGCAAAATCCGTTCTCCTGAATTAGTAATACATGTATGTGTTCCTTGATGAATAAAAAACCATCTATCGTTTAATATTATTTTTTTTAGAAAAACGAACAAGTATGTGTACCTGAAGTTCTATGTCGTGTTTTGTTATCTCTATAAGCACGTTGTTGGGATACCGATAGGTACTAATTGTGCGCCTCTTGTTGCATATTAATTTTTTTGCTCGTATGAGTATCCCAAATCTTCAACAGCAAAGGAAACATGAACATTTGAAATGTTCTTTGGCACTTCTAGTTACCTGGATGATATTCTTACTATCGACAATGATTTGAAAAATATAAAACTTAAATTTATCCACAAGAATTGACTCTAAAGAAGACAAAATTTACATACACAGAAACACAGTGTTTGGACCTAAATATCAAATTGTTAATGGAGAGATTCATACAAGTGTGAATGGCAAAAGAAATGATTTTGGATTCAACATAGTAAATTTTCCCTGCCTTCATGGTGATGTTCCTAGATTACCGTTATACGGTATCTTTATTTTGCAGCTCATTCGGTATGCTAGAGCATGTACTGATGTTTTTGGATTTTCATAGTACTTTACAAATTTACATGAAATTTTTAGGTCAAGGAGTTTGCTTTCACAAACTAGAAAAGACTTTCTGGAAATTTTACAAACATTATTCTCATCTTCTTTTGAAATTCGGATCCATACAACCTGCATTTTATGGTGACATTTTGAACAAAATAAGGAGGATCAAAGGTAGACAGAATTAGCATCGAAATTGTGTCAGAATCATCAAACGCCTTTGTGCCGTTGATATGATCTTTCTGTCACCTGACGCACACTTGGCTTAGTACAGGACCAATCTACAGCCTTGTACCAGACTTACACTCTGACCATAGTGATGACAGGACACCATGGCTGGCCCTCTCCTGACCTCTTTAGAGAAGACAGGGCCCCGACAATATGTCCTCTCTGTCGGAATCCTCGGCTGATCACATGCATGAGATAACGGCAGAGCGTGGACTGTATTTCGTATACCTTGTGTATTTATATACATTTTAAAACACATCTGTATGTGCCGCTGTTTCATGCTGTCTGTTTGTATGTTCATCTTACGGTGAGGAGGTTATTTTACACCAAAATTAAGCGTTTTTCGAAACAATTGGCTAGTCGGAAAAGTGGGAGGGCTGTGCGCACGCAAAGAAAAGTTGGAGAGCTGTGCGCATCGGTTGCCCATTGGTCTTGTTGGTTTATGTATAGTTTTTTCTGCATGATGTTTTAGGTTGTGAGTTGATGTTCCTTGTCCCTTTTGCGTATATTTCTGTGCTGGTCTGCTCTGTGTTTTTACATTGGGTATTTTAGACTTTTGCTGTAGGTGGTGCAACTAAGTGTTGTTGAAGATCCTCTCCTTTGCTCTGTTCTAAGTCGGTACTGGTTGTCAATTGGTTGATTCATGTGTGATCATGTGTTTCATGTTTCTATGGTGTTTCTATGATGTTTCTATGGTGTGACTTGGTGTTTCTTGTCTCTTCTTGTGAGCGTCTACTCTGTGTTTTTGCATCGAGTGTTTTTGGGTTTTGTTGGGTGCTGCAGCCAAGTGTTGCTGGAGAATCCCCTCTATTCTTTTATATATTGTTCACGTGTTCGAACTTTGGACTTTACTCGATGCATTGTGAATGGTCTTATGAAAAATCTGGAGCAGAAAAGAGAAACAAGTCTGAACAAATAGTGATTAAAGTGCGAAACAAAACAAAAACGAAACGAAACGGAACAAATTGCAGCGAAGCGAAACGAAAGGAAACAGATCGAAACGAAAATTTTGCAATGTCTTAATATTCCGTAGATATCTCAGCTATAAGTTGAATTTTCTATTTTAATTCAAGAATAAGGAAGAATTGAATCGAAGTATTTCATTCATTTTAATAAAACTTTTTGAATTTAGTACAATAACTAATTAAACAAATGTTTAAAATTCTTATTTAGGCGTCAATTGTACAATGGAATATTTTAAATATTAAATATTTTATCAGCGTACAAATAACACAATGTGATGAAAATATAATATTATGATAATGCATATGATAATATCTATGTAATTTTCAATATAATGTAGCTTATCTGTTTTCTACATAAAGCTCTGTGTAATTTCAATTCATATTTCGGTCATTTTCAATATAAAGCGAGTTCTGACAATGAAAGCACAAAATATTATCTCAAATAGAATATTGTATACAAGTCCAATATACATCCTAAATATTTGATGCTACATTTCATGCAGTGATGTATTATTATATCCTTCTTAAAAAAACATACAAACACATGTTTTTCTTGATATGTAAAAAGATATATGATAAGAGGTAAAGGGGCCACCTCTCTCACCTGAGAATACTTGGAGTCTTGGCGATGCTCCACAGACATATAGCGTTATCGTTGTCTTTAACTCTGAACCGTTATACTGAAAAACGAGGTTCAAAATCTCACGGTTCGCTTCCAGAATGTTTGGCTAAAAATGATTATAATAAATTCAGAAATTTAAATCCTTTACGAAAAATACATACACAAAACTATTCTTTTATATTTTTTGTCCCGCCGGGATGATTTGAACTCACTACCTTCGGATTCCTTGGGCACAGAATGCATACATACATACACACATATACAATTTATTTTATTTATTATTATTTTTTTTTTTTTTTTTTTTGAAAATCAAAAAAATAATATTTTGAAAAAAAAAACAATTTCAGTAACATGTCTCACAATATATATCATGAATATCAGAGGAGAAGTTGAAATTTTTAAAAACGATCACCCTTTCTTTTTTGCATTTAAAAAAATCCATAAAGAAAAAGACAAAAATATTTTCAGCAAAATTCTCTCAGGTAAGCATGCATATAAATTATTCGTGTACACTTTTTCGACATAGTAACTTTCATACTTTTTTGGCATATTACATTGTTTAGATTTAGGATCACTGATGAGGGTTATGTACCCGAAACGTGCATGTCTGGTCCACGTTGCCAATTTATATGTTCTTAAATGTTGCTATTCAATTTCAAGACGTTTACATGTATACCACTTGGTGAGTGTCACTGCTGGTGGACCAGGAGTCCCATGGGCACATGTAGCCAAGTTCGATCAATTTCGGTTGATCGTTTCTTCAACGCATTCTAAATTTCTGTTATCAAAATTTCTTGAAATTTCTAAAAAGTGGGTCCTGTAGCATCATATCCCACCCATCCTGCTACGTCTTTCGGTACACTTTTTCGACACAGTAACTTTCCTACTTTTTTGGCATATTACATTGTTTAGATTTAGAATCACTGATGAGGGCTATGTACCCGAAACGTGCATGTCTGGTCCACGTTGCCAATTTATCTGTTCTTAAATGATGCTATTCAATTTGAAGACGTTTACATATAGTTAAAAGGAACTAAATTGGGACAGCAAACCCAGCCAAGAGAAAAAAAAGAATTCTCAGTTTTTGCATTGAAAAAAATAGGTTGAAAATTGGTTTAAAATGCGCCAAAAATGAATCATGCATTATCCCGATCACTCAGTTTTTTATTCCATGCAACGATTCTGGAGAAGACGATTTTAAGAGGGTACCCTCTCGAACATATTTGACCTCGCGCTGGATCCACCCGAAAGGGATTGGGCCGAAATGAACAAACTTGGAAGATTACCTTAAGTACTTCATGCATGTTGAACGTTTTCAAATTCAATAGAATCATTTAAAAACAGATGAATTTGCAACATAGACTAGAGATGCACGTTTCAGTTATTTAACCCTCGTCAGTGACCCTCAATCTAAAAAATGTAGCATATAACGTAGCAGGAAGAGTTGAATATGATGCTACTGCTATAGGACCTACGTTATACCGAGTTTCACAAAAACCCTCCATGGAGTTTCAGAGGAGATGTACAATGTAAAAAATGTGAAAAAGTTTACGGACGTATGACGAATGACAGACGACGGACAAAACGATATGGCATAAGCTCACTTTGTGTATTTGCGATGTGAGCTAAAACGCTAGTCCCAGGCAACAAGACTAGACACTTCCTTTTGAATATTTTTTCCATTATAAAATTATTTTTACACTCTGTTGGAAAAGTAATTGATCTTGACACAACTGTTATAGAATCAAAAAAGGGAAATATATACAAATTTGAGATATATCAGACAACACTAAAAGAATAAGACCGAAACATGGAACATAAATTACAACTCGTTAATTGATTGAAACTTGATATTTTGAATGAACATTTAATATAGATAGCAGATGATGTGGTTTTCAGGATTACGTGGATCCAACCTCTCTAATTATCAATGAATGCAGGTATATATTGTAACAACAACTTGCATTCTTATTGAATAAGGTCACCACTGTGTTGCCCCTAAACTTTGGCGATTGATAGCAATCTCATTTAGGATACGAAACATATTAAGTGTTCTGCTAACTAGAACAGGCTTATGATCTTTAATCAAAGAAGTATGAATAACTTTCAGACAAGGAATCATAACCAGGTCTTCTTTGACAAGGTTTACAAAGTACGGTTCTTCTAATTCCCTTGTGTTGGAATAAAGCACTTGAAAATCATAAGCCTGAAATATATTTGCAACGGGGGCAAATTTGAATGGATTTTAAACTATAACTATACTTTTAAAAGAGTAAGAATGATAAAAATTGTCCAATACATGAACCACTTTTTTTAACAAATCGTTGTAAAGGAAAATAACAATAAACAGGAGAAAGGAAACAACACTCCTTTGCAGCACCTGATACAAAAATAAAATGTAGATTAGCACAACATGATACGTTAAAGAGACAAAAGACATTGAAACATTAAATGCAACAAAATAAACAAAAACCAACGAGACCAATGGACAATCGATGCCGACTTAGGCCGCTCATCTGCCACGCCAGTAGCAAATGATGTAGTAATCCTCTAATTTTCAATTGTGAATATCAAAGCACATTTAGCTAGGTTGTAACATATATCTGAAAAGATTCCGCTTTAGATTATTTACCTGAAATTATTCTTCAGGTATTATACCTTAAGTGTGATTATTATATGAGACAGTGTAGTTTATGGAACCTTCAGAATAACAATGGAGCGAAAGAAATTATAAACTACCAAAGTGTTCAAACTGAATTTTACGTGTAACCCCTTATTAGAACCCAACCGGTTCTTTTTGTAACCTCAAAATACTGTATTTTATCTAATCCTAATATTTTGTAATATGACAAATATGGATAATGACCATATCCCTGTACACAGCAAAAATCGATAATTCAGAAAATCAGAAACCGAAGGCATACAAAATCAGGATAAAACAGGAACCAAAGCAAACAAACAAAATCATCCATCACATGAAAAGAAGCGAACCCCCGATATGGAAGTGAGACCAGGTGCCAAGAAACAGTAAGCATCTCCTGCTTGCATGCAACACCCGCCGCTTCAATTCGGTAGAACTGTCACATCCGGTTACTTCCAATTCGGAAGATACAAGTATATTCAGTGAATGGATGGTTCAAATGGTCTATGACAGAATGTCATTCACCATTCTGGAGGGTGGGACATAATAGTGTATGCATGACGAGTTCCCCATATCGACCATAGAACTTCCTCAGAGACAATGTTAGTCATTCAGCAACGTATTCCTGACTGAGAAGCTTATCTGAAAGACGCCTAGCTCTCAGAACGAAATCCGTATATTTTGTACTTGCTCTAGCATAGCGTATCAACTAATATATGAACACGCCATAAGCAAGCGATGAAGGGATTTTGCTACTCAGAAAAGGAAATTTTGTAATGCTGAAATTGAAGTCGTCACGATTGTCATAGAATGAGGTGTTTCTTTCGTTGATTACATGTATTTTAGACATATAATTAAAACGAATACAATTTTAATAACTGAAGTATTTAGAAATTATCTGATAATTAACCTCTATTTCACATTTAAGATTTTTTATGGTGTGAACAATACCAAAAGCATTGCTTGTTGGCAGTAAATTCTATTTAGTCTTAGTATATGTGATGGCTTAAACGGTCCATCTAGTTCCCCTATTTGATTGGTCAAGTTTTCTGCATCTCCAAAGATGTAGATATTTTTCTCTGATATATTTATCGCATACCCCATATATAACAAAGTTTAAAACACTGTTAAGTACGTACAACATCTCCAGTGTTTGGTATACGGGAAATGGTACATCTGTATCACGTATGACTCCATGTATAATCAAATTAACATACAGTGTGAAAGGACTACAAAGCAATATAAATAATATTGATATGGCAAGCAACACTCTTGTCGTTTTTGCTTCTTTGTCTTTTCTGACCTTTGTCTTTTCGTTGTAACTTTCTTTGGACAGAATATTTCTATTGATACCAGCTATGATCAGAACATTGAAAATAAAAACAAAGGGAAGGGGTACCATGTCGAACATTATTCTGAATACGAAGACCCATGTGGCTACAAATTTACTCTGCTGACGAATGTACCTTCCAGCCTCTATAGGAATGGACATGGTCCCCTCCTCTGGAATTTGTTAATTTAATGAGAATATAAACGCATCAATGTACGTCAGCATGTCACTCAGCGTCAATGTAACAATGGCGGCTGTAACAATACGAACTCTTCTCGTGGTCAATATTTGCTTTACGTTTAGAGGAAACCATACTGTTGTAAAACGCTCTATTACGATTGCCAGAATGTACATATTACCGCTTCTTTGTTGGGCATGACAAATGTGAATCCAGATGAAAGAGTTAGGTCTAAAATTTCTTACCGCTTCAGTAAAGTATACATGCCCAATAGAGAGTATATTGGCAATAAGTCTAAACACAAGGATGAATAAGTCGGAAAGAGCTAAATCTATTATGAAAGTGATGGACGCAGTGTTCTTGTGTCCCTTTGAAAAGACTATGAGGGTGGAAACGTTTCCAAATAAGCCAGCTGTTATAAGGAATGGTAAAATGCCAAAGTTAAACACACTTTTTGTTATGTATACCTCATAGGTACTTTTATCTGAATACTCAATATCCAATGTATTGTTTTCTTGACATGAGGAATTTATGATTGTTTCATTTACACTGATAAAGCAATCAGAAATGTTCAAGATTTCCATTTCAAAAGGTCCCTTTGCTTGGTTGTTGAACAATGAGATAGTATTCTTCCCTAATGTCTTCTCGAAATCGTTGTTTCCGGTTCTGTAATAAACAACAAAGAAGTACCTATCAGTTATTCAGTCTGAAAGTTGAGAAGGCAAAATCATTAGAAATCCCATTGGAACGGCTGCGAACCTCTAAATAAATAACTTTCCGAAGTGAGATCAGATGCCTGGGGAGAGTCAGCGTCTTCTGATTGCATGCAACACCATGCATGTAAACAAAATATCATTCCTGCTTAAGCAGTCATTATTACGTTCACACATTTGATAACTCTTATCAAAATTCTGTTTTTGAAATACCAATCTTGGAAAACAATCCCCCTTTCGTGTTAAAACTATAATTTTTCGATTTAAATGCGGTGCCGTGTTAATTGATACCGTTTTTATGGATTCAAATATCACATTAATCATGCTACATCTGTCAGTTATAGACGATCCTGACGATAATCTCAACATCACTCACAATAGCATGAGTAGAGCAGAAATCTATATGTAATAATACGGAAGTGTTCCAACTCTATACCTTCTTGAAGAAAATTTCAAATCTATTTTCTGCACCATACACGTATTTTGAATATTAAATTCTCATCAGTGATGCTTTCAGCGGAGCAAGCAGGACAAAACATTAAAAACGATAATCTCAACATCACTCACAATAGAGCAAAAATCTATATGCAATAATACGGAAATACCTTCTTGAAAAAAAAATTTCAAACCTATTTTCTTCACCAGACACGTGTTCCGAATATAAAATTATCACTAGAAAGGTTTCTTGTTGCGGTTGCAACAAGAGTGTCTTCCTCCTATACAATTTTTGGTTTGGAAATATGAAGGACGTCACATTACATGTACATTGTATTTATATTATATATTTAAGTTTTCAAATAGCAGTAACATTAAATTTTCAAACCGATAATTGTTGGTGAGCAACCATTTGATTTGGGGGGGGGGGGGGCAGGAATTCTATTGCCAGCCGGTAAAATTTTTTCAGCAATTTTCTGAGCAGGCCATTTTTTTCAGCCATTACCAGAGTCGGAGAAAAATTTTCGCCGGTTCTTCGGGCCGGATTTAAACAAATTGTCAAATGTTGTGAGTGTCTGTGTAAGTTAAACTCCCCGCTGTTACAGAGTATGAGTTAATAACCGTTCCTTCAGATGTCTCTTTGCAATTAGCGAATTTCAGACAGATTGTATGATGTTTAAATAGAACCTTTTCTAGATTTTTGTGCCTATGCGTATTAGGTCTCTGGTAGATACAGCTATGTGAACAGTTTGTATTTATATTAATTAATTTTTTGACTTTAAATTGTCTGGCACAAAGGGCCAGCAAAAATTTCCATATCATGCAATGTATCCTTACTTTTGCATGGTCCGGGAAAAAAATTGCCGGCCCTTTGGGCCAGAATATTTTTTTCAGCATTTTTCAGAGCCGGGATTTTTTTTTTTGCAAATTCTTCCTGCCCCTTTCCCCCATAAAAAAGGCGAGCTCGTAGCTGTAGAACCAATTTTCTTGAGAAGAGAAATGGTAATAACAAGTTACGTTCAATATATATATATAAATACCATGAGGTTCTCGCTGTGCAGGTTCAAATTTGGACCCCCCCCCTTCCCTTTTTTCAAAGTTTATTTTGAATTTCCATCATGGCGACATCGTTCAATATAAACAGAACTGTTTTCGAAAAACGAGGGGAGGGAAAAATGTTGGAGAAATTGTTCATCAATTTGTAAATAAACCAACCGAAAATTATGTTCGAACGTTTGCTAGAATTAGAAATTAAACTTGATGTTCAAAATATAGTTATTGAAGTTTAGAAACAGGTTTGTAGGTTAGAAATCGGAATCAAACTACCACTTTTTGTGTGTAAATTCTGGTTTGTAGCTGATCTCTTCTAAATTAATCAACTGTTTTAAAATCAAATTGTGTATATCGAAATGTATTTATGAAATGCATATTCATCATTACCGTGAAATCGGAATTTGAAAATCTCAACACTGCTTTTCTCGAGTCGGACTCGGACTACCAATTTTAGTGTGCGCCCGATCTGTTGGCGTGAAGGTGTATCGAAATACCCAACTCAAAATTTCGATGCTCATATCTTTTCAACAGTAAGAGATAGGAAAAATCAGAAAGACTAAATATGACAGATATATGGATAAAAAATAATAATATTGAAATTTTTAGGAAACTTCATAAGCTTAATTTTTGTTTACTATTATAAGCAAAAAAGTGTCTTCCTCCTATGAACTTCTGAATTTGGAAATATGAAGGACGGTGAAGGACGTCATCGTAATAAATCGTTACAGTGTGCATCTAGCATTTCATATCTTGCATGGCTGTCGACTTTCAAAAAGAATGGAAATTGTAGATAGCAAAATACGAGATATTTAAGCTTACAAATAGCAAAACATGAAATTTTCGGTCCTTTTGAGTAATTCGACGCTCCCGTCAAATATTTGAATCTACTAAAAAACATGATAAAAAAATAACAGAGACCAAAAGTAAAAAAGACCAATCTAGCTTTTACTCCAAACGTAACGTTGGAGAACTTTCATTGTCCTAACTTACAGGGTTCTTGAGAAATCGCTGATCCAATTTTCCACGGTTACGAAAACAATAGGTCTTCCGACGGAAGTCGGAAGACCTAATAAGTGAAGCTTTCAGCGGAGCAAGTTATGACATCCGAGTAAGCAGGACAAAAACAGAAGCTTAAAGCTCATCTTCGTATAAATAAAACAAGGGGGTTTGCTAATTGGCCATGATGTGAGCGGCGCCACCCTGAATTAAATTTGATGAGGGAATTAGATGTGCACTAGTTTTGAAAAATGCATTCCCGTTGACCCAAAAGCCTGCCAAACATAATAATTTCTTTTGGAATTTACTTGTAAAAATACGTAATAATAAAGTATTTCCTCAACAAATAATACAAACACATTCAGACTAATCAGAAGGGAGTGACATCCATAGCAGTTTACATGTGTGCGGCGCGCACAAATGAATTTCAACAGCGACACGTACAATGAATTCCATTTTATGAAGCCATCTATTGAGATGCAAAAACAAGCTATACACTTAAATTTTACATAGACGCAAATGTGAATCCCATATGAAGATGGGATCGTGTTCCCGGGGAGAGTGAGCATCTACTGTTTGCTAGCAACAACTGTCAATTAGACATTGCAGAAAAGATAGTTATATCCGGTAAATGGTAACAGCTCTAACATGAACATCTAAAGTACAACAATCACAAAGGACCATACATAAACCAACGAGACCCATGGGCCGACTTAGGACGGCGATCTGCTTCGCCAGCGGCAGATGGTGTAATTATCTGGATTATGTGCGCACATTCCCAGTATCAAAAGAAGAAAACATCTTCAACAAGCAATGCATGTAGCAAAAAGTGTTGTATCGTTAACAGTAGCCAAAATTATGCGCGTTTGTGAATTTATTTTTGAACACCTAGCAAAATATATCCATTTAATAAGTATTTCTGACAAATAAAAACTTTAAGTAGTGGTTCAAAAGTAAGGGTATATAGAAAGACAACTATGTTATAAGAAAAGGATTTTCCGTATGGCAAGACGATATAGGGGTAACTACAGGCAATAAAAACCTTCTTTGTATGACTAATGAATAGGCTCGAATTGACTAACTTAAAATGCCCAGAAGTTTGTAAATTTGGTATTTTTCACTAGCGACATCTTTGGCACGTTTAAAAAGAAGAAGAAAAAGGGGGGTCATGAATTTCTTTTTTTTTTCGCAAATATCACATTTTTACATGACTCCTCCCCCCTCGTCGAAAATTTTGTCATTTTTACATATTTTCAAATCGATCTGTAGATTGCATAAAAGATAAGATCAGATTCAAAGTTAAATTTATTCCGACTACGGGTAATATTTTATTGATTCTACATGCTATTTATACATTTCCAGTATTTTTTACCTATGGTGTGACACCTTATATTCAGTACGGTTCACCAGTCAAAACGAAGGGGAATTCCCTCGGAAATGATTTCCTGTAGTTACACCTTTACTGCTGATAACTTATAAAAGGCCAATCCCCAAAAAAGCGATCGCTATGGAATGCATTATAAATGCACAAATGTATCGAACTTTGTAAGAAGACTGTGCACTTTTGGTATGCACTATATTGTAGGAAGATCAAATTTAGAAATATTGATTAATAGTTGAATGAAGAAATTTTACTATTATGTTTTGCTCAAAATGTTGGCGACACTTTCATTGCTTTTGATATAAGTATTTGTAGACGAAAGTTCCGAAACTAAAGTTGATATATATTAATGTTTTCAAATGATTAATAATAATATGGTGTTGTTGTCTGCTTTATCTGCAGGAGCTAAGATAAATTTTTCATGTTAATAACGTAATTTGGATTTGAACTATCTTTCAGATTTAGAACTTGGATTTTCAAAAAGATGAATTTTTTTGGAAGTTATCTATTAGAATGTCAGAAATATCCAAACTGATGTTTTTCCAGTCATTCAGAGAATGCGATTTGACTCCTTCCCATTTACACTATCGTTTGATATAGTTGTGTGAGACTTTCGTTAGTACTTTGCGATATTTAATAAAATCTATCTTGGATGGGATTCTATACTTAGGTCTTTCACAACATCCAAAATGGAAGTAACCGGATGTGACAGTTCTACCGAATTGAAGTGACGGGTGTTGCATGCAAGCAGGAGATGCTTACTCTTCCTGGGCACCTGATCTCACTCCCATATCGGGAGTTCGCTTCTTTTCGTATGGTGGAGGTTTTTGTTTGTTTGCTTTGGTTCCTGTTTTGTCCTGATTTTGTATGCCTTCGGTTTCTGATTTTTGAATTATCGATTTTGTGCTGTATACAGGGATATGGTCATTATCCATATTTGTCATCCACACGATAATTAAGATCAAAATAATAGAAAAACCACATGTTTTGAGAAAAAAGTAATAAAAGAATACGTGTGGTCCATATATAGTAACTACTTTACGATAAACCCTGGTCAATAAAGGGCAAAAACAAAATAAAACATATATCATGAGGAGATTTTAAAAACAATTTGAAAGGTACAGTTTCACATGTATGTTTCAATATCGATATTGGAAAAATTGTGTAAAAACTCACTCCATCAATTTGAATCTGGACGTAGTTATCTAAATCGTTGGCGAGATAAAATATTAGGTCTTCCATAATTAGGAGACGATCAAAGCCCATATTCCGCTTACCAACCAAACAATTGATAACAAACACGCAGTCCATAATCTGGTTATCTAACAATAGTCGTCTGCCAGCTCCGTGGTCCACGTCATCATGGTAACTTTCACACACACTTCCTTGCGCGTCTCGATATCGAAAAACGAGAACGCGGTGATCTGACGAAACAGAATCTGGATCGCAACAAACTTTTGAACCGTCTGAATATCTGAGTCAGTGTGGACCTCACATCCACTTGCGTAATACACATTTCCGTCCTTTCCTTAGGATTCATATGAATCACGTATTTCTTGTTGAAGTGCGGAATAGTTAAACATGTCCCCCATGAAATGGATGTTTTTATATTGTAAGAGTATTTATTATTTCCTTCCAGCTCAATTTGACATCATAAATATTATTTCGCTATTTCAGAAACTTGTGTTTTCTACCAAGAATATTATCGATATTGAAGGAGGTTAACATCTTAGTACCATCCCCCAATGCTATTTTGAACATAAATTTAATTTGGATATTCTACTGAATCGACCCTACAGGAAATCTGTAGCCCCACACTGTCTTTAAGTAAATGGACAAATTTGAATTCAAAGATTAAAACCAAAGGGTGCTACAGAAATGAATTTTGTCGGCTTATGATTATGAGAAATACTTTGGCTGAAAGCATCAATGTTGAGGATTGAAGAACCGAAACACGTGTTTGCTGCATAATAAATTGGTTTGAAATTTGCCTCAAGAGGGTAGATATTTGGAACCTTTCCATATTGTTCTCGTAGTCTGTCCGTACCGTGTATATTATTTTGTTGATTTATCCGTCATGCTTTGCATACAATTATAGGGGGTTTCATTGTTAGTTTAACGGTGGAGTCATTTGTTATGCGCATGTTTAAAAATTAGAACATATCCAGTCACTCAGAAATATGTGTGTCAGCCTATTTTAAATGACATAACCTAAATTGCGCTGCCAAAATAAAAATGTGAGAATTAGGTCGGGTAACTTTACTTCCTAGTACGAGACGAGAACATGTATTTGTCAACTATTCGTCATCTATTTATCAACTGATTCCCATTGTAGACAGATGCTGTCATCTCTTCTGATGTTTAACTTATCACATATTCGCAAAATGCTGGACAAAAAGGTTGGTACAATAAGTTGTTTTTCTTACATTCTGCAACTATTCAATGAAATCTGATCGAAAGAAGCATTCTTCGCTTGAATGAATGAATGAATGAATGAATGAATGAATGAATGAATGAATGAATGATATTTTTTTATTTGAATTTTCGTTACTTTAACATACAAAGCAGAACAGAAAGTGTCTAAAGCAAAATCTTTTTTTTTTTTTGGTTACCATGCGTGTGTTTTACAAAAAACTGACAGGGTATCGGCGAATCCCGCGATGTGTCAGCCATATTCTAATGCTTTGGTCGGTAATGAGCTCGAAAATGTCTGCTTTTAACGACGTCAGCATGTTAATGTATAACGTCATAGCCAAAAGTGAAACGTTAATCCCCTTGCAGTTTTTTCATTGCACAAGCAATAAAAATGCGCGTTGCAAACAGGGTGCATTGAAATACGGATTTTTATTTTTCTGAAGTTCTAACTATGTTGTTGTTACTGTTTACAGGAAAATAACCGTTACGTTTGTGTTGTAGATTTTTAATTTTAATTCGTCTGCCAATTATCTCAGCTTTAGTCATTTGGGTTTTCTTTAAGGAGTTCTTCCCATTTTTTATGTTTGTCGTTTTTTACGTTTAGCCGGACCAAAGTTTAGCCAACGACTTGATTTAACGCATACAGGTAACAGTTGATATATATTTTTTTCAAATCGTTAAATACCTTGCGTTGCTAAGCTTTAGTTTGTATGTTTTAATGCTGCTGTAGGAGAGAAGATGTAGAAATAAACAACCTCAATTGAAATATTCAAACAAATAATTTGTTATTCTTATTAAAGTGTTGACCTTTCGCACATTTTTTTCGTTTATAGATATGATAAAATCGCATTTAATAAAGAGGTACAAAATGTAAATATAGATAAATTGACCATTCCCTAAAATAATTAAAGTCCTCTGTAAGTGACAATATCCATTGTTTTGTGGGTATTTTTCCCTCTGCTTTTGATTTGGGGGGAGTTTGTTTGTTTGTTTTGGTTCGTTTATTTCGGGAGGGTGTTACTTCTTATTCCTTCATAGTCACTTCAATGATTGCTAAAATCAATGCTAAAAATCTATATCAACTCAAAATGGTCTGAAATTTTGTTTATTAAAGGAAAAATGCATACTATACAATTATTGACTGGGAATAAGAGCAATATATAATTTGTTTGACCTAAGACAATATATTGCCACATTTCCGCAGGACGATGGCTATATTTTGTCTTACGGTCCAACAAGCCATATGTTGCTAGAATTTCCCGTTCCAGGGGATAATTTGATCAAACTTGTCAATATTTGTGAATGTGGGCTTTGACATAGAAGTCTTCGAGATCATATTAGGGTTAAAAGTCAAAGTCTTTCTTGATCATTTCTAAAAGGTCAGAGACACTCAAAAATCAGACTCTTTGTAACAAAATTGTTCTGTTCCATTATACATAATTTCTTGGGGATAATTTGTTCAAACTTTACAAAAAGTTTTGCACGATATGGGTCTACAGATGAATTCAAAATCGTATCAGGGTTAAAGGTCAATTTCAAAAATTATCATTTCTGAGAGGGCAAATACACCCAGAAAATCAAAACAAATTATTGGCGTTGAGTGCATACATCATTTTTCCAGGTTTTTTTTTCTTTCTTATTAATCCATAATCAGGAACATGTCTTCTTTATATCATGTCCTAATGCGATATTAACTTCCCTTATGCATTGGTCTTTTTTTTTCGCTTTGTTTATCATAACAGTACTGTAGATATTTTTATGAACAGAAAAAGGTCTACACTAGTCCTCGCATGATATCAACCTGTACCAACAACGTTTTAATTTGTCTGACGTTTGTTATCAAAGAAACCCATCATTTCCTATCAACACAATAAAAGACTTCGTAAAGGACTGAAACAAAGGAATAGAAAATCTAGAAGTCAATATTACTTTTCTCATGCTACAATAAAAATTCTTATAATAACATTACTTCAGACGAATTAAAAGAGAACCTCTTCTAATCGTCGTATGTCACAAATTTTATCGTTTTGATTGTTCCAAATTGCACCAGTCCTTTTCATCAAAGTTAAAATTTATAGCATCACCCGACTCATGTACAAATCTATATATGGATGACTGCCACCATAGAAAAGATAGAGTTTAATTTTCCTTTAACCTCGGCCACAAGGAAAATACAGCCATCACGAATACTTGGAAATGTAACATTATTCATGCGATAGCAATCATCATCCTTTGTACAATCCGATATTTGTACCTTTATCGGAGAGGAATCTCTACTTGAATAGACTTTGGGGTGCTACATTGCGTGTTAAAGAGACATCAACACGACGATGAATTTTTTTATGAAAAAGATACTGCCTTACCTAAAAAAAAAACATTTAGCTTTGTATCGTTACTACTAAAGTCGTCGATTTTAACCATGTTTGTAGAAAATAAATTTTAGAAATGGGTTTTGTCAACTAAAAATACTGCTTCCTACGGATTTACACCCAAACGTATTGTATCAGCAATACATGACATAGTCCTCCAATTCGAGCGAGTTTTCGGTATTTTAGATAATGATTACTGCCGCTTATATGACTGACCGACAAGATTCGGCAAACTTGATGTGTATATCAATGGGCATTATTTTCTTTTAGTCCAGGATATGAATTGTGTTCAATAAACCTTTATCATCGAAAACGTCTAAAAAATAAAGGTAAAATTCTTAGAACACGACAAAATATATGAAATGTGACGAGGGTTAAGTACCCGAAACGTACATGTCTGATCCATGCTGTCAATTTATCTGCTTTGTAATTATGCAAATGAATTTGAAGACGTTTCACATCAGTGTTGCATTTTTCTTTCTTTCTTTTTCTTTTTTTTTTCTTTTCCACTTAAGGAAAAAAGTTATTTTTGATTCTGCAATGAATACAAATATCAAAGTATCAATGAATAGCATATACTGATAAATAATCGGTTAAAAAGAAGAAGTCAAAATTAAAGAAAAGGATCTCCAACAAGACTCGGTTGCCTCAGCAACATCAAAACAACCAAAGTGAAACAAAGGAGCGGATCTCCAACAACACCAGGCTCCAGCAGCATCAGCAAAACACCAAATGCAAAAACACAGAGCAGACAAGCACAGGAAAAGACGCAAAAGAGACAAGGAACGTCAACCCACAACACAGAATGTTCAAACACAAAGGACTACAAATAAACCAACGAGACCAATTGGCAAGCCGTTCCGACTTGGGACGGCCATCTGTCACGGAGATAGCAGAGGGTGTGGTTATCCGGATTACGGTGTGCATAATCCTCATACTTTTCCAGTTACAAAGATATCTCGAAGAACGTACAATTGCAGTGTAAGATATACCCATCACTGTTAGATTTACATATAAACGAGACAGGTTATAGCGCGTTCTTTCATCCATAATGATGCATCATACATCTTTATAGTCTTAGTTTGACCAAGAGTCCCCGAGGGCACGATCAATTTCGGATGGTCGTTACTTCAAACGCATTCTGTTTACAAAATGTTCTCAAATTTCTATAACCATGGTCCTGAAGCATCATATATCAGCCATTATGCACGTCTTTCGGTATATATAGGACATAATTTTCACAGATTTCCGTCATATTACATTGTTTAGATTGTGGATCACTGACGAGGGTTAAATACCCGAAACGTGCATGTCAGGTCCATGTTGTACATTTCTCTGCTCTAAAATGATGCTAATGAATTTGAAGACGTTAAACATTAGACATATTCATTGTAATTTAAACTTTCAGCCTGAACGTCATATGGTGTTCTAGTTATAAAATGAATGGTGAAAACAACGGGTAGAACATTTGAAGGGAAACAAGTAGGTAAGTATCTGCTCATATAGATTACATTTTATTTTCTTTTAAAAATACCTTTCATCATATCTCATGAAAATAAATAAATCAGTAAAGAAGAACGCATTCGGCACATCTTACGAATTTTAAAAAAGTCATTTATTTTTTAACAAAAGTTGCCTTGGTGTAGGATAATCTTTATGGTTATGGAAGAGTGCACAATAAGAAACTAAAATTTGGTTACAATACTTTTCACTGAAGTTATATGCAGGCTATAATGTTCATTTTGCAATAAGACCCTATCATGTTTCCTCATACAGACATAAGTGATAATAGAGTGTAAAAATACATCTAATATAATAGTATATTGAAACTAAGATTAAATGTATAGTCGTTAGCGTGGTCACTAGTGTATTTCAGAATGAGATATTTCAGTTTGATAGAGCTCAAAATTTTTGAATGGGACCTAATTGTTATAGAAGATATCTCGACAAGGAAGAAAAGAAACAATTGAAATTGCACCATGCAAGAAAATGATCTGTAGTTTTCACATTATACATTTTTATATCATTGTAAATCTCTTAGTAGTTTTTATTGGCGGTTTGTGCGAACGTAATCCGGATAATTTCAACACTTGCTGACTATATGCAGCAGATGGTTGTCGTTACCGAGTACCCCCCCCTTCTCCCCATTTTCCTTAGGCTTCTTTCATGCTTCCTGTACTAATGATGTTCCCAATAGTTATCATGTATCCCTTTGTTCTCAGCCGGAACGATTCACAATCTAACCTTTAAAGTGTGTCAAGAGTGGATAATTCAAGACACGCAAGGTGGCCGAATTGAAATATAGAAGCTTACTTATCTCGTCCTCACCTAACAAATGTTGACAAACTTCTAGTATGAACATTATTAACATTAAAAAAAAATGCGCCATGAATTATCTTTAACATCTCACTCCCATATCGGGAGTTCGCTTCTTTTCATATGGTGGATGTTTTTGTTTGTTTGCTTTGGTTCCTGTTTTATCCTGATTTTGTATGCCTTCGGTTGTTGATTTTCTGAATTATCGATTCTGTGCTGTATACAGGGATATGGTCATTATCCATATTTGTCATCGAGGAGGCTTTCGTATCCAACCATTGTGTGTTCTTAAAGACAAACTGGATAATTGAACAAATGGGAGGGTTGTCACGTTATCCTGATCATTCACTTCTTACTTTAGTTACGTCATAAGTAGGTATGTTGGTCTCCTTGGTGTATGTGTGGTTTTGTTGTGCTAAGTGTTTTGAGGTCATACTTGGTGTTCCTCCTCCCTTTAACGTCTGTATTTGTGACAAATATGGATAATGACCATATCCCTGTATACAGCACAAAATCGATAATTCAGAAAATCAAAAACCGAAGGAGGCATACAAAATCAGGATAAAACAGGAACCAAAGCAAACAAACAAAAACCTCCACCACATGAAAAGAAGCGAACCCCCGATATGGGAGTGAGCTTGACTATTCTGTTTTTCTTTCACATAGGAGTTTTTTGCTGTTGGTGCTACAACCGAGTCATCTTAGAAATTATCTCGCTGCTGTTGACAAGGCCCGGCGTTCCGGCTGTTCTCTTCAATTCTTACTTTATCTCCAGTAGATGTGATGGCTATTTGATGGTTGCTTTACGATTTGTCTTTTATTTCTACCTACTATTGCTGTGTTCAGATGTGATCAAACAGGAAACAATATACATTCTCTATGGCGAAGGATTTATCCATGCTGTAAATTTATCAGGTTTTAAATTATGCTATTGAATTAAAAGACGTTTATGGAATTCCTGCCAAATCAGTTAGACTTTTTGGCCAGATTAATTCAAAACATGGCATAGAATGTATGTCGGGGAGCAAAATGTATAAGCTCTATATGTCAACCTTATTTTTGGAGACTTTCTTTATAAATGCACATTTATTTGCGATAACTACTGGGTAAAAGAAAATCAAGATGTTAAACGTCTTCAAATTGATTAGTATCATTTAAAGGCAAATAGATTAACAACGTGGACCAAAAATGCACGTTTCGGGTATTTAACGGGTATTCATATTAAGATGTTTTACGTTTTATGGTACATGTGGCAGAAAACAGGTCTAATATTTCTGTGAAAAGACAATAGTACCGGTAAGCATTGTCAATAAACCAGGATTAGTGGTTATATTTGTACCATCCCAAAATTGAAAATATCATAAGAATATCATGCATTGGATATCAACACTTATATTTGAAAGGGGGGTAGTGACATGAGACGTGTAAGTTACATTCTCAAAGGATAACCTTGGCGATACATGACGTGACAGGAATTTTACAGGACTCACTCTTCAACCTTCTTTGACCATGAGATGTTATTTCATATATCATTCATTGTTATACATATCAAAATTATATATTAAGCATACAAATACACGTGTCAAATAACATTTATGGCATGTGACAATTATGCTATAGTTTGAAAGAAAGGCATGAAATAAACACATTCCTCGACCCCATGGCTTAAGATCCTTTTTCGAGTTCGTAACATCAGAAGGCAAGCGAGGTATACGTATCAGCGTTAAATTCCAGCTAACCACTCTGGTTGAAGGGGTGATCTAGTTCTTAGGTTTGATACCTAGATTTTCAACCGTTCCTTTGGGAAACCTTATTATTTTGCCTTGCCTTCTCGACTATGAGACTGAATAACTGAAAAGTACTTCTTTAATGTTTATTACTGACTGTCTACAGAAATAAGCCGGGTTTATCAAGCCCATGGACGGCGAGGTAAATCCGAGCCTT
The DNA here is from genome assembly GCA_028142955.1 of Pinctada fucata. Classification (NCBI taxonomy): domain Eukaryota; kingdom Metazoa; phylum Mollusca; class Bivalvia; order Pterioida; family Pteriidae; genus Pinctada; species Pinctada fucata. The sequence continues at coordinate 51,754,915 of AP027108.1, forward strand.
TTTGAGGCTTGAACATCCAAACAAGGCTCTTTGGAAGATCCATAACAAAGCTAATAATTGTTTTATTTCGTCGATACACAAAATCACCGCTGTCGTGTTTGTGATTTTAAACGTCATCACATTCAATAGCATCACATGAGAACATCCGTATTATAAAGAACAAAGCATGGACCAGACATGCGCGTTTCGGGTAGTAAACCCTAGTCAGAGCGTTTCGGGTAGTAAACCCTAGTCAGAGCCGCGCACGCTCTGTAAAGCAAATCAACAAATTTATATTCAAAAATTGAAGGAAGAGGGCGCCACTAAAATGAATTTTGGTAGCTCTTCCGGAAGCATCACTGATGAGAATTTAATATTCGAAACACGTGTCTGGTGCAGAAAAAAATTGTTTGCAATTTTCTGCAAGAAGGTATAGAGTTGGAACACTTCCCTATTTCTATGTAATATGACCAAATATTGTGTCCAAAAATGTACCGAAAGGCGTAGCAGGATGGCTACAGGGCCGACGTTTTAGAAATTTCAAGAAATTTTGATTAGAGAAATTTTAGAGTGCGGAAACTGTGTGTCATTTGTTTATATTTGTTTTCAAAGGGGCGCTACTGCGACTTTCTCTTACTTGAAAAGTCTGTTCCCGAAATATTTTATTTTTGATAATATTGCTACAAGAAACATGAATTATCGCTTCTTTTTAAAATTCAGTCAGGACGACATGTAGTATTATTCTGAAAATTGCCGATTCCAAGACTCCTCTTTTTGGCGAGTTTATTAGACAGCACTGGCGAATTTACAGACTGCCTAAAGAGATCTGCATGTCTAAAGAGATTTAGACGGCATGGACGTGACGCGATTTACGCTACTCAATTCTTACTCGTTCGAGGCAAAAGAAATGCACATACTTTACCTTCTCTACTTCGAAGGCTATAATAGGATAACTTGCGCTGTGGTCGCTGAAGTATGGTCCTTTTTATCTATATGTTCTTAAATTTAATTTGATGACGCGTAACATTGGTCCAACTTCTAGCTATTGAGGATTACTGACGAGGGTTTATTACCCGAAACGTGCATGTCTCTTCCATGCTGTAAATTTATCTGCTCTAAAATGATGCTAATAAATTTGAAGACGTTAAACATTTGCTAGGAGTCCGTCGATGCTCAATTTGGTGTTCTATTGTGAGTGTTGTTGAGATTATCGTCAGGATCTTCTTAAACTCATTGATATCTCTGTTAGACTTCTCATGGATATTTGTGGCGGAAAATAGATTCGTAATATATCTTTCTTTTTTCATTTTGCGGATGTATTACGTGGGGTCAGTACTGGCGATCTCTATCATAATTTCTTAGGGTAACATTGCAAATCACGTATTTCGTTATTTCATGAAATAGAAGGAATGACTGAGATAAAAGCAAGAATAGTATAGATTCGATTAAAAAAAAACTGCATCATTTTATCAGTTTTGAAGTGAGTGAACATTCTACATTAAGTCTTATCGGTTTTAAAGAATATCAATCTCGTTTCAAACTTTTTTTCTACCTCAACTACTACATGTAATAAAAAGGCATAACATTACTACGCGAACAAACATTCTCTAACAAATAATGATATTTGTTGAACTTATTCACATTTTGGTAATATTTTATATCTTGTTTGATATCAATTTAATATAAATATCGGGAACAAATATTTTCTAAATAGCCAAATAGAATGGTATGATTGGCTTCGTAGCACGTTTGATAGGTTACACGAGGGAGAAAAAAGGTTACAATACCTGTATAGTAAAACAAATATATGCAACTGTACCGATGCCCTAGTTGAAATGAGACATTCCCGTTTTTTAGGACAATGTCTCAACGATCAAATTGCTTTCCATGAATGTAAAGAATCACTGCATGGCATGGTATGTCCAGATGGATAAGAAGAGTCATCGCGGTGTTGTTGAGAGTCATCGCGGTGTTGTTGAGAGTCATCGCGGTGTTGTTGAGAGCCATCGCGGTGTTGTTGAGAGCCATCGCGGTGTTGTTGAGAGTCATCGCGGTGTTGTTGAGAGCCATCGCGGTGTTGTTGAGAGCCATCGCGGTGTTGTTGAGAGCCATCGCGGTGTTGTTGAGAGCCATCGCGGTGTTGTTGAGAGCCATCGCGGTGTTGTTGAGAGTCATCGCGGTGTTGTTGAGAGCCATCGCGGTGTTGTAGCGAGTCATCGCGGTGTTGTTGAGAACTCATCTCTTATACTGCGATCTTTTGATCATGTTCATATTGAAAGAGGAGGTCGTAAGTATTAGAACTTGAAACCAATAGGTAAGTATTTGATAAATATACATGTACTGTATTGTCTAGCTTCAAGTGCATGTCAATATCTATAAAACCTCTAACTTATGTTTGTCTTGTTTTGTAACGTTGCCTTGTTTTGTGTCTTTTTGTTTGTTGGTTTTTCGTTTCTGTTACAGATGGAGCTACCAGAGAATGGATAGTGTACAACAAACAGATGAATGTTTTACAATGAAAAAAAGTAAACCTTAATCTTATCAATTATTTTTTTTCTATTTGATAAATAAACACAGATTCGCCCGCTGACGAAACTTGTAAAGACAACAGAACAAGTGTGGCCAGCGTCCTAGCCGAGTGCGGTGTACACAGTCAGTCACACACATGTGGTGCACCAAGCACCGTGTGTATGACTGATCTCCAGGATTCTCAATGGAGGTGCCGATGCTCAGCAGGATATATAAGGCGAGGGTTAGAATGTCAGCCAGGTAGGGGTTTTTTATCTATAACACATTATGACATCTATACTAAATTTTAACCATTTTCATAGACTAAAGCACAGATAGTGAATCAACATGCGGGATGGAATAACAAATTTGGATAATGAACATATTGCAATATAGAGCACAAAGTAGATAATTCAAAAAATCACAAACAGGCATACAAAATAACAGGCCTACAAAATCAGGATAAAGCAGGAACAAAGGCAAACAAACAAAAACCTCCACCACAGGAAAAGAAGCGATCTCCCAATATTGGAGTGAGAGTAGGTGCCCAGGAAAAGTCAGTATATTCTGCTTGCATGCAGCACAAATAAGAACTGAATTTTCTTTTTAAATGAAAACGATACACTGGTGCAAACACTATATGTCAATATGCTTAAAAGGTAGAACAATGAAAATTTCACGAACGCCATAAAACACACCTAATACGACGAATGAACAATATAAAAGACAAACAAAATTCAGTTCTTTAAGTGTTTGAAAAAAGATATCAGCTGAAGATGAAAAAGATCCTCCATTCCAGACTGGAGAACATTCACAAATGTAATAACGTAACATATATCGTAAATATATCCTCATAATTATATAGCACCTTACACTTTATGATTCAAACAAAAGAAGATGTTATTTATTTCTCAGATGTTTAATATTGTGTATGTTGTTGTTGGGGTTTTTTTGTACTTGTATCTAACAATATGTATCGCTTTATTGTTGGTAATGTAGACATTTCATATTCCAAATCTGTTTGTAAACTGGACAAACCCTAAATGAACATACATGCATCAAATACGATTCACATACATGTGTGTCATTTTGAGATGTAAGGCAGCGTATCACTCGTGTTACTTAATTGATGGCAATATAAGAGTATGAAGCTCCAAAGATGTTACCTTCTCAAAATTGCAGTTCCTTTGCGACTCTTGGATATCGAGGAAGATGAGATCCTTCGAACAGAGGTTGTAAATGTGAACTCCACATCGCAAATAGGTATGTTCTAGTTCCCGTTGTTGTAAATGTGAACTCCACATTACAAATAGGTATGTTCTTATGCCCATTGTTGTAAATGTGAACTCCACATCGCAAATAGGTATGTTCTAGTTCCCGTTGTTGTAAATGTGAACTCCACATCATAAAAAGGTATGCTCTAGTTCCCATTTGCTTTAAAAACAATTGCACTGTTGCTTAACTTTTGTCTGGGTGTATAGGTATGTTCTAATGTTCATTGTTGTAAATGTGAACTCCACATCACAAATAGGTCTGTTCTAATGCCAATTGTTTTTAATTTGAACTCCAAATCACAAATAGGTATGTTCTAATGCCCATTGTTTTTAATTTGAACTCCAAACCACAAATAGGTATGTTCTCGTTTTCCCATTATTGTTAATGTGAACGTCACATCATAAATAGGTATGTTCTAATGCCCATTGTTGTAAATGTGAACTCCCTTCACAAAGAGGTATGTTCTAGTTTTCCCATTGTTGTTGATGTGAACGTCACATCATAAATAGTTATGTTCTAATGCCCATTGTTGTAAATGTGAACTCCCTTCACAAATAGGTATGTTCTAGTTTTCCCATTGTTGTTAATGTGAACGTCACATCATAAATAGTATGTTCTAGTTCCCATTGTTGTAAATGTGAACTCCACATCATAAATAGGTATGTTCTAGTTTTCCCATTGTTTTTAATGTGAACTCCACATCACAAATAGGTATGTTCTTATGCCCATTGTTGTTAATGTGAACTCCACATCATAAATAGGTATGCTCTAATGTCCATTGCTGTAAATGTGAACTCAACATTACTAATAGGTATGTTCTAATACCCTTGGTTGTAAATGTGAACTCCAAATCACAAATAGGTATGTTCTTATGCCCATTGTTGTAAATGTAAACTCCACATCACAAATAGGTATGGTCTAATGCCCTTGGTTGTAAATGTGAACTACACATCACAAAAAGGTATGTTCTTATACCCATTGTTGTAAATGTAAACTCCACATCACAAATAGGTATGTTCTAATGCCCATTGTTGTAAATGTAAACTCCACATCACAAATAGGTATGGTCTAATGTCCTTGGTTGTAAATGTGAACTCCACATCATAAATAGGTATGTTCTTATGCCCATTGTTGTAAATGTAAACTCCACATCACAAATGGGTATGTTCTTATGCCCATTGTTGTAAATGCGGTGCCACAAGTTAACAACATGCCACGCACGTACTGAACAATATACGAACGACACAGACCCATCTTTACTTCATTTTCGTAGATATCGTCAAAAATGAAAAGAATAACTATTATTTGATAATCAAAAAAGCATGTTCCAGTTCGTTTGACATTAATTAATTTTCTATCTTCCAAAGTTGAAATCACTATTCATATATACCTTGTTCTTTACAACCTTTTCTGATGCAATGGTATAAAGACTTCAAGTAAGTCAACATGATCAACGTCTCATCAACAATCATCGGCTTCATTTCGTATGAAAAATGTTTTTTTTTTCTCAGAAATATATTTTTCTGTATCTGTTTTGTTTAGATTACAATAATTTCTTTTTATTTCAGTTCTATACCTTCCTTTCACTCAGTCTGAGTTTCTTGACTCAACAAGCAACACGTGCTACTTATCCGAGGAAAACGTCACCTGTAGCCTAAATGATTCTGGGATAATAGTAACAATGGATAACCCTTTATCCGCGTACACCTATTATGAAGTAAGCATGACAATAGGTGCAGTAGAGGACTTCACAAATGTCGTTGATAGCAGAACTTTAAAGATTTTTGCTCTTGGTCAAATCATCTCAACATTTGGTGTAGTATCAACAGATGCAGCCGTTGGACAGCTAATCACTCAGATTTCAATTTCCTCGCCATATAATCTTACCTTAAATTCTGACTATTTTGAAATTGACAGAAATGGTAATATTCATTTGGCACGAAATATGGAGAATTATTTAGATCCTAGCATACTATCACAATTGGTTACAATGGAGGCCATGTTAACTGGTAGTGGTACAAAGGTGGCGGATTTACAAATTCTCGTTTATCGTTCAAATTTCGACGTCTCGGTACCAGAAAACACTATTCAGTCTATTGTACAAATCGGTACATCGGATAATTTTTCATACGAAATGAGATGTCCAATTTTTGCATTTTGTGACATATTCAAAATTCATGAAAATGAAGTGAAAATTGTTGAAGTGCAAGATTATGAAGATGATGAATACAATAGATCGTTCCATTTTATAGTTGTCTTCTATCGACAAAATGTTGAAATAGCAGGTACTATAGTAAAAGTTAGTATCACAGATGAAAATGATAATGGGCCAATTTTTCCTAAGGAATCAAATAACATTGTAGTCCCTTTAAGTGTTAAGGAGACATTTATATTGAACCTACATGCTGAAGATGTAGACTCTGTAGGAACATTAACATATTCTTTACCTCCCGGAAATGACAAATTCCGGATTCGCCGTGATTCACAACTTTGGATAACTTCTGCTCTTAACTCCTCTGACGTCACAGTCAGCGTCACGGATGGGGTGAATATACCGGACACGATGAATGTGTACGTCACAGTCGAAGAATACGAAGAAGAAAATTTAAACAAGATGTATAACAAAACTATGGACGAGGAAATTCCAGCTGGATATGTTGTTGCTGACGTGTCTGATCCACAGTTTGATGATTACCAATTTAATGAACAGAAAGCTTACGAGTACTTCCGACTGGGTCAAACGGTAAGTAAATATACTGGAAAAGGTCGTTTCATGTGCATGTCTATTAAGTATAAGGTATTCATATATGTATATATATATATATATATATATATATATATATATATATATATATATATATATATATATAATGTACAACGCATTCATATCTAATAAGTTTTCAGAACAATGATAATGTAGCAATCCCAGATAGAATGACAAGACAAACGACAAAGCAAGGTACTTGGTATGATCATCCATACGACACAAAGATACTCTTTTTTTCTTTTTAACATAGGAGATGCTGTGAGGGGAACAGTTTTCTTTTCAAAACTTGATTTCTAAGAAGCAGACATCATAAACATCCGTCGCAAGATTCAGTAAAATCAATTCAAATTCCACAATAGGATGTTATCCTTGATTTATAACGATTTTATGAAAACCATATATTGCGCTGAAGTGATGGTGAAATTTAATTCTTTGTACTCATTTAAATATTACTATATTATTTTAAGGGTATAATAACGACAGCCATAAGGATCGATAGGGATGATGACTCCTACATCACAGCAGAGAACAATGTCCTGTCATTCACCATTCGGGCCAACAGAAAGGGATTTTCTTGTTCCTTTGTGGTAAGTCCAGTCACAATGTGTAGATCTGGAGGTATCCGATCAAGTCGGCTAGGGGTTTGGTGTTGGAAATTTACTCCAACTTCAGTATTAGTTTCTGAAAAAGTTGATCTATATCTCCGAACCTTACAGGAGCCCCACCTCCCTAACCCCTCTAACCCTTTTGAGAAACTACTTAACCAACGATATTGCATAATTATGTATAAGAGATCAGCCAAATCCTCAGAAAACATAACATCCTATAGATTTGGCAATAGCTCTCGGATTTTTGTAAAGCACTTAATGAAAACAATATCTTTAATCAAGTTGGTTTTGATGATAATACAGATAGGCTCGTTGATTGAAAAGAGTATTCTGATGACACACAATTTTCTCTAATATCTATGAATATTGATATATTGTATCAATACATAACAGTTCTTTGCAAAAAATCATTACAGATTTTGGGACGTCTTTCCGTTACTATACTTGATATAAATGATAATCCACCTGTACCACAAACATCGACATTTAATGGTACCATCGTAGAGGAGTCCTCTATTAACACAGATGTCCAAGTAAGTTTGTCATTTATCGATGCGCTCATTATTGAAGTAAAACAAAATCACCCTTTTTACTGCCATAAATCTATATTGCGTTTTCCAAATATTGATTTACCATCGGTGGTATTGTACATTTGTCAGAAGTAATCTGTGCTATCAACTTTTTGCTATATTTGTCTTACATAAGTTCATGTTTGTATTAAAAGTACATTCGAGTATAGTAAAGCAATATAGTAAAAACCCATGCTTATACGTTTACGAAATTAACATTATGTCAAAATAAAGATATATCATAAATTTATTACGGTTGGTAATCTCTCAACGCAGAACAATCCGTTTTTCTTTAATTTCGTGTGATATACATTATTTGTCACAAAAAGGGGAATGTGATGCAGTGTAATGATGCCATTGCTATGAGTTTTATCTAAAATGAGAGAATAATATCTTTTCATAAAGCTGGAAAAAAAGATAGGCGTGTTTCATGTAGATGAAAGTGAAAGTAGAACGCCGATCGTTTTATGCATTATTAAAATGTTTAACGTCTTCAAATTGATAGTCACCTTATTATGGATACAACTCATAACTAAGACATTTGTACACTGCATCGCATACCCCATTTTTGTTATAAATGACGTATATTGCACAAAAATATAAAAAAAACCATTGTACGACATTGCGAGATTTCCAAACGTTGTTCCAATCCAGGTTCTTATTTTTACCTTTCATTCCCTGATTTTATAGTAGTTTTGTTTTCAAAAGATGTACTTATAGAATTTCAAAACGACATTGTCAGAATTACTTAACTATTTCTATTTTATTTGTTTGTCTTAATAATAATACGGAAGTGTTCCAACTCTTTACCTTCGTGAGGAACATTTCAAAACCATTTTTTAAATGCACCAGACACGTGTTTCAGATAGTAAAATCCTCATCTGTGATGCTTTCAGCCAATGTTATTTATAGTATCACCAAATTATTGTCTTTCAGTTCAGAACTAAACCGTTGATAGAAGATAAAGATTTGAACACGAGACTTACATACACTCTGAGTAATCAACTGTTCACTATAGAAAGCGACCCATTAGACGTTCACAGTTTCGTTCTCAAGTCAACAAGTAGAATTGATAGAGAAGCAATACCGTTCTCCATAATTGAATTAAATCCCGAAGTTTCGGATGGGACCAATTCGGCCACAATGACTGTCTTCGTTAATGTCCTGGATATAAATGATAATTCACCCGAATATCAAAGAGGGAATTATAGGTAAGATAATCATATTTATATTCATTGTTATATAAATGATGCCAATGCATCCAAACAAACTTAATTTGAAAAAACGGGTTTATATCACGTACGAAGCATTCGAAATGACAACGATCTGTATTGTTATTTAGTTTCAGCATTCTTGAGAACTCCAGAGTTCAAACAATAGTAACACAGCTTGATTATACAGACAAAGATCAGGGCGACAACAGTAAACTATCATTCTCATTGGACAGTAGTTATTTCTACGTAGACGGAAATGGATTTATAAAAGTCGATCTACCACCGGAGAGGGAGACGGCGGAATCTCATAGCATCACGATTGTTGTGTGTGACGGTGGAGAGCGGACAAACTGCACAAATGACAAATTTACTATAAATATTATTGACGAGAATGACAATTCACCGATGTTCGAAGCGCCATCTAACGTAATATTCCTTGAAGAGGCAGTGTTATGTGATCCATCGTATGAAATCGTAAGAGTTTCATTTCTAGATCCCGACATTGATGAAAATGGACGAATCAATTATGAAGTTATCAAGTAAGAGAATCTTGTATAATTACGAAAAAATGTTCTTGAAGCTTGACACATTTTTAGCAAAACTAAGAATAAACCATGTACACAAGAATTTTGAAGACAGTACTTAGGCGAAATATACAGTCAAACATAATTTATCATACCCTACCTTCTCTTACATTTTCATACTGACCCTATCTCCCGCTATAATTTTCTACTGTTTATATTATTGATGGAAAACTTTCTTTTTCTTTGAATATCCAAAACTGAAAGCGATGTGTCCAAACTCTTTTTTTTCTTTTTGAAGACCGAATGAAACTTTCATTATTCACGCTACCTCGGGTTCGATGTATTGTACTGGAGGTCTAGAGGACTATGACACCTTGGACGAGCCTCGCTATGAAGTCGAGGTTAAGGCTTGTGATCACGGAGAAAATCCTAAATGTTCTGAGGCCATCGTGTACATAGAGATAACAGATGTTAATGACAATACTCCGGTCTTTGTTGGAGAATATAGACCTGGATCGGTTGATATTCCTATCAATGAGTGAGTGTTCCACTAAACAATGATTTGTTCAACGATTCAAAGAGGCGTTTCATGATAAATCGAATGGATATAGACATCATTGAGAAATAAATACTGCAATATATTTATTACACTTCCATTTGTATTGAATTTGTAAAAGAAATTTTACATTTGACATAATTTATATATTCCGATAAGGTGCGTATGAACGTACATTTGATGATATATAGATTTTACCATTTCATTCATACATACATTTGTACTTCTTGATAGGGATATGGGTTTTTTCCATGTTTGTCATACTAGCCTCTATCCTTAACATTTTTTACAGGGCTTATTTCTCAGCAGTTACTCCCCTTTCCTTGGTGTCAGCAACCGACCTAGACTCGGGTATAAACGGACAGCTATCATTCACCTTGTCACTGCCTAATGATTTTGACGTCTTAACTATCAATCCAGAAAATGGTCTGATATCGACGAAAATCATCCCAGAGTCCAGCAGACCACAGGCAAACGTCGGAGTGGTATACAACGCTACAGTCACTGTATCAGATAACGGATCGCCAAGCTTATTTAGCTCTGCAAACTTGACGTTCTCTGTTATTGCCGTCAGTGATAACTTTACGTTCAGTGACACGGATTTCCATAGATCCATTGAAGAGGGGACTATAAACAAACACGATATCATCATAATGTCTGAGTATTTTAACGGAAACACTGACGTTAAGTATGATGTTCCAGGGATAACGGGGTATGAGACTTTCAGATTGTCTATAAATGAATCAACGGGATCTGTTACATTGACAGGAGAGGTTGACAGAGAGCATATGAAGTGGTTCATCTTTCCTGTAAGGGCTATATGGGGAATAGGCGGTGCAGCTATTGCCATAGTATGTTTAACAATTAAACATATGTATTTGACGCAAAGGAGAGAAAAACACGATCAATTTTCCATCCTTTTCCTTTTCGTAGTCACTTTAGCATAAAATAAGAAGATCCACTTATCCAATTTTCAAAAACGTTCATTTTATGCTGGGCTTTGTTTACCAGCAGTAATGGATATTACGTAGGATTGATTTATATTCGTGCTTTCCCGCTTGATAAAGGCCGATTGGTCGAAAATTTGTGGATATTGAGTGTTTATTGTTACATGTATCTAGTAAATTGAACATATCGCTCCTTACTTTGTAACGAATGTTTATTACTTTATTGGCGAATTTCATCTATTCGTTGATTCTCTTTAACTCTTATCACCGCGTTGGAACCAAACGTATGGTGTTGTGATTCCTTACGGAGGTTTTTGATTGTTTTCTCATTATTTACAGTGGTGATCGTAGTAGTTTACACACTGTTTTTCGGAAACTTCGGGCACACCTCGGAAACTTCGTTAGGAAAAACTGGTAATTCGGAAACTTCGGGCAAAATTCCGCCCTAAATTTACCGATGTTACCTAAAATTCCTAACTTTCCGAATTTCACCGGAATAACCTAAATAATTGTATTTACCCGAAATCCAAAACGAGGCTGCGTGAATATTTATTGTTATTGTTTGTTTGTTTAAATAAATATATTATTTCGAAATTGTTTTTCATTTGAAGGCATCAAATGTACAACTGAATCAATTTGATTGTCTAACGAGCATCATTTGCACCATAAAGTGACGATAAAATTCATTTTCGTTTTCTATCATTGCAAACCACGGATCTGTAATTTTTTTTTACGATAAGTCGAGGTTAGTTTCCTCAAATAATAGAAAATATATAAGATATATTCTAGGATAATTTTAATATAAAATTAGACAAGTGATCCCTCTCCTTTGCCTTTAGACGTGGTCTGGGTCATCCTCCCCGCCCCCCCCCCCCCTCCCTCCCCAATCAAACTCAGACATACATGTACATTTTTTCACTCACTACCGAGAAATTACATATTGCATAATTATGATAATAAAACAGCTTTATCTCTCTCTCTCTCTGTTTTTTAATTTTATTTCCCCCCCCCCCCTTTTTTTTTTATATGTATAACTCTGCATTTTGTCGGATTCGGAATGTTCTAGGTCTACTTTCGGTTTCAAAACATTTTTGTAGCAGTAAAACTCTGAAACTTGATGTTTTATATTTCTCCCTTGATGAAATGCACGAAACAGTCAGGAATTTGATGAAGAATGATCATAGCCTTGTTACACATTGAAGAACAGACTGGTAAAATGTCTGTACTGACAGCAAGGTATCAAAGAATATGCAAGATGTGCATGGTTGAATTGTTGCATGCATGTACATGTACTGATGAATGGTACCAAGGACGTATATAGTACGTATCAAAAACAACAACAAACATGGTCCAAACATAATGAAGGAATCACAAACTACTGTCGGAGCCACTGCATTCAATCCAATAATCAACGATTGACGTACGGATTGCACTGGCCCGGTATTCTGGAAATTCAATGGTAGGTTAGTACACGTAGTACATGTAAAATGATTTGATGATGTATAATATCTATTTCGTTTTGTGATTCGGGCTCGGACCGTTTTATTATGCTGCTGTTGACTGATAATCCTTACTCAGGTAGGGACTATCAGTCAACGGCAGTATACTATAACAGTTTTTATGCTACCGTTGACCGATAGTCCATACTCGAGTAAGTCGACGGCAGTGTAATAATTGACTGATAGATCGATCCTTATTCGGGTTAGGACTATCAGTAAATAGCAGCATATTAGAACGGTTTGTGCCTGAATAACAAAATTAAGAACTGTCCACCAGTCTTTACAAAAAAAAATTTAACCACTGGCCCGAAGACAAGATAGACATTGAAAATGCTCCCATCTAAAAAGTATTTGGCTTGATTGCAAAGCAATTCCAGTCAAAAGATTGATGATGTCCGCCTGTCTGTCTATCCGACTGTCTGTCATCCGTTGTCAACATTTTGGTTAAAGTTTCTGGTTAAAGCAAAATCTAAGAAACTTTACCTTGACCTTGGACTTTGACATAGCTAAAGATTTTGGTTGAAGTTTCTGGTTAAAGCAAAATCTAAGGAACTTTATGCAGTAGAAACTTTATGTTATACCGGTACATGTAGGTTGTAGGGCTGAGCAGTTTTATCGTGGGTATACCGGTATATTGTGATACCAGGCTTCGCAATACGTACCACGGTATTTGTTTTCAAAAACCGGTTTTTGACGGTATTTTTAGCGAACGCGAATTACTACTCAAAATACATCAATAGCTAGGGTCATTTAAATTGTACAATTTTCTGACTAGCCATTTTTAAACAAGACGAAGTGTCCGTACTATGCTACACAGCCTGACGCTTGTTTGACATTACGTCAACACACTGCACAGGTCAAAGACAAAAGAAAATAATCATTTATTTTGGTATACCAATTTGCAAGAAAGACTTGAACATATTAGCTCGATTCTTAGCAAGTATCTAGTTCATGATTGGCAGATTGTTAAAAGTACAACGTCGTTGTGTTTGAAATTCTCGGATGTGAGCCTTTCCTCTCATTTATTTAATAAGGGTAGTAAGTTTTTGAGTGACATTTTGCACTGTCTGTATGTCCATGAGTGTCTGCCATTGTCCTAGCAGGCAGAATTATCACATTCTTGCAACACACAGCAAGTTTGCGTTAACGCGCATTACATGTACGATAATAAATGCACTTGCTGTGTGTTGCATACCCGTAACAAGACACAAATTATGACTTTTATTCTCTACATGGAAACATTTTCAGATTTTTTAAGTAAAATTTTGAAAGCAAAATTGAAGTAGGAAAATGAAAAAGATAAGGAATATCAATGACAATGTTATAAAATATTGCAATATATCGCAATATTTTCCTAAATCTTGCAATATATCGCAATACAAATTTGACCCGCGACACTCAGCCCTAGTAGGTTGCCTTTGACAAGACCTTTCAATTTATCTCGTAACATTTGACCTAGTGACCTTGACCTAGTGCTTTGACCTAGTTAATGATTTTGCTTAAGTTTATGATTGAACCAAAATCTCAGGAGCTATAAACATAGTAGAAACATAATATTATACTGACAAATCCTTTCAATTTATGCAGTAACATTTGACCTGACCTTGACCCAGTTAAGGACAAAAGCTTACTTTGCAATCCAGCCATACTGTCTTTAGCAGTGTTTTATTTGTTTCTAAAATATGATTGCATTATTTCATTCCTCTACCATATAACCATATAATTTACGACTAAGTGAGAACTATACAATGATATCTATTAGGTAATGATAGGAATTTACCTTCATGATTTATTGTTAGATTATGTGATTTAGATGTTTGTTATCATCACATATTTTTTCTATTTCATTCAAAAGTTGTACTCGTTTTATTTCAGGATAATGAGAGTCAACACATACAACATGGTCAAACAGAAGTGAGTGATCATGGATTGGTGTGGCATAGCTTCCTTCCTTCATAATTTGTGTATCTTGGACACCAGAATCAAGACAAGATGAAGAAAAATTAACAGTTTTATATGGCATGTAATACATGTATGTGGAATGGCAAAAACATGTGGTTTCTGATTTACTCAGATTGAGAAATTTAATGTAGCTATATAAAAATCACTTTGTAAGGCTGTTTGTTCATCTGTCTCTGATTGTCTGTCTGTTTGTCAGTCTGTCACATATTTGTCTGTAACTTACTTGATATACATCAAACATTTTTTTTAAACTTGCAGAGATAGTAAAGCATGATGAGACTCAGCAGGTCAAGGTCACTTTCAAGGTCAAAGATCATTACGAAGCATTTTTAGTTAAAAATTTTAAAATTTCATTTATTTTTCATCAAAATGTTTTGAAACATTGTATAATTCAAGAAATCGGCATGTGATAAATTAGGGTAGGGACAATACTGCACCCAGCCGATCCGATATGTATCATGATACCTGATATCGGATATAATATGTATTGCAATACTAAGTAAATTGATAAAACCTTCTCAAAATCCTATTTGATGCTATTTATCCTCATCATAAGTAGCTTTTTTTCATTCAACAGGTTATATGTATTCAATATTAGCTTTCGGACCAGAATGTTCCCGATTCCTATAACTTGTACTTAATAAACCAGGAAACCAAATGTTTACCACATCAATCTTGTGCTGTACTTGGCATTTCTAACTTAATCCACTTCCCCGTAGCCATATTTCACTTTCTCCGAATGTTACATGTACTTTTATTTTCTCTGAAAGTTATATTTGTTTTTGGCGTGAGGGACAAAAATCCAGAAAATTCAATAAATATTTTTTTTGTAAATTTTAACTTTGGTGTGTTTGGATATATCGATACTTGGATCGCGAAAAAAAAATATTGTGATGCATTGATGAATCAGAGTATTTTACCAGCCCTATGATATATGTCAAAGGTTTTTTTTGCCCCCGGAATCAAAGATTCGGGGGCATATAGTTTTTGGCCTGTCCGTCTGTTTGTCTATTTGTCTGTTTGTCTGTTTGTCTGTCTGTTTGTCCGAAAAACTTTAACATTGGACATAACTTTTGAATGGGAAGTGATAGGGCTTTCATATTTCACATGTGTATTCTTTGTGACAAGACCTTTCCATTGATACCAAAATTTTTGATCTCGTGACCTTGACCTTGACCTTTGACCTACTTTTCAAAAACTTTAACATTGGGCATAACTTTTGAATGGGAAGTGATAGGGCTTTCATATTTCACATGTGTATTCCTTGTGACAAGACCTTTCCATTGATACCAAAATTTTTGACCTCGTGACCTTGACCTTTGGCCTACTTTTCAAAAACTTTAACATTGGGCATAACTTTTGAATGGGAAGTGATAGGGCTTTCATATTTCACATGTGTATTCCTTGTGACAAGACCTTTCCATTGATACCAAAATTTTTGACCTCGTGACCTTGACCTTGACCTTTGACCTACTTTTCAAAAACTTTAACATTGGGCATAACTTTTGAATGGGAAGTGATAGGGCTTTCATATTTCACATGTGTATTCCTTGTGACAAGACCTTTCCATTGATACCAAAATTTTTGACCTCGTGACCTTGACCTTTGACCTACTTTTCAAAAATTTTAACATTGGGCATAACTTTTGAATGGGAAGTGATAGGGCTTTCATATTTCACATGTGTATTCCTTGTGACAAGACCTTTCCATTGATACCAAAATTTTTGACCTCGTGACCTTGACCTTTGACGTACTTTTCAAAAACTTTAACATTGGGCATAACTTTTGAATGGGAAGTGATAGGGCTTTCATATTTCACATGTGTATTCCTTGTGACAAGACCTTTCCATTGATACCAAAATTTTTGACCTCATCACCTTGACCTTAACCTTTGACCTACTTTTCAAAAACTTTAACATTGGGCATAACTTTTGAATGGGAAGTGATAGGGCTTTCATATTTCACATGTGTATTCCTTGTGACAAGACCTTTCCATTGATACCAAAATTTTTGACATCATGACCTTGACCTTGAACTTTGACCTACTTTTCAAAAACTTTAACATTTGACATAACTTTTGAATGGTAAGTGATAGGGCTTTCATATTTCATATGTTTATTCCTTGTGACAAGACCTTTCCATTGATACCAAAATTTTTGACCTCGTGACCTTGACCTTTGACCTTTTAACCCAGTGACCTCACATACATGTACTTAACAGAAAATAGTGTTCATACTAACAAAGATGCCACCGGGGGCATTCGTGTTTCACAAACACAGGCTTTATAGATCATGTGTCACATAGTTGTGAACTTAAGTGAAAAGGGAAGGGGATGTTCATTGAAGATACATGATCATATAATAATATATGGCTACAGTATCTATAGCTAATTGATATGCATCAGAATGAAGTATGTTTAGAGGCTTTAGTCTAGGTCAAGGTCATTTTCAAGGTCAAGGCAATGTTTTATGCTCAAACATGTGACATGTGACATACTTGAACAGTGTTATTCTTGTACTCAAATGTAGACAGTAATTTACCATCTACTGCCATTCACACTTGCTGTCTTTTGACAGTTACAGTTGTAAATTTCTTATTGTCAGATTGATAGTATTCTACATGTACTTCATCAGTTGCAAGAAAGGAAATAAATTGTAAAGCAACTGGGTTTTGGTATCTAATGTTTTTTTTTTTTTTGAGCTATACCTTCTTGACCTAGAAGGTGTTGAATATTGACCCACATTATACTTGAGCTGAATATGCTATAATAATTACAATGAAATTGAAAGTGTTAAAAATCTTTGCAAAAATGTATATACATGTACACAAACATATCAGCACAAAATGCAAAAAAATTACCAAGCACTTACAGAAGTTGGATCAGTCAAAGGTCTATAGATCATGTTTACACATATAAATTTATATTGATGATGTGATTAGAATCATTAGATCACTTATTTGAATATCAGTTTATACATGATCATGCTCATCAGTTCATTATGTTACACTTCCTTTTGATTTCTACTTTACTCACTGCAAAGCAAATACAACATGCATATATGCGGAAAACTTTATTCAATGTCTGTTATTCAGTATCTATGTCAAGGTTAACTTCAAAATCAAAGTCACATATTGAGGGTCAATCTGCATCGAGCAACTTGCCCTTTCCTTGAACAAATCAGTTTCCGGTCCTCCTGGTTATCAATTTTATTGTGTTGCTTGCAGAATTGTTACGTATACGTAGCACTCGAGGTTTTTTTAATGACCTGAATCTAGATCAGAGGTCAAGGTAACAATAGACTTTCTTGGCAAAACTTTGTGACAAAACTTTTTCCCTTCTACATGGTTTTCAAAAACATTTAACATAATTATCTCTTAGGACCCAAGGGTGTATTATGCTCTTAAATAAAGGTAAGAGGTCAAGGTCATAATATACTTTTTTATGAAACTGTGTAGAAGATTCAGTATGAATACTTTGAATGAATAGTTGGGTATAATTTATTCCTTTATGACAGATATTGCATAGGAGTATTTACCTCAAGATTGCAGACAATAACAGGTTTTCGGACAGAGTCCGGCAACATATTTGTATCTCGGGATTTGTAAAAAAATTATAAATAGTGTGTGACGGTACGGTTATCGATCGTGCCCGGTTAGCTCAGTTGCTAAGAGCGTCTGCCTCCATAGCAGAAGGTCTCGGGTTTGATCCCCGGACCGGCCACATTTTTCATTCTGCCTATCACAATTAGTGCAAAGGGCTGTCATAAGATTGAGAATACCTTGGAAAGAATTTGTTAGATATAGAGTTGTACATGTAATGGTAGTTAGACAAGAATTTTATCAGATTGGTCTAACAAATTATAAAATATTGAGAATGACAAAGGAATTAACCCCAAATGATTTTTATGAGGGGAGGGACAGGAAAACTGCACCCCTCCCTAAGAAAAATGTCCAGAAAGTTTGCACCTCCCCAAAAAGAATCTAGCCCGAAGGGTCGGCTGAATTATCTTTGGTCATGCATCCGCTAAAGAACGGGGAAAAAAATTGGGCCCTGATCGAGGGTCTGCATAAAAAACAACAACAACAAAACCCTCCACGCCTCTCCATTGTACAAAATGCTGTTATTTTTAAAAGCCACGGCAGGGACGTATTACACACGTCCCCGGCTAAGGACAGCTGATATTCTAGAAAATCAAAAAAAAAAAAACACACACACACACACACCCTCACCCTCACCCTCCCTCGCACAATGAGGAATTAATTATTTATAAAATAAAAAAAACACACACACACACACATAGAACTAGCCTGAAATTGCAAACAAGTTCGATCATTAGCTCTGTTTATAGTCGGTACACAGTGTAAAATCGGCTTTTTATGTAGGAATATAATAAATTACTTATTGTCTTTTGAAATTACATTAGTTTTCTCAATTTGAAATTAAAAAATCTCTAAGAATTTTTGAAAATGCCGAAGTGTTTCCACTGCGAAAAGTACAACTTCGTCGATCAGAGGAAATTCGAATTGTTTATATTCAACGATCTTTTCTTAGATAAGATCTTTTCTTTAGTTCAATGATCTTTTCTTATAATACTTTTCTAATATCGGATCTTTTCTTTTTTTTATTATTGTACACAGGGGGTCGAAACACGGTTTTGTTTTAATATTTCAATGACTGACGTTTCCCTCTTTCCATTCAATCAGCTACGTAACGTACAGCGATTTTCCGCAGATTCCATATATCTTTCATATAGAATCTGTGGGAAATCGTTGTACATAGCTGATTAAATGAAGCGAGGGAAGGGGGGGGGGGGGGTTGGGATTTTGATTGCAGAATGATTTTATGGAGCTAAAAAAAAATCTGGCTACGGCCCCCTGTGACTTGTATGTGCGAATCTAGACAATCAGGGGAGTGGAAGCGTTATAACAGCGTGAGCGTATTTATTTTAGAAATAAAAAACATCCCTAGTATTGCAAATTGCCAATAAAATAGTATATGACTATGTTTGGAAAGGAGCTGTTAAGATAAGGGCCGTATTTAGCCCTGAATCTCGTGACTTATTTCTTGCGCATGGCGAATCGTATACAGAAAAACATGAATCATTATTGAAATATAATGTATTTGCAGAACTTCTAAATGTTTTACATTATGTCGAGGAACTCTTAAGGTTGTAAAATTAAGGTCGAAAGAGGTAGGGGTGCTCGGATAGAAAATCCGATAATATCGACAAAAAACGTATACATTTTTGAATATTTTGTCTAAAATGGATAAATAGAAGCTAAAAGACATCAAATATGTCTACATTGTGTATCAGAAATATATTTCGAACGTTCTACCTCCTTTAATCGGTAAATAATGAAATCCGGAACTTAAAATACCGTCTTATTCTTCATTCAATGGCTACAATGTAAGCCTTTTAGCGCGAAATACACATTGACGGAGAAATGAACATCACTCTTGCTTATTCCGTTCCTAATTCTTGTATCTTTCATTCAAATATATTGAGTACGCAATGTTTGATGGATTAAAGAGGAAAAATAGTCAAATGTGCAATATTTAATGGTCAAAAAGATCGATTCTTAAAAAAAGCACCCCCCTTTCCATTTTTAGTTTTTCGTCTCTGGGGTAGTGTTCCCCCCGGAGATACAGAACCCCACTTTGCCAAAAAATTTGTATCATGGATACACATCTCCAGTAAAAGTGGCTTTCTGTATATCCGGGGGGAACAATGTTCAATAAAACTTTTCCGTTTTCTATTGATTTCTATGAGAAAAAGATAAGTTTTGACCCCAAAATTAGCAATATTATGCAAAACAGATAAGAAATAACTTCATATTCTGATGGGATGCCGTATAGGTATACATTTTACCAAAAAAGGTTCTTGAAATTTCAATTTTTAAAATTCCACTTTTCAGGGCTGATTTTACGCCTTATCTTAACAGCTCCTTTTCAAGGGATACACCCCCGTTCTCAATTACGCCCAAGGATACCCGAATTCCCGAACACATGTTGCATTCCTTTTGTTTACATAATGGAAATTTCGTTTTGTTGAAATCAATCTTAAAACTACCATTACCCCGAAAAACCCGAAATATTACACTTTTTCCTAAAAAACCTAACTAAAATACCTAACTTTCACGGTTTACCCTAAATTTCCTACCGAATTTTAATAATTCGGAAACTTCGGTCAAAGCGGTAATTTTCGTAAAGTTAGGATTCGGAAACTTAGGTAGGATTTTTCCGAAATTCGGAAACTTAGGTTAAGCCTCGGAAACTTCGGTAAAAGTGTGTAATCTCCCGCGATCACCACTGTAAGAGATACTGTACAAAACTGATGAGACGTTGCAGCAGGGAAATGCCTAATACGTAAGTCCATACCGTTTATTTATCTGAAAAATCTATAGTTTTTGCAAACACTTCAAGAGTTTTGCTAGGTCAAGAACGTTTCTGTCGTCTACAAACTATTGAAGTGTTTGCAAAAACAATTAACTTTTCATATACCTAGACGATATGGATTGATTTATTAGGCATTGTCCTACTGCAACGGCTAATCAGTTTTGTTAAACTCGGTAAATGAAAAATACCAAAAAAATGTCTAAGGAATCACAACACCATATGTTTCGATCCTACGCGGTGCTTGTTAAATGGACCTTAAGAAAGGTAATATATTTTGCAGGTCAATATTTCAATAGTTGATATCAACGACAACCCACCAAAGTTTCTTCCCGGAAGAAGTGCATTCAGATTGTTTGAAAACGAAACTTCTGGTCTACTTATTGGAACACGACTGGCTACTGACAAAGATGAAGGACAGAACGCACAAACAACTTACTCTCTTAGAGCCATGGTCGGATCTCCAAGTTGTAAGAGAAACAAGCGTCATATTCTTCTGTAGTATCACTGGTGGCACGATAATGTTTCATAATAATTTAATTATTTCTTCTCTAGTAGGACAAAATTGCTTTACTATGAATTTATTTTATCTTCTTTATAATCGTCGGAGGTCAACATTATCTCATCTAATTCTCGCCTGTCAAAATACAATCTCCTTCATTATATAAGGTAAAAAACTCCTTCTTATTCCAAAGATTCCTAGTGTCCAAAATCTGCATTCAGAAAGTTCTGTGTAAAAGAAAGGAGCGGATCTCCAACGTTTTCCGATCGCAGCACCCACAGCAAACCCCTTTAACACAGGGCAGGCACGCACATAAATAGACTGAAAAGGCACATCAAACAAAAATGACTAAAGATAAACCAACGAGACCAATGGCATCTAAAAGTAGTCTAAACCAACAAGTATTAATAAGATGGCAATTGAAAGATCTCCTGAAAGACTACTTTGTGCTGATAACAGCAGAACACACCCACAAGCAGGATTGCAACAACATTACACACAACAATAGCGAAACCAAGCGGTCCAACGACACAAACATAGCTAAACATGAAACAAAAATAACGAAACATTAGCTGAGGAAGACTGACATGCAATCGGTGTCAATTTTGTATAGGGTATCTGTCATGTAATAATTATCGAATGGCGTGGTAATAAGGATAATGTACACACAGCAGAAGTGCTTAATACAGAAATCTTCCGAGAATTACTGCGTTATTATTAAATGACCCCTTCTTATGTAAGGTAAATCACAAACAATACAATGTTAGCGTCTTCAAATTCAATAGCATCATTTAAGAACAGATAAATTTGCAGTATGGACCAAATATTCACGTTTCGGGTACTTAACCCTCATCAGTGATCCTCAATCTAAACAATGTAATATGGCCAAAATGTGTGAAAGTTATTATGTCCAAGATATATCAAGAATGCAATTCCTATAAACGCGATAAATGAATTAAAGAAGATCCTGACGATAATCTCAACAGCACTCACAATAGAGCGCAAAATTAAACATCGACGGACCCCTAGCAAGCTAGAGGTGGGACCAGGTGCCCAGGAGGAGTAAGCATCCCCTGTTGGCTAGCCTTACTCTGAATATCAAAGGCACTGGACATGCGTAAAAATAGCTATGAATCTTAATTTATTTGAACTCGTCAGTAGATTTATAGAATGTGTTCAGCATTATCTCTGTGAAAATATTTATACAATATTTAAAAAAGGAGCATAGTACTTTCAGATTCTAAAAGTTATGTCATAGACTTTAAATTTAAAGTAAATCTTGATTTCTTCTTTTTCTGTTTCAGATTGTACCACTGCATTTAAAATTAATTATACTAGTGGTGAGATTTCTTTAACAACAAGTATAGACTTTGATAATTTACACAACAGTAAGATGGACACTTTTTGCAAGCTAACTATAGAGGTACGTTTTATGTTAATTGCCTTGTTCCATTTGAATACTGCTATGGAAAATGAAAAACAAACTGGTGTCAGTTGATATCCATCACATGTTAAAAAAGTAGGGAATCTCCAACAAGACTCGATTGCAGTATCCACATCAAAACACCAACACGTCCCAGTTCTTGTTTCATCAGAGTGTTACTGATACGGAATATAAATAACAATGATCCTGCTTTCAGAGAGGAACGCTTTGGGTATCAGACGATTTTTTGCCATATTTTTCACTTAAATACGCTTCTGAATAAACCCAACACACAAGTTGGAGCTGCTCATTTTGGCAAGAGGAAATTAAAGCTCTGTATTGTAGATGGCAACAGGAAAATTCAATTTGGTTTCATTTAAACTGTTTGGCATGAAGTACTACTGACGAGGATTAAAATATCGGAAACGAAACATGTGTCTAGTGCAACAAAATATGTACTATAGAGCATATATTTCAATATTGACAATTCATGTACATACATGTATTACGTCTTTAAATTCATAGCATCATTAACTAGAAAAGGGAAGATCTCCAGCATTACCACCCAGCACAGACCCAGCGAAACAAATTACAAGAAAGTGACTTATTATTAATGACATCAGACAAAACTACAAACCGCAAAAAGACGCAATATTCAATAGAACATCATACAAAATAATCGAAACGGACGTACAGAAATGACAACGCATAAAAGGGAGGAGACCAGTGTGCACCCGGCGACGACTTTGGACGGCCATCTGCTATTATGAAATGGTGTAGTAATCCGGATTACGTGCGCACAACCCTTCCACTTATCCGGATACAGAGAGGTATCCATAGACGCACAATTGTTGTATAAACATTAAATTTCTCACTTTAAGGTGAAATACTTGTTTGAATGACATTGAATAAATATTAAAGGTACGGAGATATCCTCCTTGTCTATAGATAATCAAGTAAGCTGTTGTTCATCGTCTCGTTCTGCAGGCCATAGATGTGGAAAATCCTATTTTTAAAGACACAGTCGATATAACCATAGAGGTGCTGGACGTAAATGATAACCCTCCTGAATTTCTAGGCTCTACTTTTGATGTTAACATTCAAGAGGACATAACTGTTATAGACGAGGTACTTTTGTTGTATTATGTTCTCCAACAAAAAATGTTGTTTACAACTCAGGTCAGAGGACAGCATTATAGGCAGAAATCTCTAAATAGTTTGTAGATATGCTTATTTTAGATATTGACACTCTTATTGAATCACAATGTTGTCAATCATCCACACCGTGTTTCAAGATGAATGTAAACATATAGGGAACATATTCTCTCTCTCTCTCTCTCTCTCTCTCTCTCTCTCTCTCTCTCTCTCTCTCTCTCTCTCTGGCCTACACTAATAAAAGGAAAATACCTGATTCAGAATTATTGTCAGATAAAAAACTTTCTTTTGTTATTTTCAATATTAAATGACTGTTTTATATTAACAGACAATGTTGCCCTTAACAATCGATGATAAGGACAGAAGGCAGAGTGCTAATGGACATTTTGATGTCGTAGTTGAGAACTCCGATAGCTGTCCCTTCAGGGCAGTTGGCAGGAGGACTACGGGTATGTCCATATAAGAATTAGACAGGGGTGTTACATCAAAAAAGATTTATGCAAAAAGTTTTTATTTCTGTTTTGAGACAAACATGTGGTACAAATCAACATATGAAATTTATTTCTTGAGGTAGCGATGGTAAAGCGAGATATTCACCTCATGATTTGTAAATGATTATGAAGGGGGGAAAATGGCGGGACAATTTCTCTATATAAGTGCCCTTATAACTTTTTTCACCATCAAGGAAAATGTAGAAAAGTCATTCGGGACAAATGTTTGGGGGTCGATCTGAGCACATTTAGAACCGAAAAGTTTTGAAACAATTGAAGGTATATTACCTGCCTGATTCTGACGCGAACCTTTACTTAATAATAGTTTCATCTTCAGCTAAATGGTGAACGTACTCCAATCGTTTTGAATGATACATTGCATCTTAGGGAAATTAGCACCAATTATACCGTATTTTATATTTCCTTTGAAAACAAAATATTGAGTTGTGATTTATTTAAACGGAGATATCGGTCTATTTTTTTTTTTTTTTTTTTTTTACTTCTTGGTTTTTTCACATTTTTAATTGGTGAAGATAAATACATTGTAGCTAATGCAGAAGTCATTGAAAAATATTCAAATTAAATGTGCTTTATTTTCGAAAGATTTGCCTTATATCTGTTTTGTCTGCTTCAGGTAACGAACAAAGACTGTATTTCATTCTACAGAACAACAAACAGATTGACCATGAGTCGACCAAGTCTTACAGTTGTAATATTCGCGTAACAGACAAGGGGTCTCCTTCCCAGTCCGCGTCTGCTTCGGTAACTGTAAATGTAGTAGATGTCAACGATAATCCACCAATAGTAGAAGATGGAAATTATGCATTCAATATTTCACGCTTTAGCGAACGTGGATATGTCGTCTTGGCCCAGATAAACGCCACTGACATCGACTCCGGACAGAATGGAGAAATTGAATTCATTAAAGGTAAAAAGATATTGAGAAACGTCTTGTAAACTTCTAATTAAGCTTATATAGGAAAAAAGGATAATTTTTGTAGAATTCCCACTTTTAATCTACTTTGAAATTACATGTATTTATTAAATTGAGTCGTAAGGTAAATGTCTGCGTTTCTATAACTTAAGATGGATATGGAATAAAAATCCCACGACATTATGCAACAAGCCACAAAAAGCAGATAAAAGATAAAACTATTCAAACAGACAACAAGGGACATCATACGCACACAACAACACTCACTTGGAACGGTCCAACAAAAAGTCAGAACAAGACTCCAAAACACGAAACACTATTGACTATATATGAACAGAGGGACCAATGTGCACAAGACGTATAAAAGGAGGGGACCTCAAACAACTTTAGGTTGCTGCACCACAGCAAAACCCCTAACACCCCATGCAAAAACACAGAGCAGACACTCACAAAAAGAGACGTAAAAGTGATAGGGAACACAAACTTACAATATAGAAACATGAAACACAAAAGATCACACATAAACCAAAGATACCAATGGGCAACTAGTGCCGACTTAGGACGGCAATCAGCCACGCAACTATCAGACGGTGTGGTTATCCGGATGACTTGCGCACTACCCTTCTACTTTTCCGATTACCCAGAGGTCTCAAAGAACGCACAATTGTGATGTAGAGTATAAGACATGTATAAATGGAGGGTACTCAAAGCAACTGGATGTGAAACAATATCTCACAGGCGATTCTGCTGTTGAAATGCTATTAAAACTCAAAGTGTATATAAAAATATCTTAGCAATGCAATCCAAGTAAAAACAAACTTAGTAATTGTATTTACTTCTCTTTTTTCTTCAGATATCGATTTTTCCTCTGAAACAGCCTGGGACTTCTTCAGTCTGTCTGATACAACCGGATTAGTCACTTTAGATCGGAGCTTAACTGTTCTCCAGCTAGACATAGTGGCGTTACGTGTAATTGTACAAGACAAGGGCTCACCGGCACTCTCCACCTCTCTAGAGGTATCTTCCCTTCGATCAATATAGATACATGACTTTTGTTTTATAAAACATGTATCTGAGAAATGATGCAAATACTTAAAAGAAGGACTTGGAATTTTTCGAACGAAAACTAAGAGATGTAGTTAGACAATTAAAAAGATAACCATTCATTAAAGATAAATATATTCCTGTATCTGGCACCTGTAAATAATTGTTAATGAACTTCATGGTTCAAATGTGTATTTTTGTTCGGTATGGTTTGGTTGGTCTAGTTCTTGACGGGAAGGTTTCGCCCGCCCCCCCCCCCCCTCTCCGTTTCTTTTAACTTTCTGTCTTAAACGATCCGCTGTGCTTATCTAGTTCAAAAGTTGTCTTTATATATATATTTGCTTCAGTTGTCTTTTATCTTCAAATGTGCTTGCCTTATTTTTTGGTTATTTTGATGTGACTGTTCCTCTTGTATCCGGGGTTTTTTTTTATCACATGGTAATTTTCTCTGTCCCCTCCCCCTTTTACAGGTTCTTTGAGTGTGTGTTATGTTGTGATCCCTGCGACGTCGTTATGTGGTTTCTTCGCTATATTTTCCGTATTGTTTTGTTGTTATTTGAGTATGTATAAATCCTTGATACATTTTACTTTGCAGATTACGTTGACCATCCAGGATACGAACGTTCGTCCGTATTTTCTCGTCAAAACAAAAACTGTTCATTTGACAGAGGAAACTCGGTATCAAGACACGCCCCTTTACACCCCGCCTATACCAGCCTATGATCAAGGCAGCGAAGAAACTATATGTAACTGCCTTTATAGATTAGGAACACCTTCAGGTATGGCGATGCCATGCTTTTACTTTATTTCTATCTTTTAAAAAAATCCAAAAAATCTTTGCATTTTCTACAATTCTACGGAAGCATATGGGCATGGTGGGGAAAATTATCTCGTGCGCACAAGTTTGAAACACGTGCGCACGAATTTGTTACTCTTGCACATGACTTTGTAACTCGTGAGCACGAATTTGTAACTCATGGCCTCGACTTTGTAACCCGTACACACGACATACTAACTCATGCCCACGACTTTGTAACCCGTACACACGACATACTAACTCATGCCCACGACTTTGTAACCCGTACACACGACATACTAACTCATGCCCACGACTTTGTAATTTGTGCGCGCGGCTTAAAAGTCGTGCTCACGACTTAAAAGTCGTGCTCACGACCTACTTACTTGTGCGTACCACTTACTAACTCGTGCACACGACTTATTGACTCGTGCGTATTCATTCGAAAAGTTGTATTGGGGTTACTATTGTAAAATACGTTTTGCATGGTGCACAACTCCGGTGATTTTGTAATACAGCATAGGACGTTTACTGCATTTTCGATAGTCATGAGCACAAGTTGCTAAGTCGTGTACACGAAATATTTTTTCCTCGTCATGTCCCTTTTATACATCCGTACTATTCATAGTATGCGTCACCTGTTTCTTTCAGACATATTCGAAATCGATAGCAAAACAGCAAGCATTCGCCTTCGAAACAACACAACTATTGATAGAGAAGAAATTCAGGCACTGGAACTTCTGGTGATTGGAGAGGATGACGGGATTCCTCCACAAGATAATTCACATGATCCTCTCGTTATTAAAGTCATTATTTTGGATATCAATGATATGGCGCCAAGATTCACACAGCTGCAATATAACACCACAATATTCCAGGTAAAATTCAGAAGCTTTCTGATGGTACCCTTGGTGTTAGAGATGAGAATAAAGAACTTATCTATAACAAGTCTAGTATATATTTAATGTATATCGATATGGTGTTAATCAACATATTCTACAAAATATTGAGCTGATCTTATTCTCATTCAAACTATCAAGATTGTAACATATCTTCCGTCTATAATTAAGTGCACCATATGCGCTTTTCAAGAAATAATGTATCATCGGTGATACTCGATGTGGATAGAGTGGATATGTAAAAGAAGGGAGGAGATCTCCAACAAGACCCCGTTACAGCGCCAACAGCAAAACACCAAAACATCCGATGACAAAACACAAAAGACGAGTATAGTATGAGACGGAAAAGAGACATACAACATGTAAACATCAAACACAAAAGACAACACATAAACCGACGAGACCAATGGGCAACTGGTGCCGACTTTGGACGTCCATTTCCCACGCAAGTAGCAAATGGTGTGGTTATCCTGGATAACGTGTGCACAACCCTCTCACTTCTCAAATTACCCAGAGGTCTCGAAGAACGTACAATTGTGGTGTAAAACAACCTCCTTACTGTGAATATATGAAGAGCGAATTCATAACCATGTTACTCGTTATGACTTATTATTTCTTTGAACGACAGATATTCCTCATTCAAGATTTACTTCAGTTTTATTTTCATGTATAACTATTAAAATTGATTGCTATTGATTATACATTTATTTGATTAATTTCAGGGTTATCCTCTGAACACGCCCATTCTTACTGTCGAGGCCAATGACGGTGACGAAAACCCAATTACTATCTACGAAATAATAAGCTTCAACATATCAATAGATCTGGCGGGAAACCATACTACATCGATGGTCGCCATTAATCAGACTTCTGGTGAATTATTCTTAACTGCATCCATTGATGTGAATTCAACAACAAATTTTGAAATTGAGGTAATTAATGTAAATAGTTTTCGTCCATATTTGTCCATATGATCATGTGGCTTTTTATGATTCAACTACTTATACATCTTATTTTAATCAAACTTTATGTTAAAGCTAACTTACGAAAAGGGTCATGTTTAAAACTAACAAATGAATTAATTGATTCATTTTCAATCTTCTATCTATATTGCCTTCCTTCTAAATGCCCAAATGAATAACTGCGTAATTTATTCTATTGCAGGTTGCTGTGAGGGCCTCTGATGGTGAAAGACCATCATTTAGAGACGAGGCGGTTGTTATCATTACCGTCCAGTATGATGACCCTAACAAGCATTTCCCTCGTTTTGCTAGAGGTGAGGATATTGTGATATAGTGAAATCAGCTTTGGTTATATAAATTCTGTTCTTAAATGATTTGTACCATCCAAACAAAGATTATACTTTATATCTTCCAAATGGAAGTAACCGGATGTGACAATTCTAGCGCGAATTGAAGCGACATGTGTTGCATGCAAACAGGAGATGCTGACTCTTCCTGGTCTCACTCCCATATCGGGAGTTCGTTTCTTTTCATGTAATTGGTTTTTTTCTTTGATTGCTTTGGTTTTTGTTTTATCCTGATTTTGTATGCCTTCGGTTTATGATTTTCTGAATTATCGGTTTTGTGATGTATATTGGGGTATGGTCATTATCCATATTTGTCATGCTATTGAATTTAGAAACGTATAACATTTGTACCACTTGGTGATTGTCACTGCTGGTGGACCAGTAGTCCTCGAGGGTTCATGTTGCCAAGTTCGATCAACTTCGATTGATCGTTTCTTCAATACATTCGACAATATCTGATATCAAAATTTCTTGACATTACTAAAGCATGTAGCTTCAATGTGACGACGGGACTCCATGACGGGCCCTGTCCAAACCTCTTTAGAGAAGACAGGGCCCCGACCACCTGTCCTCTCTGAATGTCAGTCGGACTCCTCGGGTGATTACATACATGAGCTCGCTACAGCCGGCAGAGCACGGACTGTATTACGCATGCCCTCTTTTTATATTCATTTACATATTCATCTGTGTCTCTGGGGCCTCTGCGTTTCGCGGTCTTGTTTGTGTGACGTCATCTTACAGTGAGGAGGTTGTTTTACACCACATTTGTACGTTCTTCGAGACCTCTAGGTAACTGGAGAAGTGAGAGGGTTGTGCGCACGTAATCCAAGATAACCACACCGTCTGCTATTTACTTGGCGGATGGCCGTCCTAAGTCGGCACCGGTTGCCCATTGGTCTCGTTGGTTTATGTGTAGTCTTTTATGTTTCTATGTTGTGAGTTGGTGTTCCTTGTCCCTTTTGCGTCTCTTTCTGTGAGTATCTGTTCTGTGTTTTTTGCATGGGTGTTTTGGGATTTTGCTGTGGGTGCTGCAACCTAGTGTTGTTGGAGATCCCCTCCTTTCTTCAAATCCTACCCATCTTGCTACGTCATTCAGTACATTTTTGGACATTATAACGCTCACACTCTTTGGTCATATTATGAGGATCACTGTCGAGAGTTAGGTACCCAAAACGTGCATGTTCGGTCCATGCTGCAAATTTATCTGCTCTTAAACGTAAACATCCACATTTTTTATCAAGCAGCGTCTTGACTTTCCTTATGGCAAGCAAAAAATGTAAATCTCCAGGTCGATGTTTAAACTATAGACGAAAAGCCAATTTGTGCAAGTGCAGTTTGTTTTAGTTTGTTTACACCATTAGGTGTGTCATGACATAGGACGAAAGCTGGAGGTCGATATTTCAAAATTAGAAAAGCATACTTTTAACCAATGAGTTCTCTTACAATAAATCTAAATGATAATCGGTACCGTGGTCTAGTGGATAGCGCGTCAGACTAGTAATCTTTAGATTGCTGGTTCGGGGGAGAGTCAAGTAATTCATTTTCGTCTATTTCCCCATAGGCCGCAATGTTAACGAAATCTTGTCGCATTTTACATATATTTTCAATGCGTACAATCTATACATGAAATTAAC
Source organism: Pinctada fucata (assembly GCA_028142955.1). Taxonomy (NCBI): domain Eukaryota; kingdom Metazoa; phylum Mollusca; class Bivalvia; order Pterioida; family Pteriidae; genus Pinctada; species Pinctada fucata. The sequence continues at coordinate 51,785,904 of AP027108.1, forward strand.
CGTCAATGCTAGCGAGTCAAAAATATGTCAGAATGAAAACGTTTTATCATTAGAACCAGAAGACAGGAAGTGTAGTTCAAGGTCACCCTAAAAACTGCACTAAATGGAGCAATTATTTTTACCCCTAAAATAGATTACTTTCTACAGCTTTTAGTTATTAATGAATGCGTTTTAAGGAATTTTCTCTGTATTAATGTAAAGAAAGAAATGTTTCTATTCTAAAGACACCAATTTTCTAATTATTGTCCAATCAGAACATTAGAAACATATTTATTTACAGGCTCGCATGTACCCTACACAAAATTGAAAAATCCTCTATTTTACCTGACTCTCCCCCATATTCGAGCCTTGCTAGGACCACGGGTCAGCCGACATATACTCTTCAATGCTCTGTGTTTATGCACAAAAATGTCCTTGCCTATGTATTTAACAGATCAAAATAATAAGTAACTCTTATTACAGCGCTATACACAAAAAAAGCATCCTTGGATGAAATCCAACCTGGTGACCTTCTTCTCACAGTGGATGCAATAGATGATGATATTGGAATGAACGGGAAAATAACATATACACTCCTTAATGGAAATATCAGGGTAAGATAGGTCATATTACAATGCTTATTGTGATCAAGAACACATAAACATATTAACATTATCAAAATAGAAATTATCGTTCGGTACGTTTTTGGGCATAGTAACTTTCACACTCTTTGGCCATATTACATTGATTAGATTGATGATCACTGACGAGGGTTAAGTATCAGAACCGTTTAACATCATTTCAACATTTGCTGTGTTAATTTACTTCGGATGACGATTGCACACCTTTCGAAAGTCATACTCTTTTGGAAAGATGAAGCCTACAATCCCTATTATTTCATCAAACTTTATATGAGTTAAAGAAGATCCTGACGATAATCTCAACAGCACTCACAATAGAGCACCAAATTGAGCATCGACGGACCCCTAGCAAACTAAAGGTAGGACCAGGTGCCCGGAAGGAGTAAGCATTCCCTGTTGGCTAGCCGCATCCGCCGTCGATAATCATGCACGAAAACGAAAACACATGAAAAACATGAATTGCACTGTCTGATGCCATTTCTATGTAGAAAGTGCTATGGCGACCATGTCAGGGAAAGTATTCAAAACACTTACTGTCAAACCCCTCGCGGGGAACTTTTTTACGAGCTCCACACGGCAAAGGGCATAAGTGTGACACAAATGAGTTAAAGAAGATCCTGACGATGATCTCAACCGCACTCACAATAGAGCACTAAATTGAGCATCGACGGACCCCCTAGCAAGCTAGAGGTGGGACCAGGTGCCCGGGAGGAGTAAGCATCCCCTGTTCGCTAGCCACACCCGCCGTCGATGATCATGCACGAAAACGAAAACACATGAAAAACATGAATTGCACTGTCTGAGGCCATTTCTATGTAGAAAGTGCTATGGCGACCATGTCAGGGAAAGTATTCAAAACACTTACTGTAAATTGGTTTTTATTCGTCAGGTACCAATTTTCGTCATTTTCGTCAGTGCCTCCCTTGACGAAATTACGTATCGACGAACATAAATACTTCCGACAAAATATAGTGTAGAAAGGAAAAATTACGACAGGCAAATGATAAATCATTGAAAACTGAATACGCACACAAAGTCGTATATAATGTACTTCTAATTACCAAATGATATGTTTTTCCAATAAGCTTTTGTCTAATTGTTTGTTTACCAATAATTGTTAAACAAACAATGAAACAAACGCATACAGCCTATCTGAATGTTAAGTTAGCATTTGCACAGAAGAATGTACATTTTAGGGACCCTTGGATGACGAATTTACGTACTGACGAAATGGTCATTTTGAAGGAATTGACGAAAATTGGTACTGACGAAAATAAAGCAATTTACAGTACTGTCAAACCCCTCGCGGGGTATGCTTTTACGAAGCTTCTTTCTCTAACTTGTGGAAACTGATAATAGATCTGAGGTATCCCCAGTATGACGCTGTTTCAGTGATCACAACGGAACACACAGTAAAAAAAATGAACATATCATCATTGAAACATGAAGATAAACAAACTATTCCACCACATTGAAGCCACGGGTGTTGCATGCAAGCAGGAAATGCTGACTCTTCCTGGGCACCTGGTGTCACTCCCATATTGGGGGTTCGATTCTTTTTATGTGGTGGAGGTTATTGTTTGTTTGCTTGTAGTTTTTTTAGTCCCCTACCGGCTCGCCGGAGGGGACTTATAGTTTCTACCCCGTTTGGCTGTCTGTCTGTCCGTCCGTCTGTCTGTCCGTCACATTTTAGTTTTCCAGACTTTATTCGCTGTTGTTCAATATAGTGAACTCATTTTTGGCATGTTAGTTAATCTCAATGTGATACAGATTAAGTTCGACTTTGGTTTCGATTCACCTTTCAACTTTTTACAAGAGTTATGGCCCTTGGACTTAACAAATTTCATGAAATTCTCAGTTTTTAGGACTTTTCTTCCAAGGTATTGCAGATATTGACATAATTTTTTACATGTGAATACATTTTAGTGTTATACAGCTCATGTTTGAGTTTGGTTTCGATTGACCTATTTTTACAAGAGTTATGACCCCTGGACTTAGAAAATTTCATGAAATTCTCAGTTTTCCGGACTTTTCTCTGCTGTTGTTGTAGATATTGAAATAATTTTTTATGTATGATTACATCTTAGTGGTAAACAGATCAAGGTCGAGTTTGGCTTTGATTGACTTATTTTCACAAGAGTTATGGCACTTGGACTTCATGAAATTCTTAGTTTTCCGGACTTTTCTTCCATGGTATTGCAGATATTGAAGTCATTTTTGGTATGTGAATATATCTCAGTGTGATACAAATCAAGTTCGTGTTTCAATTTGATTGAACCATTCCTACAGGAGTTATGACCCCTAAAATTATCAAATTTCATGAACTTCTCAATTTCCAGTCTTTCATGTCTGTTGTTGTAGATCTATATTTAGCTGATTTTCGGTATGCAGATACATTATAGTATGATAAAGAATAAGTTAAAGTTGGGTTTGGTTTATTTGTTCTTACAAAAGGTACTTCCTCATAGCAAATTTCATTAAATTTTCCTGCTTTCCAGACCTTTTTCTAATACACATATTGAACTTATTTCGATGTTGGATTCATCTTTAGGTGTATAAGTAAGGGTCAAGGCAGAGTTGAAGGACATTGATTAATGCCGGTAGGGGACTTATATGGCTTGCGATTCATAAATTTTTTATCCTGATTTTGTATGCCTTCGGTTTATGATTTTCAACATTATCGAGTTATTGTGTGTATGGATATATGGTCATTATCCATATTTGTCATCAATGGTTTGCATAATCTAATTAAGAGTGCTCAAACTTAAGTATTTAATGCTGTTTGCTCAATCTAGGACATATTTGCTGTAAATTCATCAAATGGAGAAGTGAGTCTACGTTATTGGTTTGATGATCGTACATATGTAGAATACGGTTTGGATACATTTGTACTGACAATTATGGCAATTGATGGTGGAATAATTCCCAAGTTCAGGTAATTTTAGTACTTTATATATTACATAACAACACTCATTTGTTTTCATCTGTGTTTTATTTCTTTCTTTCTTTTTTATAATTTTTTTTACTTAATTTTCATTTTAAATTCAGGTTAAAATGTTCATGTTGGAATTGATTTTCTACAGGCTTATTCTTTTGTCTGATGATGCAATAGTGTGCTAAATGTACATATTGTGCACCAACCTATTTTGTCATATTTCTTTCTTATTTCGAAAGCTAGTTAATTGTTGAATACAATTGATATCGTTTTTCTAGGTTAGGTAATTTTCCAACCCTTAATTGCAGTTATCTGATTTATGATTCTTTAGAGTACATGCACTCCCTTGGATATTACTCTATCTTCATATATTGGTTCCTTCAAAGAAAAAAAATTATCATTTTCATTCTCTAAAAAATTATACAGTGTTCTTGTATGCACGGCTTCCCCTATATTTTCGTTGGGAGATAAAGCGCAGATACTGCGCACTAACTTACACTTATTCTCCTTCTTTCACTATGATGAATTATTGAAACTGACAACTTGAATCTTAATTTTATCTTTTAGCTATACCAATGTCACAATAGAATTATCGGGAAGTCCTCCACCTTGCTCGGGGTTGACGTCTGAACAGGTCGGCGAAGATGATACGACAGAGAACAACGACGTGACATATATAGTCACGTTGTTTGCACTTATCACTGTAGCGAGTCTTCTGATGATCAGTAACACCATCTTCATTGTATTGTGAGTATATTTAATGAAATGAAGAAGGCATGTTTCCATTGAAAGAGTTAAAGAAGATCCTGACGATAATCTCAACAGCACTAACAATAGAGCACAAAATTGAGCATCGACGACCCCTAGCAAACTAGAGGGGGGACCAGGTGTCCGGGAGGAGTAAGCATCCCCTATTTGGTTAGCCGCACCCGCCGCCGATGTTCATGCATGAAAATGACAAAAATATCTAAAATACATGCACTGTCGGAGGTTATGTCTATATGGAAAGTGCTATGGCGATCATGTCAGGGGAAAATATTCAAAACACTTACTGTCAAACCCCACGCGGGGATTTCTTTTACGAACTCCCAAAAGAAACAATTCAAAATAATAATAGAAATAGGAATAATATGTAAACGAGCTTCAACAATACAACTGTGCAATAACGTTAGCAGAACACAAACGCAGGATAACATTTTTACAAAAAAAATTATGCTCCATTTAAAAAACACTTCTTCTAAGCATTGTAAGGATTTTCTACTGTGTTCTAATATCAAGATAAACGTGAACATATGTGTTTTCTTATTTTCCGTAGAAAGAACCGTAGGGAAAAAGGTTCATTCTAACCAAGTTCTATACTGGAGATATTTCACAATTAATCATACAATACGTATTAAACCTATATCGGCTATAGGTTGGATAGATAAACAATTATAATGTCTCAATTTATTAAAAGATGCACCACTTTCCAATGAATAGTTATAATGATTATCGTCTTTAAACAGTCAAAATTCCGTTTAAAACGTTCAAAATGTTCATATTTGTTAGACAGTCTTTATCTAACTGTGTATTGAATACTCAGAATCGCTTAAAATACGAGGCAATTTTTTATGTTTGATCATTGTTTAATTACAGAGTTGCGTCCTTTATTTGTTCTTTGGCATCATTTTAAGTCATATTCAGAATTTCCCTTTTCGTTTATTCATTTTATGATAGATATTTCGACCTCAAGTATAACTTGATAATATTACAAGATAATATATTACATTATCTAGATTAAGGATCACTGACAAGGGTTAAGTACCCGAAACGTGCATGTCTGGTCCATACTGCTAATTCATCTGGTCTTAAATGATGCTATTGAATATGAAGACGTTTAATATTCATTTTATGATAGATATTTCGACCTCCAGAATAACTTATTCTGCACTCACATTATTACAGTGGAACACGTATGTCAATTTCAATCATTTCAAAATTGTTATACTTTATTCTCAGATACTGTAAGCAGCAGTCTGTTCCTGATGTTGACAATACGTCCACTCGTTCCAACCTTCGCTTCGATATTGGTAAAAGATTCCACTCTAACTCCTTTAGCTACTCCTCAAACAGTCAGCCAGCTTTCCCCTACAGCGTTGCCTATATGGGTAACTATGGCGAGGTATGTATGTGGAAGATTCTTTAGTCAACTGACTTTTATATGAATTCAATTTGCCATTAATAATGATAAAGCAAATGGTGTAGCTTACGTCTTTCGGTATATTTAGGACATAGTTTTCACAGATTTTGGTAATATTACATTGTTTAGATTGAGGATCACCGACGAGGGTTAAATATCCGAAACGTGCATGTCTTGTCCATGTTGTGAATTTATCTGCTCTTAAATGTAAACGTCTTCAAATTGAATGATGCTTATGAATTTGAAGACGTTTTAAAACATTAATTAATGCTACTTTATTTGCGCGTCTCCGTAGGACGAATTGAAATGTTTGCTACTCATATGAATAAATCTACTATATATACCTTTAACGGTATCGACGACACGCAACTTTTTCTTATCTCACTGCGCAAAAGATTTCAAACGATCCTTTCCAGACGGTGCAGTATTTTTTAATTGTGTAGCAATGATTAGATAAATGACTGAAGTTAATGATTGAATGATTGACTGAGTCGTTGACTGATTACCATGAGAAGTTTCCTAACTAGCAATGAAGAATTATTCAATGATTGGCTATGATTTTTTGATGGCCTAACAAATGCCGTGCAACAAGTGGGTTATACGATTTTACTATATTTGCATTTTGATGGCAGACAGAATAAGGCAAATGTAGTATAATTTTTAAGGAATGAAAAAATATCATACATGCTGGGCAATGAAAAAAATTCTTGGTATGAGAGGGTAAGAAGTTAAAAATCTTCAGAATTTAATATGGAGACAATATCGTGGGATCTTTCAATTCTACATGATGGGGCATTGGAAGCACTAGCCAAAATTAAAGTAATGCACCAGCTACAAAGAATCTGGACATATGACGTTTCCGATTTTCTGAATTACCGATTTTGTGCTGTATACAGAGATATGGTCATTATCCATATTTGTCATTAAGACATGTTTCTTTCCATTTACAAGGCTACTTTATAACATATTGAGAAAATTTCCAAACGCGAGTTTGTTCAATCAGTTTTAATGTCAAGCATCCTTCATAGAAAAAAATTCAGTTATAAAGATAAACCATATTATATTTTCTTTAACAGGATTATGGAAGTCGTCAGCCCTACAGCTTACTTGCGAAGGACTTTCAGTAAGATTTCATCCTTGCATCATTTCACTTGTATATTGCATTTGAAAAAAATCACATGAACATATATTTATCTCAGGCACGTTCGCGTGCTGAATATTTTTAAAATGGTACGAAATTATGTAGTTTTAAGATAACATGCTTGGCCAAATAATACCTTCTTTGACCCGAGCAAGCTTTGGTCACTAAAGAATGAGGGGGTTAAAGAAACCCCCCTCACTTTGGAAATTGCAAAATCCCAATTTTTTCCTCATTTCAAAAACATAAATATAGGCTTAAATGTTAAACGTCTTCAAATTCAAAACCAACTCCAACCCCCTTCCACTCCTCCGATTGAATGAACCTGGGAATGAATTCTGGTCCATGCTGTAAATTTATCTGCTCTAAAATGATGCTAATGAATTTGAAGACGTTAAACATTATAGGGGTATTCCGACCTTGCATTTCCTATAGATCTATAATTTTAAGAAAGTGCTAAATGTGTAAATCATGATCATCTTGATTTAATTGAAACGTCATAATAATTTGTTGCAGACAGGAGCGTTTTGATGAACCAGACTACAACATTCCCCATCGACATGTAGCCTCTTTTCAAACATCTGATCAACGTGGACCTCCGAATCATGTCCCCAGACGAAATATCGTCTATCGAAGTGCCTCTGACCCTACCGGATGGGCAAATAGACCATATTCCACAGGAATGATCGAGTTACCACCGGACTATCCATATAGTACGGAATTTCCTGCTTTACCTGAGCCTAATGTAGATTATCCAGTAGAAGACAATTCGCCACAGTTACCTCCAAGGCGCAGTACTTCTCGAGGATTGCGAAGAACTGAAGTCTCTAATGATAGAGAATATGAGCGTAGAAGAGTTGCCCATCTGTATCCCTCCGTGCCCCTTTATGGATCAATCATATAGAAATAGATAATCTCTGCTAATCATGTCCTGCCTTACAAAGTTATCAAAGCGTCATTACTAGAAGCATTTCATGCGCCGCATGTCACATGTCACATATATCCCGTATCAAAAGTCTATTGATTTCTTATACATGACATTTCATGACACTTCGCACGTCGTACTTCGAACTTCGCACTTTAATTATGATAGAAAGTTTTATAAGTTGGTTGCCAGAAGAACAGGAAGTTCAACATACCAATTTCATTGAGTATACTAATCAAAATATAGATGACTCCACTGATGAATGTATACGTGAACGGCAGCTGTGCCACTGATCATTCAATGTTCGAAGTGCGAAGTACGAAGGTCGAAGAGCCAAGTCCGTCACTGTGAAAAAAAGTATAAAAAAATAATAATAGAAGCATACTCCATAAACTTCTCATATGAAACTTTGATGATATGTTGCGTTGTAATGACGGATGTTTTGAATCGGTGAAATTGTAAATTGTTGTAATTGTACATGGAGATATATTTTGAATTCTATGTAAATTTTTCGATGAATTATATATGTATCAAATTAAGTCATGAAGTTATCGAAATGTAATATATTGATTATAGAAGTTTTTTTTTCCATCTCATATCACATATCAGGACTCAATTTGCGGTGTAGTGACTGAATAATTTTTCCTTTTATTATCAATAGCCTCAGAGTTATTTGAAGAGAAAATGTTTTGAAAGTGAGAGTGAAACTTGTTGTAAATATACATGTAGATGTTTTTCTTAAGTCATTCTTCAAGTACCGGTATTGAATCGTCTCATGATTTTTCAGTATTGTTGATTAAAGATAGAAATATTTCAGATATCATAATTTGTTCAATTCTTCTATGCTAAAACAAAGTAGGGGATCTCCAACAACACTAGGTTGTAGCAACCACAGCAAAACTCCAAAGCGCCCAATGCAAAAACACAAAAAGACACGCACAGAAAGAGACGCAAAAGGGCAAAGGAACATCAACTCACATCATTGAAACATTGAAACACAAAAGCCAACACGTAAGCCAACGAGATCCGTGGGCAACCGGTGCCGACTATGAACGGCCATCTGCCAAGCAAGACGATGACGATGAATACCAATTGACCTTATTTCAATATTAAGAGTCGAGATTCCACTGTCGCGAATGTAGAGGAGAATGAGCTACGATCAGATGCGAATTATCAATCGGGTCACATTCTGGTCTGTTTTCGTGAAGTATCTCTTGGCGCGATAGGCACACGATAGCGCCGCGAATGCAACAAGAATATGTGATTGAGACACGACTTTAAGCCGTTAGCGCTGCGATGGAGGAGATAATTAAGACACGACTTTAACCCGATAGCGCTACGATCATGAATGTAACAAGAACAAAACCAAAATCATTGCAAATTTATCTGGTGTTAAATGATGCTATCGAATTTGAAGACGTTTAACATTCTAATAATATGAAATCATTATATTTCACGGGGTCTCAATTTTCGTGGATTTCATGGATAGCCTCATCCACGAAATTACATCCCCAACGAATAATTGTACGAAAAGTAATAATGCGGAAGGGTTCCATCTCTATACCTTCTTGAAGAAAACTTAAAACCAATTTATTAGCACCAGACACGTGTTTCGAATATGAAATTCTCACCAGTGATGCCTCCAGCCGAAATGCATTTTATAAGCCGCTAAGATTCATTTCACTAGCGCCCTTTGATGTTTTATTTTTATAATTTTAATTTGTACAGAGAGTACACGGTGCCAACTTTCCTGTAGGGTCGATTCAGTAGCATATCCAAATAAAATCCATGTTCAAAATCGCATTGGATGGATGCATGGTGCTAAGACGTTAACCTCCTTTAATTTCGATAATATTTTTGGATTAGATTACAAGTTTGCGAAATAGCCAAATAATATATAAAATGATGTCAAATTGATTAAGTGCCAAAACAAAGCTTCTTTCATGCGACAGAGCTGGAAAGAAGTAATTGATACACTTCAAAACATCGAATATCACGGGGATCGATCTTAATTGCCCACACTGCAACAGGAAATAAGTATTTTATATTAATAATGCGGAAGGGTTCCAACTCTATACCTACTTGAAGAACATTTCAAACCAATTTATTATGCACCAGACACGTGTTTCGAATATTAAAAAATTGGAACATCTTTTAATAATATTGTGGACATGCACATACGTTAATTGCTATTAATTACAATGTTTGTCAACTCTGTTTTTACAACTGTTTGTCACAAGTCAACCTTACGAAACCCCTTTGTATGTCACATTTCAACGACATCTTGTAGTGAGTGGCAATAAGCCAGTTGACATGGATGGACTTTAAGTGCGGCATCCACGAAAGTACGTCCCCACGAAAAAACTGAATCTTACGAATCCCCAAAAAATAGGCCCCACGAAAATAAATGATTTCACTGTATACCCTTGGTTGACTTTGACCTCTTTCCATTTTGTTTTCTCTTTGAAAGCATTGTCTACATGTTCTTAATGACAAATATTGATAATGACCGTATCCCTGAATACGAGGGTTGTTCGAAAAGTTCGTAAACAATCGCAATATTTCCTATATGCGTGACAGTAAGTGTACAATTTTCTTACCAAACATTCATGAGGTTAATTGCAATTAATCTTTACAATACCAAGGTAATTGAAATATTCTGTCATTTAAATCATTTTCTTTCATTATATGTCGTGACGTTTAGCGGCGTAATACGAAAATTGAGATATCTTAGATTATATACACACACAGTTGATTCCTTTATTATTTCTAAATTCGGACGCAGAAAAAGTCAATGCATGTACTTTATTGTTTTACAGTATTTGAAAGTTGTCATACTCAAATTTGAGCTTGTTACGATACACTGGTATTTAGATATCACTATCACAAGAAGCGTCATCGAGACGTAAGAATGGTAAAATGAAGTTTTCCCTGCAATTTTTAAACGACGTGGAATCATTGAACTTTTATTCAAGTTAATACAAATTCCATAAAAGATCTTTTACATTTTGTAGTTGGCTATGGACTTCATGAAAAATGTTTCGAGCGAACGTCAGTATGCATACAATTTGCAACGAAGATGAAAAAGTGATAAAAATTCATTCAAAGAGAATGGTTTGAACATCCTAAAAGAACAAAACTGGCCGATCCAAACGTTCTGAAATGTAATTCTTGATGCATCGTCTGTGAACAGATAGAAAAGACCAGGGAATAATTTTAGCGCATTATTGTCTAATTTAATCTGTATGGTTTATTTTAGAACCGACTAAAATTAAATAAACGACTCCCCCCCCCCCCCCCCCAAAAAAAAATTATTTCAAATTTAAAGACAGAACAAAAGCAGAAAATTGCTAATTACTCCGTACTTTGCATAACGTCGTTTTGGACGCCATTTACTGCGCCGTTCTCCGAAGTGACTCCTAAAGAAATACACCGTTTTTCTTTGCTAATGGACCAATTGCTTTGCATTTTGCACAATAAGAATATGCAATCTTAAGGAATAAATTAGTATATAATCAAAATGTTTAACGATAACGATAACATTTTTATTAAACTTGTCTACGAATTTATCGAACAGCCCTCGTACAGCACAAAATCGATAATTTAGAAAATCAGAAACCGAAGGCATACAAAATCTGGATAAAACAGGAACCAAAGCAAACAATAAACAAAAACCTCCACCATATGAAAAGAAGCGAACTCCCGAAATGGGAGTGAAACCGTGTGCCTTACATATTTATCATTCTGTCGTGTCGTGTGTTTATGTATGACTATCGTGGCAATATCGTGTCAAGATCTTGGCTGATTTTCGGGAGGGGTTTCAGTTGCGTCACATTCTAGGCGCATTCGCATCACATTTGTCAGATTCTTTCTTGTCGGGGCTCTATCGTGGCTTATTCTCCTGGAGGAAAATGCAATGCGAATACACTGCGCATGTGCCGAGAGTGTGAGGCGAATAAAAATTCAGACGCGAATGTTTTAAACAGTTTGAAACATTCGCGTCGTTGCTGCGAACAGAAGAGAATACAGGAAAATATGACACTATTGTGACATGACGAAACAAGAATGCCCGCAATTGAGAGGAAAATGCGCTACGATTAAACAAAATCACCTAATCGTAGCTCTATCGCCTCGGATCTGTATTCCCGACACTACGAGCCCAGCTTATAAGCAAATTTATGATATATAAACATGAATGATGTCTTAATTCTGAAGCTCAAGTGTCCCTATATATTGGTCACTTATTAGAGCATTAGTTAACTCCTATAATTTATAACATCGTATACCTAGAATCATTGTATTAACCTTCGCTACTTTCGCGTTCGGCCTCATACCGCGAAAGTTTGTGTCAGTAAATATAAATACAAAGGCATCCTCAAAGAGAGAAGTAATTGATTCGTGAATCATTGTCCATGCAAAAAGGTTTACTCCATTCTATAATCAGGATGCAGATGTGACAGTTCTACTGAATTGAAGCGACGGGTGTTGCATGCAAGCAGGAGATGCTTAGTACTCTTCCTGGGCACCTGGTCTCACTCCCATATCGGGAGTTCGCTTCTTTTCATATGATGGAGGTTTTTGTTTGTTTGCTTTGGTTCCTGTTTTATCTTGATTTTGTATGCCTTCGGTTTCTGATTTTCTGAATTATCGATTTTGTGCTGTAGACAGGGATATGGTCATTATCCATATTTGTCATTCATTGAAGAAGGTTGTTACCGGAAATTTAGATGATGCCCTATGCGTCTTGTCTCCGAACGGAAACATTCGGTCGCCTAATACAGACAAAGTACTAGCAGCAATCAAAATAAAATGCCCATTTCCCTCTGACAAACAATCTCCTGTTCACTACAAGCTACCAGAATATTACTAGTTCGATCAACTTCGGTTTATCGTTTCTTCAACGCATTCTAAAAATTCTGTGATCAAAATTTCTTGAAATTTCTAAACGTGGGTCCTGTAGCATCATACCCCACCCATTCTGCTACGTCTTTCGGTACGCTTTTACGACATAGTAACTCTCATACTTTTTTTGGCATATTACATTGTTTAGATTTAAGGATCACTGACGAGGGTTTAGTACCCGAAACGTGCATGTCTGGTCCATGGTGCCAATTTATCTGTTCTTAAATTATGCTATTCAATTTGAAGACGTTTACAATAATAAAACCACGAAAGAAAGTACCAGCGAATGATTCTACTTATACAGTATATACTGATAGTTTTTGTTCTATTTCTGGGGTATGCGACTTTCATCCAAAATAGTATCGAAATTATAGGAGGTTAACATCTTAGCACCATCCCTGCAATGCTCTTTTGAACATAGTGTTGCATGCAATCAGGAGACGCTGACCCTCCCCTCACTTCGGAATGTTGTTCATTCCAGGGTTTGCAGCCGTTCCGATGGGAATTCTCACGATTTGGCCTTGTCTTCTCGACTTTGAGACTGAAAAACTGTTAGGTTCTTCTTTGATGTTTATTTCACTGACTTTCACTATATGTTAAACGTCTTCAATTCTATAGCATCATTTTTAGAACCGATACATTTTCAGCATGGACCAGACATGCACGTTTCGGGTATTTAACCCTCGTCAGTGATCCTCAATCTAAACAATTAATGCAATATGCATGGCCAAAGACTGTGAAAATTATGTCCAACAATATACCAAAAAACGTAGCAGGATGGGTGGGATATGATGGTACAGGACCGATGATTGAGAAATTTCAAGAATTGTGGTAAGAGAAATTTTCGAATGCGTTGAAAAGACAGACGATCAATATTTACCGTCACTAGGATCTATTGACCATTCGACAATTTCTTTTAACCTGAACGTATAAAGTTTTAAGGATATGACGACAAGAAAAAAAATTATACTTCATGAAGAAATATTAGCAACAGATCGAAAACATAAACTGGGAAACTGAACTGGAGGAACAATCTATGGATAATGCTTGGAACCCAAACGAAAATGTTTCCTAATAAATCGTGTCAAAATCATGCTAAAATCGTGTTAAAATCGTGGATTCGCAATTTATTAGAACGATTTCAATCTGATTTATTAAATAAATCGTTCTGAAATCATGGTTAGATGCTATGTAAAATATGATTTCAGAACAAATCATGCGATTTGAGAGCAAAATCACACGATTTGAGAGCAAATCACATGATTTGAGTGCAAATCATGTGATTTACATATGATTTATTAACTTTAAGTAAATGATGCCATGATTTTGAAATGGTTTATTAACATATCCTGCAAACATCTACAAGAGAAAGTCAAAGACACGATTTTAACATGATTTGTTTCAATCTTGGTCAGTCATTGCCTGACTCTATCAGATGCATCTTGGGAAATTTAATTTGATTTGTGGCTCCTTGAAGAAAGAAGTGTATATTGATTAAGCTTTTGTTTGTGAGGGAATAGACAACAATGTACTTGATGACTGTATGTGCCTTATTCAAGTAAGTTTGCATTTTGTTAAAGTTGTAATCATTGATGTCATTGTTTTCAGTAAACATGGTAAAATAAAATTTAGAAAGATAGCAATGCAGATTTGACATTGAATGGAAACCTGTTTAGAAAGCAAAAACTCTTTAGAAAAAAATGATGTACATATAGAAACATCAATGTTATATATATACTTTTACACATCAGTATACACTCAGGAGTAATTACTTGAACAATGCTAAGTAACATATATATTTCAGAAAAAAATTTAAACGAATTTTGAAAATTGCATGACTTAATTTATATTCTTAGTTTATATAAATGCACATGCATACATATAAACTAAATCATATCATTAATCTTTCAAATGTGTTTTAACTGAAAGTTTGTAGCAATACCTTATGAAAAAAAAATTCCAGGGAAATATTATTTAGGTCAGACTCTGAACTTCCTATTCATCTTGGGTCAAAGTAACCTTTGGCAGTACAGATTCAGGACACGATTTGCAAGAAATCATGCGATTTTGTCACGATTTATTAGACTTCTTATATAAACACGATTTAAGAATAAATCATGCGATTTCAACACGATTTATTAGTGAAACACGATTTACATCCAAATCATATATCCATGATTTCTAATAAATCATGCTTCCATGATTTTAACACGATTTATTAGAGGCACGATTTATTAGCTCATTTGCATACGAAAAAATCGTGCGATTTTGGCATGATTTATTAACACGATTTTGACACGATTTATTAACACGATTTATTAAGCATTTTTTTCTGTTTGGGAATAACTTTATGTCAAAAATTACCAATATTTTTAAGGAGAATGTATCGGAGAGAACCCCGAGTGCAAATTCTAAGTATTACCAGTCTCCATGGATGACCCAGGAGGCTAGAACAGCGATCAAAACCAAAAGGAAATAATGGAGAAATTTTATCTATTGTCCAAACACATACAATAGGTATAGATATAAACTGGCAAGAAATGAGGCAGTTATATATAGCCTACCAAGTTACGGAAGCAAGGAAAACATAATTATATATAAGAACTGATTATCGCAGAAAGCATAAATCATACCTGAAATCTTTTTGGAGGTATATCAAAAGCTAAAGTAAAGACAAGGAAACCATACCAAACTTAGAGTATAATTGGGAAATTATCGATTCAGAAATTGAAAAAGCAACGTTACTAAATAATTACTTTACGTCTGTGTTCACCATGGAGAGCACAACAGACCAACCGTCCCTAGATGACAGACATTTTACAACAGTGCTAGATGACATCGATATATAGAGAGAAGAAATACAAAAATTCCTTCAGAATTTAAACCCATCCAAACCACCAGGAAACGATAACCTGCACTCCAAGGAAACGGCAAAAGAAATTTAGGTCAGCTTCTTTCAATATTATGCAGACTCTCCTTAGACCAATCAGTAATACCAACACAATGGAAACAAGCAAATATAACAGCAATCCATAAAAAGGAAAACACCATCAAATTACAGACCCATTAGTGGTTAACGTCTTCAAATTCATTAGTCTCACTACATTAGCATGTAAAACGATGGAAAAAGTCCTAAAAGAGATCAACTTGTTAAATACATGAATTCTAACAATTAATCATCAGCACGGATTCAGTTAGGTTACTCATGTGCTACGCAACTTATCCTAGTACTGGACATCAAACTTAGACAGATCAAAAAAGACACAGACGTGGTATACCTTGATTGACTTCCAAAAAGCTCTTAACCAAACTTAACGTATATATGGGATCAGGGCCTTCAAGGGTAAGGTTCTCAATTGGATAAAAGAATTCTTAACAAATAGGAGACAACGGGTCGTACTAAATGGACAAAACTCAGGCTGGACAGATGTAACTTCCGGAATTCCACAAGGCACGATATATTAGGTCCCATACTCTTTTCAATCTACATTAACGATCTTCCGGCAGCAGTCGAAAACGCAGTCAAACTCTTCGCAGATGATACGAAACTCTACGGCCAATTAGTCAACATCCCAAATGAAGAATCAAAGGTGCAACAGGATATCACTAAACTCACATATAGGTCTGATAAATGGTTACTCTTATTTAATGCAGACAAATGTAAACACATGCATATAGGAAAAAATTACCATGCAACAAGTTATTCTATGGGTGAGAGAGAAATTTCTAAAACTAATTGTTAAAGAGACCTATGGGTGTAATGATAGACGACCAGCTAAAATTTCAACAACATATATGTAAGAGTTAAGAAAGCCAACCAGAAATTTTAATCATTTGGACAAAAACTCTTTCGTCAGTCTATACAAGGCGCTTGTGAGACCCCATTTGGAATATGCGTCAAGTGCATGGAGTACAATTTTTAAAAAGAATGCAATAGCCATAGAAAACACCCAAAGAAGGGCAACCAAAATACTTCGAGGAATATCAAATCGCTCATACCCTGAACGGCTGAAATATTTGGGATTACCTTCACTAGAATGCAGAAGGATCAGATCCGTTATGATCCATGTTTACAAATTTCTAAACAACATAGACAAAATGGATGGAAACCTACTAAAAATAAATGAAAATTCAAGGACAAGAAGATATAACAAAATACTCCTGAAGTCACACAGTTGACTAAACGTACGGAAATTTAGCTTCACAGAGAGAGTAGTTAACACGTGGAACAAATTACCATCAGAAGTAATAAACGCCAAAAATATAAACGTATTCAAGTGTCAGTTAAATAAACATTGGAAGAACCAGGAGATTAAGATCAACCCAGCTTGCCTCATTTCTTACTCACAGCCGGAACTCATACAAATATCAAGCCACAGAACAAAAACAGACCTGGAGAGTCAAGAGACTATTGGATAGGACTTTCAACTAGGTAACAGGTAACATGAGGGAGGGAGGGATGGCTTATTGTCAACCCTCGTGTTAGAATTTTGCTTGTCCATGACTCAGCAAACCTCGTCATGGACTTCCAAAATTTGTACTCAGGTTGAGAAATCGCCATCCCTCCGGTACCCCCACCTACAGGAGGGGGCACAGTGGCGAATTCATTCAACTGGAAGGGGGGGGGGGGGGCACGGGGGCACGTGCCCCCCTCCTCCGGCAGTGCCCAAAGAAGGGACACTTATGACATGCTTTTGGAAGCATTAATTACTGTTTCCGTAATAAATCTATGAAAGTAGTCAGAAATAGCCCCAAAACACCACAGAAACCACCGATTTGAGTAAATTTTCCAAAAAATTCTCGGCGATAGATAGTCATGTCTATTTTCTGTACGTGGACGTACACACGTTTCGGAAACAACCTACATTGAATCATGTTCATACCGAATTTTCTTTATCCGAGGGATGAATCGAGAACTTAATTTATATCCTATGCAAGGCATATTTAACACGCATATTTCTTGACCAAATCTTCGATACAACCTCCTATAAAACTTACATTTTTTTAACTCTAAATTTGAGGTCGTGATCAATCTTTTTAAAATGAACAATTGAAATTGTTTTGGCCAGATTTAAACCGGCTACTTCCAAGAGTTTTGAAAAGATAAAAACGCATGTTTTTCTTTATTTTTAGAATCGAAGTTATCATGATTACATTTTTGGCTAAGCCACTAGGTAAATCAAAAATATAATCATGATAGAACTGCCAAGAAATAATTAAACCTTTCAATCTGAACGATGCAGGGAATGGGGCACCCGTGATCTCTAGTTTGTCAAGGAAATTTATCATTTACAAGGGAATTTTTTGGGGTCTGTATGGGGCCGAAATTCGGTAAAAAGAGGCACTTTTCACCAATTTTAGACCTAAAAATTCCCAATTCAATCTTTTCTCCAAAACGAGAAATTCATTTCCAATTTACGTATCATTAACTGAAAGGAAAACGAAAGTAGAACAAACATGCTCTAGGAGGGATTCAAAATATAGACAATCGATATGATAAGGGATAATTTGCATGAATGTATCTTTTTGTTGTTTGAAATTTATTTCCCAATTTAGGTTAAATGTTGCAAAATTCCCAATTTCATCAGCCCAGGCTCCTGACATCAGGGGCTAGAAAAAAAACCTGGTAATTACTTATTTTCTTTACCTTTATACAAATATTAACAAACAAGCGCGGATCTAGAGTGGTTAGGGGGGGGGGGGGCAAATCCTGCCTGGAATTTGCATAAAATGCTGATTTTCCCTAGTTTTACGAGAATTTATGGCTGGATACCCCTCCCTCCCATGGGCTGACCTCTCTGCCCTTTCAAAACTTCTCCTGATCCGCCCGTTTCTTTAGGAAATCCTGAGCACGTTGACTTAGACTTGCACGCCGTGCAAGAACAGTACAGCATCGGAAAATTTCGAAATTTTTCAAATATATTCTACATAAATAATGATTATTGTTACTGACACTGACTGAATCATGCGCGCCGAATCCCTTCTAAATTAGTTCAAATGCGCTTCAGATGCCACCAAATTGCTTCATTTTTCCAAAATTTTCTCGGGGAGCCCCCCCCCCCCCGAACCCCCACCAATGGGAGGGGAAACCCCATCCCATACCCTCCCCTACTCGGCCCTTCGAGCCTCGCAAGTGATATCCATAAAAATTGTACGTGCCCTCCGGCATTTGGGGTTCTGGATCCGCCCCTGGGGCAACTCCCTCCCGTATCCTCCCCCGCTCGGTACTTCGTGCCTCGAATCGACCCTTTGGGTCGATACACCCCCCCCCCTTCCCCCACTTCACACTCTGGATCCGCCCCTGCTTCCTCATGGTGGTGTAAAATCACATTCTTCTTACACTTCTTTTGAATTTTTAGCTGTCAATCCCCTTATATTCTTATCATTTAATTTCCATTGTCATTTTCAAGAAACGAAGATTCTGATTGGCTGAGAAATTTTGTTGATACATCGATCAACACAATTTTTTCACGGAAGTATATTTATAGCTCTATTTTTAGAACTGGGGGTTGCCTCAAACACGAATGAACTCGTTGCTGAAAAAACAATTTGTTGATGTTTGCTTATCATTTCTAGGGTACCATTTCGTTTCTACTTACTCAAAAGTTAACAGTGCATGTAGAATTTGCTCAAACTTGTCCTTATTCCAAAGATATAGAGAGACGATCGTTCGCTGTTTGAATCATGGCGGCTGCTATAACTTGTTTTGGCAGACGTATCACTGCAAAACCTTCCGACTTACGAAATATAGTGCGGTGATTGATTGTTTTTAGGTCAAAGAAAACAATCTGTTTTCCATAATTAAATGATAAGAAATGAATCTTATATTTTTTCTGTTGATGCAGGTATCACCCGAAAAATTGGACAGAAAACTTTTGCATCAACGCGCTACGCGCATTGATGCAGTTTTCTGTCCAATTTTTCGGGTGATACCTGCATCAACAGAAAAAATAGAAGATTCATTTCTTAAATCCTTTTACCTTTTAACATCTCCGCATCTTCTACAGATACTCTAAACACATCGCACGAGATCGAAAGAGTAGGAAGTCGATACTTCGTAATCGAAAGACAAGATGGCCGACCCTGACGGTCGGCTGTCACCAGCTTGCTTAGACGATCTGGAAGATGAATCTTTAGACCCCAGAATTCAGGTCCTTGTTATGATTGATGATAAATTGTATCAGGAAGTAGTTCGGTGCTGGTTCCAGGCCAGTTTCTTGACGATTTTGTGGTTTTGTTTCACGACAATCTTGACATATAATATATCATTTACTGTCGGCTCACTTCGTAAACTGGATAAACGAGATTTTGATAACTTTGTCATGCATCAATAAGCCTTTTTCACGTAACTGCGTTACTACCATTTTGTGGACGGCAAGTACCGACTCTCGTTACGTCACAGTTAAAAATTGATTGTCCTTGACGTCATATTGCAAGAAAAGTACTTATTTTGCCGTGCATCAATCCATCACACTTGATGACTACATAACGGCGCAATGCGCAAACAGACCATAAAATTTAAAAGAAAAAATTTAAAAGGATAATAACTGGTCCACAGTTATGTGAAAAAGGCTTAAATTAAGGCATGTCATTTCTGAATGAAGGAATTTCAACGATTTTATGATAACCATATTGAAATATAATATTCATGTCACGTAATCATTTTATGAAGGAAAATTAATAGGTCTGTGATGAAAATCAAGATTTATGCTTATTTGAAAACTTGGTACAAATGCCGGAAATTTGTTGCTAAAAATAGCACATTTGTAAAGAAAATACAAATAGTGTACTTGAAATGCACTCATTTGATTTTTATTTTACTTTTCTTTGTTACATGTGTATTATACAATAAAACAGGTTAGAAACATTTATAAAAGTAGAATTTGATAAAGTGCTTTCTTAAGTACTACACGTAACTTCATCGATAATTTAAAATTTTCTAGATTTTACACAAAAATAATGAAAACCATCCAAGTTAAGGTCAATATTTCAGAGATACCGAATTTCAACGATTTTTCCAAACACACAGTAACATGTGCTCCTATGGAAGTCTTTTCAAAATATTGAAGAAAAAGTATATGTCCGTGTTCAAATAAAAGAGAACAGACGCTCACAAATAGTGTCATTTTGTGGTTTTCTTGAAAAAGTGTCAGAGCTGAAAATTTGCCTTATTTTGGGTGGAATTTAAACAATTTATAATTTTTTGGTATTCATCAGCCATACCTTATAAAAAAGCTTAAATCAATAATATTCCATACGTAAAACAAAATTCATGGGTAATTTCTGACGTAAATGAAATCCGAATAGTTAAAAAAAGTACCTCCACTACAATTCTTACAGAAATTACAGCAAAGCATTTTCTTACGCACACATCATTCATTTTAGATAAAATTTTCAAACATGGCCGCTTTAATGTGTCTAATGAATTAAAGTCTTAAAAAGAGTAAGAAATGATACATTGGCCATAATAAATTGAAATATCTATAAAAGTCAAGCTCAATGAGTGCCAAAACAGGAGATGCGCAAGAACAGTAAAAAATCATGACCAATGACGCACCTTAAGGAGGTCCAGGACAGCCAGACTTAAATTTGATCCTATCATTTAATTTTCCTAAAAATTATAAATGTTAATAATTGAAACATACTTTTTCTACATGCAAAGTTTCATCAATTTTTTACTGTTTGTTTTGAAGCTACGAACATACATATATACCGCATATATACCCATTGAAAGCCCCAAAGTGGGCCATAAATGTGACGTTAGAATTGATACACTTTAGGTAATGAAAAACAGTTACAACTCTTCAGTAGAGGCAGAATATTAACAAGTTCTGTCATTTAGATATGATGTGGGCAATCGGATATGTATAGAATTATACATGATCACTAAGACTTATAAAAGAAATTGTCGAAAGGAGACAAATTTATGTCTATTTTCAAAAACGTCTTTGAGTTGCTAATTTTTAATCATAAAGTCCGTTTATCTAAAACCCTATCATTTATTTTCCGTTAAAACTTGATATTATCTTCTTCATATGTCAAGTGAACCACCGATAAATTCCTATTGAAATTTGACCATCAGTTTTTAAGTTATAGTGATTTTGTTACCCCCTCCCCTTATTTCTAGTTCTACGCTACCTAATCCTGACATTCTTGCGAAAAACGCGCCAATGTCGCCGTTTCTATTGTGACGTCATAATTGATCCAGAGCTTTCCGATGGGGTTCTTTCGGATACTGGAAACCCCCTTAAAATAAAATCTGTATCATTGAATAGATCTCGCTTAGTCGTACATGTAAGTTTTGGTATATGTTACATGGTAGAGGGTTTATGCAATCATATACAGACAAAATAAGTTTTAGATAGGGGGTTTTCAATGTAAAATTTATCGTGACGTCGTCGAGTTTAACATTGAGCCTATGGAGAGCGTCATGACGTCACGGGAAAAATTAACATGGGAAATGGCCCATCTAAAACTTGTTTTGTATATATAGTTTGATTGGATGTACTCACTATCATATAACATATACCAAAATTTATGACTAAGCGAGATTTATTGAATGGTATCAAGTTCATTTAAATTTTTGCATCATAAAGCAGTCAAAATCGTGTTTATTCAGTTTCTGAAGTGAGCCGCGCGGACAGTAATTACAGTGCAATGAAGACGTAGTCCGAAAAGTCTGATGTGGGGCAAATTGTTCCTATTTGGTTGTTTGTTGTTTCCCCCAATAATCAACCAAATAGGAACAATTTGCCCCACATCAGACTTGTCGGACTACGAAGATGCTATTTTTTTATTCGGTTATTTTCTCTCATCGTAATCGTTGCAGCCGATTCCTGCATATTTATCATATATATATATAAGATGGACCGATTTTCTGGCAAGTATACCCTGGGTGTTTAGACATTAATTCCTGAATCGTTGAAATCGATATGCCTACTGAAGTAGTTTACAGGTGCCCGGTCCGGTCTCAAACCCCAGCTGTCCGGATGATAGTCAGACTTGTTGCCAAATGAGCTAAAGGGACTTCCTGATAGCTCAGTCATTGGAACTTGTACTGAACTAACGGTACCTGCAACTACCGGAAGCCACTACACATGCTACACCCTTCAAAACATGGATAAACACGATTTTGAATACTTCATCATACAAAAATTTTCATGAAATGGATACCATTCAATAGATCTTGCTTAGTCGTAAATTTCAGTACAAGTTATACGATAATCAGTGCTTGCAATCAAACTTTACAGGCAAAACAAGTTTTAGATGCAGGATTTCCCATGCTAAATTTTCCCATGACGTCATGACACTGTCCATAGAATCTATGTAAAACTTGACAACATAATGGTGAAATTTAACATTGAAAACGCCCCATCTAAAAAGTATTTTGTCTTTATATACATGTATATATATACAGTATCATATACCAAAATTTGCAACTAAGGGAGATCTATTGAATGGTATCCATTTCATTTAAATTTTTGCATTGCAAAGTATTCAAAATCTTGTTTATTCAGTTTCCGATGTGAGCCGGGCGGACAGTACATATATATTTGACAAAGGTTTTTTAGCTCACCTGAGCCAAAGGCTCTAGTGAGCTATTGTCATAGCGATCCGTCCGGCGTCCGTCGTCCGTCGTGTGTCGTGTGTCGTCTGTCTGTCGTAAACTTTTCACATTTTCGACTTCTTCTCAAGAATGGCTAAAGGGATTTTGATGAAACTTGGTAGGTATAAAGTACTAATGGTCCCCTACAAGTGTTGTTGTTTTTCGTCCGGATCCCTCAACAGGTGGCGCCACCACAGGCAAAAGTAGGTAACAGGGGGTACCCTCCTTTGACAAACTTCTTCTTCAGAACGGAAGCACGTATCGACAAACCGAAAGCATCAGGATGATCTAGAGAGATGTCTTAAGAAGTGTTGTTATTTTTGGTTCCACTCCGAACTCAAATTTTTGACGCTTTTTTGACGTCTCTTCGGACTTAGTCAGAAATGCTAATTTTTGCACTATTTCTTTAAATAACTCAATAAGTGTATGATTTTACACACTCATTTACTGCATATTTATCATATCTAACTTACTTTTTTTCTTAGATTGTCATGAAACTTGGTAGGTATGAGGTACTCATGGTTCCCTACAAGTGAAAGAATTTTGTCAAGATATCCTCATTTGGATTTTTACGGAAAAACATTCATAGATACAATGTAGGTTTTCCATACCCAAGAGTAGTGGTTCAAACCCCAGCAGGACCCCACTTTTGCAGTTTTTTTTCTCCTTTTTAGGCGAGTTTCGCGTAGCGATCTCGGCTATAGTGATCGCAGGATTTTCATGACGTCACATCCGTGACATCCACGGGCCCCAAAATGTATAAATCGAGTGAAGATAAATATATATTCACAGTTTTTCTCAACTCCGATCGTGTGGCCCGATGACCCTGGACCTCATTATTCACCATATTTATTTAAGACAGCGTACATTACATTCCGCGTCTTAACAGTTGTTTCATAATGTTTTAAAAAGTTAGAGATTATTTAAAAAAGGATACTTTAGGATGCAGTAAACATCAACCGTTTCGTATGCACGTGTGTTGAGATTGCTTATAAGTTTATCGGCTATACTGTACCACGTGACACGATCCTGTAGGTAAAATTGCTCTCAGTGGGCAAGGAAACGCAGAACGTTCGGCTTTTCTATAATTTCGTGCAATACAGACCACTACGCTATGAACGCTTGATTGTTTGTGAATTATAAAATATAATAGAGATCAGAACAAGACTACGGTAAAAGTTCATCCAATCAGATTGCTTATTCCAATTCAGTCCGATTTATGTAAATAAAATGGAAGGCGCTGATCTTCAAATCGTAGCAGTTCGAGTGTTTAAGCGATTAACGAGGAGTTACGGTCATACATTACACTTCTAGGTATAGAAATCAATTTAGAATTCACAAACAATCAAGCGTTCATAGCGCATTGGTCTGTCGTATCTCGCAAATAGAATGCACTGACTGAACACCGAGCCAGGGCTGGAACGGACACACTGAACAGCTAAATTCGAGTAAACAAAAACAAGGCCACTGAAGAAATGGTACCTACGATATCTCTGGAAGTACGAGGAATTTTTTAATGAAATTTGTTGACATAGTAGATAAAATATATAGGTACAATCGTAGAAAGTATGATTATTTGAGCCCCTATAGCGAATTTTTGCAATGGTTGAAGTTAGTTTGACATGACTGTGTATCTGCAAGATACTGGCCTTAAACAATACACAGGTCGTACACATACGTACACACACCAGCTTTTACGGCCTGTGGAACAGATATGCAGATCTATACACCACAGGGGTGAGGTATCATCGCTTGGTCACAAACCCTTTCATCAATACAAACCCTTCTATATGTCTATATATAAAACTTTTCACTTTTTTACGTATAGAGGAAAGGGTTTGTGACCAAGCGATAATACATGTACCTCACCCCTGTGCTACATGAAGAAAAATAAACGCCTGTACTATCAGTGCGGATCCAGCTTATTATTTAGGGGGGGGGGGAATTGGCAAGGGGTTTGGGGACTTCCTAGGTCCCCAACGTTCCGTATTCCGTTCCGTTCCGTGTTTTAGTAATAGGCGTCCCCAGCGGGTCCAGGGCAGAGCCCTGTTAGGGGGGTTGAAGCCCCCTGGAATTTCAGCCTTTTAAGGACCCATTTTCGTGACTGTAATTAATTAAAAAATGGAATTTGATGCATTTAACAATTATATTTACTAAAAGGTAGGTAATATTCACTAATATTCACTCTTTCTTGATTTAAAATGATTGTTTTACCCATGATTGGAAAATTTTAGGGGACCCTACGCCCCCCTTCAATCCGTCACTGACTAGCAGTCATGCTGACATAGGTTCATAAATGTTTTGTTCCCGAACATTGGAAAATGGATTTGTTCTATCTGCTAATACAATATTTAAAAATCCCATGAAATAGTTTGATAACATTCTAAAATGAATAAACGAAACTCGCCATCAGTTCCTTTAGAGCTTTGATTTTATATTTATCGTTAGAATAGAAAGTGTGAAAGAATTCTGTCAAAATATCAACTTTTAGATTTTTCATGATTTTTTAAACAGACAAGCTAGTTTGGCTTTGTGTACTTATTTTCGTACGTCGAAATAACACATGCAATCAAATATATACTCTGAATTTATTTTTGAGATGTTGACTTTTTCCATACATGCATATTATATAACAATTTCCCTATATAATGATTATTTTCTCCGCTTTATTTTTGTATCTATGGTAGACAAAGTCGCCATATATCTTGTGTTACAGATTTGATTGGTTAATTCCTCCACGCCCATTTAATAGTCACGGTGGGTAATCTCGCAACGCAGAACACTAGGTTTATCTAAAATTTCGTGTATTACAAATTATTTTTCACAAAAAGGGGAATGTGATGCAGTGTAAAGATGCCTTAGATACGAGTTTTATCGAAAGTAAGAGAGGTAATATCCTTTTATAAGGCCGAAAAACTATCGGCATGATTGGTGTAGATGAAAGTGAAAGTAGAACGCCGATCGTGTTTGTGCATTATAAAAAGCTATAATATCCACCTTATTTTGGATACAACTCATAGTTAGGGCGTTGTTACACTGCATCACATTTCCCTTTTTGTAATAAATTATCTATTTTGCGCAAAAATATTGAAAAATAAATTGTTCTGCGTTGCGAGATTACCCACCGTGTTAGTACTGTACACGTGATACATTTCAGGAGATTAAGGTATCACAGTACTAAAAGCCTTTTCCATTGAAGTCTATGGAGCACCCACCTCTGTTCAATTGCTTCCCACGTCTCACACAACATTCACCCCGAAGTTTCACTATATACGTTTTGTACACAGAGGTTTGTGATACTTAAAAATGCTATCTCTAGAAAAAGTGACCACAGAGTCTAGAAAGATCTAGCCACTTGAAGTTTTAGGTCCATTTTTTGCACTTAAATCTAAAATACGATTTTTGAATTCATGGGACCCCTTTTAGATCAACCTTTCATCCATAGTTACAGCTGATAATTCAACAAGTGACCCATGTTTCAATTTCTTATTGATTGACCTTTTATGTGATATGATTCAATTATTCAAATTCTTTATACTTATTTAGAATTTTATTTTTAAAGTCGGGAACAAGATTTCAATAGCGGCCATGTTTTGCCGTGTACCCAAAGGGAATTCCCCATTTAGTACTGTGATACCTTGAAGGACCTCCTTTTTTTACAATATTATTTTCTTGTATACTATAGACCTTAAACTTCATAAGATGATTTAGCAAAATTCAGAAATCGTTTTATGAAAGAAATTATGACCAGCTATACACGTGTATCCCCTTTCCATTTTCATAGTAAAGAGATGCATGATCATATTTTTCAGAGAAATACAAAATCTCTACAAATAAAAGATTGATATATTTTGATGTATCATCGCATAAATACACTATTTGTCTA
Organism: Pinctada fucata; assembly: GCA_028142955.1. Taxonomy (NCBI): domain Eukaryota; kingdom Metazoa; phylum Mollusca; class Bivalvia; order Pterioida; family Pteriidae; genus Pinctada; species Pinctada fucata. Next base: position 51,813,095 of record AP027108.1, read on the forward strand.
TCTAATGAACTTATTTCATTTTTAAAAATCTTTGCTGAAATTATGTAATATGCAATATTGCTCTTTGCAAAAAAATGTGTGAATTTTGCACTTATTTTGGATAAAAATAGAAATTTTAAGTACTTTGACTATTTCATTTCTACAAAGTCTTCTTGTTTTCTTGAAGTCTATTATCTCCTCTTTAAAGAATCGCCATCATGATGAGTGAATGAGATTTTAATCAGCCATGGTGAAAGAATTGGTCACACTGGTCATCAAAGCTTAGATCAGCTATTTATGACCCCCGTGCGATGTAGCGCTGTCTAACGGACATACCTCGTTATTCTAATGACTTACTTGAATGAAAATACATACATAATGGTTCTTTCTTCATACTAACATGCAGCTGATCTTCGTGAAGTGCAGGGATTATGACTTAAGGATGCATTTTGTGATGACTATATTTATTATTTCACTGAGAATCCATGTAGCTCCTCCCATTCAACTATAGTCTGCATTTGTCTATGGAGGACCACACTGTTGCAGAGGAATTGGTCATGTATACACAGTTTTATGACAATTTATTAATTTTGGTTTTTATCCTAGACGTAACGCATATATTCTTTATGAAAATTGACCAATGGTTGATGCTAAAAATAGAGGGGGCAGGTAAAAATTGGTATACAAACCGTAAACTACAGGTGAGCTAAAAAAATTTTTTTTTCTTTTTAATATTTTGGAAAGCCCGTTTCTATGTATCATGAAAAGATGTATTTATTCCTTGCAGGAAAAAATATTTTTTCTCTCAAAAAAGGCACCTCCTTGAATTTCATATTGAAATATTCATTATTTCTACATGTACCCGTGGCCGCTGTTTCCCGCACTCAACATCCGTTTTGAATTTATGTTATATATGTCCCAATGATGTAGATTAAGATTTAGCATTATGAGCTCTGAAATCCCTCTGTAACATTTTCAAGTAGAATCCTTGCAGGTATCACAGTACTAAAAGCCTTTTCCATTGAAGTCTATGGAGCACCCATCTCTGTTCAATTGCTTCCCACGTCTCACACAACATTCACCCCGAAGTTTCACTATATACGTTTTGTACACAGAGGTTTGTGATACTTAAAAATGCTATCTCTAGAAAAAGTGACCACAGAGTCTAGAAAGATCTAGCCACTTGAAGTTTTAGGTCCATTTTTTGCACTTAAATCTAAAATACGATTTTTGAATTCATGGGACCCCTTTTAGATCAACCTTTCATCCATAGTTACAGCTGATAATTCAACAAGTGACCCATGTTTCAATTTCTTATTGATTGACCTTTTATGTGATATGATTCAATTATTCAAATTCTTTATACTTATTTAGAATTTTATTTTTAAAGTCGGGAACAAGATTTCAATAGCGGCCATGTTTTGCCGTGTACCCAAAGGGAATTCCCCATTTAGTACTGTGATACCTTGAATAGATGATCTATCGTGCAAACAAAATAGTACTGCCGGTATTTAATAGATTTTATTTAATGTGCATATACTGGGAACACTTTCATGCTTGTTATTATTCATGTACTTGGAACAATTCCATACTTGTCATCGTTTATAAACTTAGCTCGAATTTCCTTTGTCTTAGACTCTCTTAGATGAATTGTATACGGACTGATTTCTTGAAGAAACATCTAATGAGTAATCCCTTCCCGAGGATTTTGAGAATGTATAGGACATTTGATATATCTGAAATTCTTGAAAACAAATGAGTAATTTCTTCCCGAGGATTTTGAGAATGTATAGGACATTTGATATATCTGAAATTCTTGAAAACAAATAATTCAGTTCAGAGTTCTTGAAATCTTTCAATGAAATGTTGGACCACAGGAAGCTGTTGTTTTAAAAGAGGAAATAAATTATGATTCACAACCTTAAGCCACTGTGTTCGACATCTTGTATGTATACAACATTTCTAAAGACGAACACAAGAGGCTTTGAAGGTCGTGAATAATAAAACATTTTCTCTCATAAAACGACAGGTTCCTGTGGTCAGACATTTGGGAATTTTTATCTGTCCAAATAATAGATAGAACATGAGTTTTTATCGGACCAAATGATTTTTTATCAGCAAATCCGATGCAGCTGATACTTTTCATGAACTCTGTCAGCTAATATTTTGTCCATGTAACAGTCCTATCATGAGGCGAAACATAGTTAACAGTAAATAACGATGTGGTAGGTCTGCTAGTTGGACAAGCTTTACAGTATCATGGGCCTATTAATTTAATTGTTTCCCTAAAAGCAGCATACACCAGAGTATTAAGTTTATTTCATTGTTTTATTCTTTTTGTCTGTTTCTTCATCACTTGCTGCACATTAATGTGGAATTTTACAAAATGATTTTTTGATGTTGAATAATTGAACTATACACTAGCTGGGCATATGACTTTGGATCACATTATCCGTCTATTCAAATCAGTAAAAAAGATAATGTTTTGAAATGTTACTATTTCTTCTTGTTTGTACTTTTAAAGGCTGTAAAAAAAAATCTTGTCTGCATCCGGCAAAAATCTTTTTAGAAAGAATGTAGGCTCAAATCGTGATACTGGCACTATCAATTTTACGTCTTATTCAATGTCAGTATGTCAATTAGAGCACCCATGGGTATCAGGTGAGCGTTGTGCCCTCCTGGGGCTCTTGTTATTTAAGGCAACTTGCATTCAGATCATATCTTTTTTGTGACATTTTCTGAAAAGTAAATAAATAAAAAAAAAAAACAGTTTGTATGTACGTAATTGTAATCTTCTCACAACTTCAACTTCAGTTCAAACAACGGGCTGTCGGTACTCTATTTTAGTATGACACTGACAATAACATGTATAAGCAATTACTGAAACAGCATCCTTTTACATTACAGGGGGAGTTAGAGAGACTGAACAAAGCCTCTGAGGAGATCAACAAGTTAGAACTTGAGCTGGATGTAAGAACATTATGATATTGTGACCATGGTGACTGATAATCACTAATTTGTAAAAAGCGATTGAAAATGGCAAAAAATTCAGATTTTAAAGTTGAGCATTTAAATTTTTTAAAAAGGGAAAATTGAGTTAGATTTTCATATGATTTTACAGCTGTTGAATTCTTTCAATTCAAAGGTTTCTTCAGCATGTTCAGTAAAGCATTCATTGTGCATCTTTTAAAATACATTTTTTGTATATCTTTCAGAGTTTGCAAGTATTAATACCTATGTATATCTTAGACTAATTCTGCTATTTTTTTATTAGCTCACCTGAGCCAAAGGCTCTAGTGAGCTATTGTCATAGCGATCCGTCCGTCGTCCGTCGTCTGTCGTGTGTCGTCTGTCTGTCGTAAACTTTTCACATTTTCAACTTCTTCTCAAGAATGGCTTAAGGGATTTTGATGAAACTTGGTAGGTATAAAGTACTAATGATCCCCTACAAGTGTTGTTGTTTTTCGTCCGGATCCCTCAACAGGTGGCGCCACCACAGGCAAAAGTAGGTCACGGGGGGTACCCTCCCTTGACAAACTTCTTCTTCAGAACGGAAGCACATATCGACAAACTGAAAGCATCAGGATGATCTACAGAGATGTCTTAAGAAGTGTTGTTATTTTTGGTTCCACTCCGAAGTCAAATTTTTGACGCTTTTTTGACGTCTCTTCGGACTTAGCCAGAAATGCAAATTTTTGCACTATTTCTTTAAATAACTCAATAAGTGTATGATTTTACACACTCATTTACTGCATATTTATCATATATAACTTACTTAATGCTTTGATATGTATTTTATGCTTAAATTTTATTTTTTCATTTTTTTTTATGAATTTTTTTCAGAAAAAAGGAAGGGGGGGGGGGTGATTTTCATACATTTTCTGCTTCTTTTCTATAACCACTCTTCAGATTGTCATGACATTTTGTAGGTATGAGGTACTCATGCATGGTACCCTTCAAGTGAAAGAATTTTGTCAAGATATCCACTTTTGGATTTTTAAGGAATATTTTTTTAGATTGTACAAAGGTATAATGTATGTTTTCTTACCAAAAATAGGAGAAAAATTCTCAAATCGCACCGGGTTAAACACATTGATACTACTTTTGAATGAAGAAATTTTATTTGAATCACAAAAAAAAAAAAAAAAAAAAATGCCGTAAAGATTAAAAGTACTTAACTTTTTAAATATTTTTTCAAAGCCATGCACCTGGTTCCGGATCGGAATTATTCAAATTTTATGATCTGAGGACCCATTTTCACACGCATTCTTCCACACATGTAGATGTCTCACACACTTTAAACTATATTCAAAATTTTATTTCATCTATCTACTAAACAATCACGGGAAGACAATTCAAGATAAACATTGTGTGTATTTTCCACCAATTGTTGAAAATAATAAGAAAATAATCGGAACTATTTGACAGGACAATGACCTAGATATGCATTAATTCATCTTCGTCCCCAAGACGCATCGTATTCCGCTAGGCGCTTCATTGCAATACAAACCGCAAAGTAGTACTGCGATACATTTCAGGAGATACAGTGCAAACGGAATAGATTTTTATACTTTCAACACTTTCATAATGGTTATCATTCATGTACTTGGAACACTTGCATATACTTGTTATCATGTATAAAGTTTGCTCGAATTTCCTCTGTCTTAGACTCCCTTAGATGAAGTAATTTACGGACTGATTTCTTGAAGAAACGTCTAATGAGTAATCTCTTCCTCTGGATTTTGAGAATGCATAGGACATTTAATATCTGAAATTCTTGAAAATAAATAATTCCGTTCAGAGTTCCTGAAATCTTCCAATGAAATGTTGGACCACAGAAGCTGTTGTTTTAATAGAGAAAATAAATTATTATTCACAACTTTAAGCCACTGTGTTCGTCATCTTGTATGTATAATATTTCTAAGAGGAACACAGAGGCCTGAGGTTGTGAATAATAAAACATTTTCTCTTATAAAACGACAGGATCCTGTGTTAAGACATTTGGGAATTTTTATCTGATCAAATAATAGATACATGATGAGTTTTATATCGGACCAAATAACTTCTTGTCGGCAAATCCAATGCAACCAATACATTTCATGAACTCTCTCCGCTAACAACTTGTCCGTGTACAATTAGTTAACAGTAAATAACGATGTCGTAGGTCTGCTAGTTGGACAAGCTTAACAATTTCATGGGCCTTTTAATTTGTTTCAAACTGCGAAACCTAGAGAAACCACTTGAGTTGTTGAACAGCATATGCTGAAATGCGACGCTCCTTCTCGCCTGTTGAATTATGCATAGGCAAGAAGCGTCGCATTTCAGCATATTTACTGAAAATTATTTGTTCAAATGGCTTCACTGGGTCATGAGGTATGATACAACATACACTGCTTTTTTGGAAAACAAACTGGCACAATTTCTGCACAACTCGCTTGAATTGATGAATATTGGATTAAAACGATTTTAACTGTACGTTTCATGTATTTGAGATGAAATCAATACTATTCAAAAGCATAATTCATAGATTTCAGTGAATAAAGGCAAAACTGAAAAATCTTTGTTTTTTATGCCCCTGGAATAAAAGATTTGGGAGCATATAGTTTTTGGCCTGTCCGTCTGTCTGTTTGTCTGTCTGTTTTCCGAAAAACTTTAACATTGGGCATAACTTTTGAATGAAAGCTGGTGATAGAGGTTTCATATTTCACATGTGTATTTACCAAAATTTTTGACCTCATGACCATAACCTTGACCTTTCACGTACTTCTCAAAAACTTTAACATTGGGCATAACTTTTGAATGGTTAGTGATAGGGCTTTCATATTGTACATGTGTATTCCTTGTGACAAGATCTTTCCATTGATACCAATATTACGCTGACCCTGACCTCTCACATACTTAACAGAAAATGGCGTTTATACTAACAAAGATGCCGGCGGGGGCATTCTCGTTTCACAAACACAGGCTTTATAATTTCTGGCATGCTAGCTATCAATAATGAAAGGTTTTGTGTTCAATTTTAAATAAACTTAATTTGTGAAATCATTTCATTGTTGGCCGGATTGCAAAGCAATTCCGGTCTATAGATTGACGATGTCCGTCTGTCCGTCTGTCTGTCTGTCCGTCCGTCTGCCGTCAACATTTTGGTTAAGGTTTCTGGTTGAGGCAAAATCTAAGGAACTATATGCAGTAGAAACTTTATATTATACATGAAGCATGCCCATGACAAGACCTTTCAATTTATGCCATAACATTTGACCTAGTGACCTTGACCTTGGACTTTGACCTAGTTAAAGATTTAGGTTAAAGTTTCTGGTTGAGGCAAAATCTAAGTAACTATATGCAGTAGAAACTTTATATTATACATGAAGCTTGCCCATGACAAGACCTTTCAATTTATGCCGTAACATTTGACCTAGTGACCTTGACCTTGGACTTTGACCTAGTTAAAGATTTTGGTTAAAGTTTCTGGTTGAGGCAAAATCTAAGTAACTATATGTAGTAGAAACTTTATATTATACATGAAGCTTGCCCATGACAAGACCTTTCAATTTATGCCGTAACATTTGACCTAGTGACCTTGACCTTGGACTTTGACCTAGTTAAAGATTTTGGTTAAAGTTTCTGGTTGAGGCAAAATCTAAGTAACTATATGTAGTAGAAACTTTATATTATACATGAAGCTTGCCCATGACAAGACCTTTCAATTTATGCCGTAACATTTGACCTAGTGACCTTGACCTTGGACTTTGACCTAGTTAAAGATTTTGGTTAAAGTTTCTGGTTGAGGCAAATTTAAGTAACTATATGCAGTAGAAACTTTATATTATACATGAAGCTTGCCCATGACAAGACCTTTCAATTTATGCCGTAACATTTGACCTAGTGACCTTGACCTTCGACTTTGACCTACTCAAAAATTTTGATTAAAGTTCCTGGTTTAAGCAAAATCTATGGTACTGTATGCAGTAGAAACTTTATATTATTAATGAAGCTCGCCAATGACAAGACCTTTCAATTTATGGCGTAACATTTGACCTAGTGACCTTGACCTTGGACTTTGACCTAGTTAAGGATTTTGGTTAAAGTTCCTGGTTTAAGCAAAATCTATGGAACTGTATGCAGTAGAAACTTTATTTTATACATGTAGGTTGCATCTGACAAAACCTTTCAATTTATGCTGTATTATTTGACATATTGACCTTGACCCAGTTGGTGACAAAAACTTACTTTGCAATCCGGCCATACCGTCTTTAGCGGTGTTTTATTTTATTCTTTTTCTGCTGCACATTAATGTGGAATTTTACAATATGATTTTATTTTTGATGTTGCATAATTGAACTATACTAGCTTGGCATATGACGTTGGACCACTTTATCCATTTTTTAGCTCACCTTAGCCAAAGGCTCAAGTGAGCTATTGTCATAGTCCGGCGTCCGTCGTCCGTCATAAACTTTTAACATTTTCAACTTCTTCTCAAGAACGGCTGAAGGGATTTTGATGAAACTTGGTATGCATAAAGTACTAAAGGTCCTCTACCGAGTTTGTTCATTTCCGCTTGATCCCTTCAGGGGTGGATCCAGGGCGGGGTCAAATAGGCCCCAGAGGGTATCCCTCTTCAAAAATCTTCTTCTCCAGTTCCACTGAATGGATTGAAAAACTAATTGTATCTAAGTGATCTAGAAGGATATACGATTCAAGTTTGTTCATTTCGTTAAAATCCAATAACTAATTTTTGACGCGTTTTTGACGTCTTTTTCGACATTGCATTTTTAATGCAAAAATTGATATTTCTCTTAATATTTTCTTTCTTATTGAAAAATTCTGCTCCAGTTTAGTTTAATTTAGCCATTTTTAAGCAAAGGAATGCTTTAGTGAAAGAATTTTGCTGAAAGGTTTATTTTTTAATTTTTAATGATTTTTTTAATACTGAAAAAAAGGAAGGGAGGATGGTCATTTTCATCATTTTTGGCATTTTATGGTTCTTCCCATGAATGATTGTTTTAACATTTATCATATTTATTGTAAGGAATGTAACAGTGAAAGACTTTTCTCAATATCTTGACTTTTAGATTTTTAATGATTTCTTTAATACTGTAAATAGGCATGTTTTCTTTGTCAATGAGTCCCAAGGTAGCGAGTTCAAATCCCGGCTGGGCCTTAAAAAATTTTTTTCTTTATTTTTCATTTTTCATCCATATTTTAAGCTTTGAATGCTATTTTAACTTACCTGAATAATTTTAATGCCATTTTTGCCACTTTTTGAACTTTGGAATTTTTTATGAAGTTTGGCATTTTCTCCATATTAATTTCCCTTGAGTTCATATTGATATTTTGAAACCTATATCCTAGGTAAAATTAAATTAATGAATGCTTGTGTGATAGCATTTTTGATTTACAACATGTACAATTTGAATTTATAATAATTCTTGTATTCTATAGAGTATAAAAAGGGGGGGGGGTCAAAATTTCTGTAACAACATCTGCTAACAGATTTTTTTTTCTATTAGATGATATAATAAGAACTGGACAAAATAATATTTTTTTTCTAATTGGCTTGTATATTAATGAACTAATCAGAGTAAATACTAATCTTTCTTTCATTTACTCCATCTAACAGTGGTTTTCTGCACTTAATATTTCTTAAGGATGACATCCTATCTGATGCCTCTTTAGGTTGTCCATCCTTTCCCCGAAAGAGAGAGATGTTAGGGTGCTCTTATTATTTTTCTTTAACTATTTCTTTTAATAACTTAGTAAATATATGATCTTCTGCACTCATTTATTGCATGTTTGTCAGATTAAGTTACTCAATTCTTTTATATACATTATTTGCTATACCTTTATTTTTTGAATTTTTTTTTTTTTATATTTTAATCTAGATATGCTGTGCGTGCACATAGACCCAAGGATTGTGGGTTCAAATTCAGGCACTGGCATCCCAATTTTTTTTTTAATTTTTTGCATTTTGCAAGCTTTTTAAGCACTTTTAAATCATCTGAATACAAAAAGACCTTCTTTTTTCTTTTTCCATTTTCATTTTCTCCATTTTGCACACTCATTTATTGCATTTTACTTTTTTGGAATTTTTATGATATTTTTTTTAATTATTTATGGCATATGGACCAAAAAATTCTGACTATGGCTCTGGCTCTAACATTATTCAATGTCAGTATGTTCAGAGTGTGCATGGATATCAGGTGAGCGTTGTGCCCCCCTGGGGCTCTTGTTTCCATCCTGCTGATTGATTTTGACATTAATCAATTACGTGTATAATCACATATTAAGATGTCTACCTTACCGTTTATGAAAATTATTAATCAGAATTTGTTGTGTTCCGCACATCACAGGGGCCTTTGAAATTTGGAAAAATAGTGGCGTTTTCTAAAAAATTGGGAAAAATTATAAATAGATTTGTATGCCTTTTCACTTGAAATTTAGCATTTTTATCTCCTTTTTTTTTACAAATTTTCCACAAAGTTTCAAATTGGGAAAAATTAGTGATCAAATTTGGAAGAAAAAGATACTATTTTGCATAGGGACCGGGGTCGAATATGGGCTCCAAATTAGGCAGATACATGTAGAAGCTCTGCATTTCAATTTCCAGGCAAGTCAAGGTAACAGATAAATCCATTCCTGTGATACATGTACATGAATGATGCTTTGATTCTTTATACCTAGGATGCCAGGGCAGGGTTCAGGCAAGCTCTCTCAGATTCAACTCAGAAACTCAATATACTCGCCAAGAAACTCGGAACATGTGTAGATAAAGCCAGGCCGTATTACGATGCTAGAATGAAAGCCAAAGAGGTGACTTTTTTTTCGGATTTGTGAGAACGAAAAACTTTGCATAAATTATGATGATACTGCTCATTGTAATAATGTACTCATGCTATTCAGTCATAAGTATCAGATTTCTTTGATTTATAAAACATCTATTCTGGTCATTTTACATCCTTCAATAAAATTTATTTTTTTCATGCAAATTATGAAGTTAAAACTCGTGATATTCTGGTCATATTTTACACACTTCAATACAAGTTATAACAAGATTTCAGGAAATGAAATTATGAAGGATTACTTTGATAGGCCCACATAGACAGTCAGAAAGCAGCCCTGCGGTTTGAGCGAGCATGTAGCATGCATGAGGCAGCTAAAGAAATGGTACAACTAGCAGAACAAGGCTATATGTGTAGAGAGCAGCCCTCTGACCCAGCCTGGCAGGAGATGCTGAACCATGCCACCATGAAGGTACAGTGTTATAATTGTCCTAACCATGCCACCATGAAGGTACAGTGTTATAATTATCTTAACCATGCCACCATGAAGGTACAGTGTTATAATTGTCCTAACCATGCCACCATGAAGGTACAGTGTTATAATTGTCTTAACCATGCCACCATCAAGGTACTGTGCTATAATTGTCTTAACCATGCCACCATCAAGGTACGGTGGTATAATTGTCCTAACCATGCCACCATGAAGGTACAGTGTTATAATTGTCCTAACCATGCCACCATGAAGGTACAGTGTTATAATTGTCTTAACCATGCCACCATCAAGGTACGGTGGTATAATTGTCCTAACCATGCCACCATGAAGGTACAGTGTTATAATTGTCCTAACCATGCCACCATGAAGGTACAGTGTTATAATTGTCCTAACCATGCCACCATGAAGGTACAGTGTTATAATTGTCCTAACCATGCCACCATGAAGGTACAGTGTTATAATTGTCTTAACCATGCCACCATGAAGGTACAGTGTTATAATTGTCCTAACCATGCCACCATGAAGGTACAGTGTTATAATTGTCCTAACCATGCCACCATGAAGGTACAGTGTTATAATTGTCTTAACCATGCCACCATGAAGGTACAGTGGTATAATTGCCTTAACCATGCCACCATGAAGGTACAGTGTTATAATTGTCTGAACCATGCCACCATGAAGGTACAGTGTTATAATTGTCTTAACCATGCCACCATGAAGGTACAGTGTTATAATTGTCCTAACCATGCCACCATCAAGGTACAGTGTTATAATTATCTTAACCATGCCACCATGAAGGTACAGTGTTATAATTGTCTTAACCATGTCACCATGAAGGTACAGTGTTATAATTGTCTTTATCATGCCACCATGAAGGTACAGTGTTATAATTGTCTAAACCATGCCACCATGAAGGTAGAGTGTTATAATTGTCCTAACCATGCCACCATCAAGGTACAGTGTTATAATTATCTTAACCATGCCACCATGAAGGAACAGTGTTATAATTGTCTTAACCATGTCACCATGAAGGTACAGTGTTATAATTGTCTTAACCATGCCACCATCAAGGTGCAGTGTTATAATTGTCTTAACCATGTCACCATGAAGGTACAGTGTTATAATTATCTTAACCATGCCACAATGAAGGTACAGTGTTATAATTGTCTTAACCATGCCACCATGAAGGTACAGTGTTATAATCATCTTAACCATACCACCATGAAGGTACAGTGGTATAATTGTCTTAACCATGCCACCACGAAGGTACAGTGTTATAATTATCTTAACCATGTCACCATGAAGGTACAGTCAGGGATGAAACTTCGTGAAATTTTCTAGGCGCCATGTGGGCCCCTAGAATAAAAATTTGAGGGGCCCACAAGAAAATCTACGAGCCCACAGTGAAATTATCTAAATAATACAGAAATTACACCCTTTTGTGAAATTTGAACCAGTTTTATCATATTTCAAGCAGAGAGTGCATGTCATCCCTTCACTGCTGTCCTCTAGCCATGGATGATCGATCTGCCACTTCGAATTGAAGGTCCGTGCCCGTTTCACATCATACTGTTTAAAATACTGGCCCCTGTCCACATCTTTCCGCTTTTCAGCGGGCGGTTTCACGCCTTCGATAAAACGCCACATACTGAGTGGCGAATTTGTTCTGATCAATTGACATTGACAACGCTACGGCATGTGGACGCTTTAAATATCGACACAAGAGCGTTTACTTTTAAAGCGTCTAAAAGACTTTGACCGGAGCAAAGTCGGAGCGGACTAAAACGTGGAAAACTACTATCCGGATTCTATTCGCCAAGTGGGCGACCTGTATTTGAGTTCTGGTCATCCACACACAAGATTTGGTCACATTGGCGAGTGGGCGAGCAGTAATTTGCAACCCTGACAGTGTTATAATTGTCCTAACCATGCCACCTCGAAGGTACAGTGTTATAATTATCTTAACCATACCACCATCAAGGTACAGTGGTATAATTGTCTGAACCATGCCACCACGAAGGTACAGTGTTATAATTGTCTGAACCATGTCACCATGAAGGTACAGTGTTATAATTATCTTAACCATGTCACCATGAAGGTACAGTGTTATAATTGTCTTAACCATGAAGGTACAGTGTTATAATTGTCCTAACCATGCCAAAATCAAGGTACAGTGTTATAATTGTCTTACCCATGAAGGTACAGTGTTATAATTGTCCTAACCATGCCACCATCAAGGTACAGTGTTATAATTGTCCTAACCATGCCACCATCAAGGTACAGTGTTATAATTGTCCTAACCATGCCACCATCAAGGTACTGTGCTATAATTGTCTTAACCATGAAGGTACGGTGTTATAATTGTCCTAACCATGCCACAATCAAGGTACAGTGTTATAATTGTCTTAACAATGAAGGTACAGTGTTATAATTGTCCTAACCATGCCACCATGAAGGTACAGTGTTATAATTGTCCTAACCATGCCACCATCAAGGTACTGTGTTATAATTGTCTTAACCATGAAGGTACAGTGTTATAATTAATTGTCCTAACCATGCCACCATCAAGGTACAGTGTTATAATTGTCCTAACCATGCCACCATCAAGGTAAAGTGTTATAATTGTCCTAACCATGCCACCATCAAGGTACAGTGTTATAATTGTCTTAACCATGCCACCATCAAGGTACGGTGGTATAATTGTCCTAACCATGCCACCATGAAGGTACAGTGTTATAATTGTCCTAACCATGCCACCATGAAGGTACAGTGTTATAATTGTCCTAACCATGCCACCATGAAGGTACAGTGTTATAATTGTCCTAACCATGCCACCATGAAGGTACAGTGTTATAATTGTCCTAACCATGCCACCATCAAGGTACAGTGTTATAATTGTCCTAACCATGCCACCATCAAGGTACTGTGTTATAATTGTCTTAACCATGCCACCATGAAGGTACAGTGTTATAATTGTCCTAACCATGCCACCATGAAGGTACAGTGTTATAATTGTCTTAACCATGCCATCATGAAGGTACAGTGTTATAATTGTCTTAACCATGCCACCATGAAGGTACAGTGTTATAATTGTCTTAACCATGTCACCATGAAGGTACAGTGTTATAATTGTCCTAACCATGCCACCATCAAGGTACTGTGTTATAATTGTCTTAACCATGCCACCATGAAGGTACAGTGTTATAATTGTCCTAACCATGCCACCATGAAGGTACAGTGTTATAATTGTCTTAACCATGCCATCATGAAGGTACAGTGTTATAATTGTCTTAACCATGCCACCATGAAGGTACAGTGTTATAATTGTCTTAACCATGTCACCATGAAGGTACAGTGTTATAATTGTCCTAACCATGCCACCATCAAGGTACTGTGTTATAATTGTCTTAACCATGCCACCATGAAGGTACAGTGTTATAATTGTCCTAACCATGCCACCATGAAGGTACAGTGTTATAATTGTCTGAACCATGCGACCATGAAGGTACAGTGTTATAATTGTCTGAACCATGTCACCATGAAGGTACAGTGTTATAATTGTCTTAACCATGTCACTATCAAGGTACAGTGTTATAATCATCTTAACCATACCACCATCAAGGTACAGTGTTATAATTGTCTGAACCATGTCACCATCAAGGTACAGTGTTATAATTGTCTTAACCATGCCACCATCAAGGTACAGTGTTATAATTGTCTTAACAATGCCACCATGAAGGTACAGTGTTATAATTGTCTGAACCATGCCACCATGAAGGTACAGTGTTATAATTGTCTTAACATTGCCACCATCAAGGTACAGTGTTAGGTACAGTGTTATAATTGTCTTAACCATGCCACCATGAAGGTACAGTGGTATAATTATCTTAACCATGCCACCATCAAGGTACAGTGTTACAATTGTCTTAACCATGCCACCATCAAGGTACAGTGTTATAATTGTCTTAACATTGCCACCATGAAGGTACAGTGTTATAATTGTCTTAAGCATGTCACCATGAAGGTACAGTGTTATAATTGTCTTAACCATGTCACCATGAAGGTACAGTGTTATAATTGTCCTAACCATGCCACCATCAAGGTACTGTGTTATAATTGTCTTAACCATGCCACCATCAAGGTACAGTGTTAGGTACAGTGTTATAATTGTCTTAACCATGCCACCATGAAGGTACAGTGTTAGGTACAGTGTTATAATTGTCTTAACCATGTCACCATGAAGGTACAGTGTTAGGTACAGTGTTATAATTTTCTTAACCATGTCACCATGAAGGTACAGTGTTAGGTACAGTGTTATAATTGTCTTAACCATGTCACCATGAAGGTACAGTGTTATAATTGTCTTAACCATGTCACCATGAAGGTACAGTGTTAGGTACAGTGTTATAATTGTCTTAACCATGTCACCATGAAGGTACAGTGTTATAATTGTCTTAACCATGTCACCATGAAGGTACAGTGTTAGGTACAGTGTTATAATTGTCTTAACCATGTCACCATGAAGGTACAGTGTTAGGTACAGTGTTATAATTTTCTTAACCATGTTACCATGAAGGTACAGTGTTATAATTGTCTTAACCAGGTCACCACGAAGGTACAGTGTTAGGTACAGTGTTATAATTGTCTTAACCATGTCACCGAGAAGGTACAGTGTTAGGTACAGTGTTATAATTGTCTTATCCATGGCACCATGAAGGTACAGTGTTAGGTACAGTGTTATAATTGTCTTAACCATGCCACTTTGAAGGTACATTGTTAGGTACAGTGTTATAATTGTATTAAAGGGGGTAGTTATTATTATTTTACCTACAGGCAAAGTCTAAAGAATCTTGGAGATTGCTCTTGTTTCATTTCTCTGTCAATCTGTAATTCTTTCGTATATATTTGTGAACAGCTATCAAGACATTTTTTCAGCAAAATAACATCAAAGACTTTAATTGAAATTTAGTTTATATATGATCATGGTTATGGTGCAGGTTGATCATGATTGACCAAATTTTAGGGAAGTCATACTCTTGTTGCAGAATTTACTTTTCTTTACTTGTTTTCTGCAATAAGTAGCTACATGTACATGTATATTGAGATGGAATTTTATATGTAGCTTGAGATCAATGAAGAGAGATACCAACAACGTCTATATCATTTTATAAAAAAGATTAGAGGTTATTTGATTTGAAGTTGACTGTCATTTGAATGATCATTTTTGCAAGCTAAGATTCTAATCCATTTCCCTCATCTTCATTACTAAGCATGCCAAGTTGAAGATTAGAGAGTAAAGCAGAGCCGTGGCACGAGCGAACCCCCCCCCCCCCCCCCAACTTCTATTAATATTTTTGCATCTGCCTTGTATGATACTGTTTGACATACATGCATAAGATCTGTTATAAATGTTTTAGTCCCCTACCGGCAACGCCAAAGGGGACTCTTAGTTTCCGCTCAGTCTGTCCGTCCGTCCATCCGTCACAATTTGTTTTGTATTTCAGGTTAACGAGGCAGAGAAGGAAAGGATGGAGAGTGAGACAGACCATAGAAAGACCATGATCGGTTTCCAGGATGCCGAGGGCCGAGTACAGTATCTACAGAGAGAACTAAAACGGGCAATCGCTAAATCAAAGTAAGATCATAGTGAAATAAGAATGAATTCATTGTGAATAGAATTGGTGTAAGAGGATTTTAAAGCGAATTAATTATTTTTAGCTGGCCGGGACGAATGTCCGGAGAGCTATTGTCATACCCCCGGTGTCGGCGTTGGCGTTGGCGTCTGCGTCTGCGTGCACGTGCACAAAAACTTTAACCTTGCTTATAACTTTTAAACCAATACAGATTGGGCTTTCATATTTCACATGTGCATTCCTTGTGACAAGACCTTTCCATGGATACCAAAATTTTTGACCTTGTGACCTTGACCTTGGAGATTGACCTACTTTTGAAAAACTTTAACCTTGGCCATATTTTTTTAATGGTAAGTAATAGGGCTTTGATATTTCACATGTGTATTCATTGTGACAAGACATTTCCATGGATACCAAAATTTTTGACCTTGTGACCTTGACCTTGGAGATTGACCTACTTTTGAAAAACTTTAACCTTGGCCATATTTTTTGAATGGTAAGTGATAGGGCTTTGATATTTCACATGTGTATTCCTTGTGACAAGACCTTTCCATGGATACCAAAATTTTTGACCTTGTGACCTTGACCTTGGAGATGATTGACCTACTTTTGAAAAACTTTTACCTTGGCCATATTTTTTGATTGGTAAGTGATAGGGCTTTGATGTTTCACATGTGTATTCCTTGTGACAAGACGTTTCCATGGATACCAAAATTTTTGACCTAGTGACCTTGACCTTGAAATTTTACCTACTTTTCAAAAACTTTAACTTGGGCCATATTTTTTGAATGGTAAGTGATAGGGCTTTGATATTTCACATGTGCATTCCTTGTGATAAGACCTTTCATGCCGTACCATAAATTTTGACCTAGTGACCTTGACCTTGAAATTTTACCTACTTTTTGTTGTTGTTGCAATTTACATATGGTTGCCACCGGCGAGCTATGTTGTCACTCTGACAAGTCTGGTTTCTTAATTGCCTCGATATTGAAGGGCACTACAACCAGGGAGTTTGCAGTAAAGATAACCTAAAGATACATTGCCCATATTACAATTATTTGGTATACATACATGTACATGCTAGTGTCAATAGGAAAACATGTGAAGATTTCTGAATCTGTCTGAAAATTTCACAAGGAATACTATCTACAACATTACATAAGAGAAATGTTCTAAGCATGCCATTAAATCATTTTAAAGACAATTACAACAACATTATGGTTACAGGAGCAAGTTGACACAGTTATGTCTTCATTTATTGTTGATACATGTACATGTGCTTGTGTATTTCCTGTTTAAAAAGATTTTTTTATTGTCTCTTCATTTAAGATCCAATTAACATATACATGTAGATGATACAGCACTATTTCCAAGAATTTGTTTATAAACTTTAAGATACTTTGCTGAAAAGTGTGAATTGCTTTATCCCACAATGTTTACCAAATTCAGATTTGATTGTGTATGATTTTTCTTTGAAGTTTATGTTTTATGTAGCACTTGTTGCCATGAAGATTGAGTTTGTTTTCTATTTTCGGTTTGTGATAGTTTGGCCTCCAGGAGAAGTTTTCTGCAAATGGGCGACTTGGTCAATCAATATAACCTGTGTTTGTTGTGAGTAACCATGGTAACCTTGGGTTATAAGCATGCATGTCCTATCCTGGAATTTTTTGTTTTATGTAATTTTTGTTTTATGAGGTATTTGAGTAAACCTACTGTATATCGGGTAATTTTGGCGCGATGGACATTTTGGCTTTGTTGGCGGATGCGATAAAATCGCCAAATTTAAAAGCGCCAAATTTTCCATTCTTAAAGGCCAAAATTTATTCAGCTGGAGTTCTGCCACTGTAAACGATATTACCCGTTTTCCTCTGGGTAATGGCTTCATTTGCATAATATATTCACCTATATGCTGACCTTGTCGTTTTTACAGGTATCATTGTTTACCTTCAAACAAACAATTAAGGTCCAAACAATTGACGTGTACCCCTATATTAATCTATGCAATTATCTTATTAGCAATAAATGCAAAAGGTAACGTAATGATCATGCACGCTTCGGAAATATTTCACATGGGTTCCGTTTATTGAGGGGTAAATATAGGATGCGATATTTTGGACTTTTGACGATCGGACTTGTGGGCCGTGACCGTAAATAGTCAGAACATATTTTTAAAAATCCAAAACATTAACTGCACGATTACCACTAAGTCAATTCTCTTTTGCAGTGTCGATTATTGTAAAGTTTAAATGACTTCTTTTTTACTATATGTATGAACTTCATCTCTTATTTTCATGAATGAAGCACCAACTTTTTTTTTAGTTTCAAGTCATTTTAATTTCGTTTCGGTGGTCATAAAACATTGATACGCCCATGAATTTGACCATTATAATTTTGGCGGATGTTTTAAACAATCCGCCAATTTTAAAAGCGCCAACATTTCCAACGCCCGATTTGGACCAAATTCGCCAAAATTTCCTGACGCCAAAATTACCCGATATACGGTATCATTTATTTAGCTTTGGATGCAAAATGTCAACCAAGTCATAAAATCATACCAAAATGATAATTTTGTTACTCACTGTAGCATATCACATGATATGCAAATAATCTCTAGCCCGGGGATTCCCTTTGATTAAACAAGGTAAATACTGTCTGAATCTACCTCATATGAAACTATTTCAGGTCTATCATATGAGCATCAATATCATTTATATGATGGAAATCTTTCTGGTCAAGAATAGAGGTGTATTCAGAGAACACTTCAACAGAATATTTTTGATTTTGTTTACAAGTTATGGTATGGTGAACGTAGATAAACAAAAATTTCTGTTGAGGTGTTCTCTGAATATAACTCTATACTTGACCGGAATAGATTACCATCATAATAATAATACTCGTATGATAGGCCTAAAATAAGTTCTTACAAAGTAGATTTAGACAGTATGCACCTTGTTTAATTATTTGCCTGTCACGTGATAGGCTACTGTGTTACTGCTCAAACCTCTATTTGTCATTGTGTGATATCCACAGTATTGAAGGTAATGATACTCATTTACAAGTAATTCTTTTCCTCAATTCATCCTGAAAATTGATCAAAATTTCACAAACCTATCAGGAAACAAATATGCAAGGTCCCTAACCAAAACTGAGTTTGTCTACAAATTGATCTGTGAAAATAGATGGCCTGAAAAAGCTAAGATGGGCAGACTTATTTTCTACTTCGCCATTTGAAGTACATGTACAGTCAAACCTGTCTTATGTGACTTTGCAAATTGCAAGGGTCGACAGAAAAGAGGTCACATATAAGACAGCTGGTCACTTAATACAGGTTCAAGCTGACATATAAGACAGCTGGTCACTTAATACAGGTTCAAGCTGACATACATGTATAAGACAGCTGGTCACTTAATACAGGTTCAAGCTGACATATAAGACAGCTGGTCACTTAATACAGGTTCAAGCTGACATATAAGACAGCTGGTCACTTAATACAGGTTCAAGCTGACATATAAGACAGCTGGTCACTTAATACAGGTTCAAGCTGACATATAAGACAGCTGGTCACTTAATACAGGTTCAAGCTGACATACATGTACATTGTATAAGACAGCTGGTCACTTAATACAGGTTCAAGCTGATCTAACTTAGACCAACACAATTTCCATAGTATAAAAACAACACATTATTAAACTTTATTAAATGAATTACTGCATACATTACTTCACTTATTTATTAATAAATCAAATTGCACATACAAAATCATATTACATTTTATTTTGAAAAATACTTCACATACAATGTAAGTTTAAATTATAAAAGATGCAAATAATTATACAGAGATTCAATGTAAAACATTATGTAGTTTGAGTCCAATTAACACTAAAAGTCGTAATATACAGGTTAGGAATTCTGTACAAGACAGGAAAATTACGGTCGTTGTCACCTTAGACAGGTTGTCACTTTATACAGGTTGATTTGATAGGTAAATCTCTCGGGAGGAATGAAAAAGGTTGTATAAGGCAGGAAGTCGCTAAAAAGAGGGTCACTTTAAGACAGGTTTGACTGTACTACTAATTTTCACATGGGCTGGGTTCAGTGAGATCTTTCTTAATGCACAATTGAAGTTATTGTTTAATTTTAACCAATTCCAATCATTAGAAAATTGCCTCAGTTTTCAAATTAATTTTCCTAGCATGTACAAGCATGTTAATGTGACTGTTTTTGTTTTGAGGCTGCATTCTGTATGATTTTACCAAAAATTCTTTTCCTGTTGTTTTGCATTGTTACAAAAAGCGTGATATAAAAAGTGTACTCATATGCATTGTTTATACCTTTATAGGAATTGTTGAACTTCATTGTCCTGAAATTCTGGTTACCATTATGTAGTACATTGTATTTGCAACGTGTATATCAGGAGTGAGATTCCATTATGCAAAGTGTTCCGGAATAATAGAATCTAGCACCACTTTGAGTTCCGGATAGAAAAATATCAGTCGAGGGTGGGATTGATCAAGTCCCAAACTGAGGCGTTAGCCGAGGTTGTGACGTTGATCAACCCACCCGAGACTAATATTTTTCTATCCAGAACTCAAATGTGGTGCTTGATTATTTTTCTCGCATATTGAAACCTTCAAAGTCCTGTTGTGTACGTCATGCTAAATGTATGTGCACGTGAAATAACGTACGTCAGTTTGTCTGTGACATCATAAAGGAACAATCAACAGTGTTGGTTCAGGGGTGCCGGATCGAATTCTCCAGCACCGCTTAAAAGGGGAATCAGCCTATCCAATGTGCGAGAATTAAACTATTCCAATTATGGAAGAAAAACAATCCCAGAATTACTTCACCATAGCAACACTGGATATAGGCAAATTTTGAAATTTACAAAATTTGAAAATAAAGTCTCAATCGATTTTGAAATTCAGAGGATCGACTCCTGTTAATTTGATAGTCAATTTGTCGGAAGATCATTATCAGATTAAAAGCAGTATCAGATTATAAGGAGTTTGAAATTCCATGGAAATACAATAAAATAGGCCCCATAATTGTACTAGAATGTATCTCACACTTTATTACATGTATATGCATTAATTTAATGATAGAAATACTTCTAAGCCATTTTGAATAGTTTTAAAGGGTAAAATACCAATTTTAATGATTTTGATATGATAATTTATTGAAAATGACATAAATCTCATAGGAAAAATATCATAGTTGACGGAAAATCATATCAGATTAAGAGGAGTTCTAAAGATTTTTGATAATTTCTATCAGATTAAGAGGAGTAAAGTTACACTGATTATATAGGAAATGGTTTTGTGTTTTGAAATCATATCAGATTAAGAGGAGTATCAGATTTTCAGGTATCAGATTAAGTGTTGTACCATTTTCACTTCTTTCATAATTTATATTTTTATTGTTTTTTCGTGATGTCCATACCAAAATTTTTGCTAAAATTTGGTTGTGCTGATACAAGTTTTCATTCCATAATTTGAATAGAAAATAAAACATGATTTGATGAAAAGAATGACTGTGTCAACTTCCCTGTATAAATGACTTTTTACAAACATCTTGTCATTTAATGCGTGTTTTCAAATGTCCCGTTCTAAATAAATGCTTCATCTAAATGCTTTCCTTGTATTATAGACACGCTAGTGCTCTTAAAGTTACCAACGTCTCCATGATGCATCTCTTTAGAAAACATAATTATACATTAGTACTGATCAAAGCAAAAAAAGTCATTGTGTCTGAATTGTAAAGTAACAATACTTTTACACTTTTTTCAATAAATGAACATCTCTTTCTTTATATAACATGTATAATGAAAGTAATTTTTCTTTCTATTTCCAGACCATATTTTGAAATGAAAGCTAAATTCAATCAAACCATGGAGGTAAGTGTTTCTGAAACTCTTTATGTTTTGTTTATTTCATGTAATACTATTCACTATTCTCGAAAACCAGAGTTACTTCCCATTTGAGACGGTATCTGAAAATGGTTGAAAATGGTATAGCAACGTCGATTTTATACCGTCATTTCCCAAACTTTTAGGACTGTTACCACGTAATTTGATGACATCATAATCAGTTGGGATCACAATGGTTTTACGTCAGATACCGCCTGTATAGGGAAACAAATCTGTATTCCGCAAAGACTCAATATACATTATGTAGGTGTATAGTACCATAAGATTAGTTTTCCATGATATCCTTTCTTCTAACCAGAAGATCTGAGGAATTTTGTGGCTCTGTTGGATGATTGAATACTTAACTAATGCTGGGGTGCAATGGACGACTTTCACATTAACACAGTAGACTTGAATTTTATACAGGCCAAACCCTGACATGACAACATTTGACGTAACTTTTGACTGTGACATCGAAACAGATCTATGACATCATAATGAGTAATTACGTCAAAATATGTGATGTCGGTTATGGGAGTGTCTAAAATACAATTCAAACGGTAATATGAAAATGGTCTGTTAATTTCATTTATTATCCCCGCTTGAAACTTTGCTGTTATGGGAACATACAATCATGTAGTATTGCCAACATTTGAGGGTGTTTATCCTATTAGCTTTTAGACAAGCCACAGATAATTTTGACATTCATCAAAATCTGTATGTAATTTGCTCACAGTATGAGGATGATACATAGCTATTTTCAATGTCAGGTGTTAAAGTTCAAGGTCACAAATTCATTTTTATTTTTTACCAAATTAGTTTATGCTACCCTTTGTTAATGTTCAATCAAATTTCTTTATATTTTTAGGATCAAAAACGTAATATCAGCATTTTAGAGGAGGATGTGTCATCAGCTAAGACAATGTACTCCGAGGCTCTACGGAACTTAGAATCAATCAGTGATGAAATCCATCAACAAAGGATAGAAAAACGTCGTAATGAAGAGCTCGGGGTGCGTGGAGCTGGGGTGGGGTCAGAAACACCCTCTCCACCACCATGTAGAGATCACCATACAAATGAGGGGCACAGCGAGGGCATGGGTAGTGCTCATACTTATAACACTTCATCTAGTCAGGGATTCATCCCACCATCCGTCATTCACGCGTCCCCAGATAAGTCTCGTACACAGAGTTATAGGTCAGCTATAGACAACAGAACTGATGATGGGGACCCAGATTTTCCAGTGCCAAGTTTAGAAAGTGAATATAAAGCATTACCCGAAACTCGAGCTTTCAACGAGATTTCACGTAGATCTCTACCGGTTGTGGGAACGTTTGGTGCTTACGGAAGACAGGATGGTCAAGAGGAATCTGTAGATGTGTTCGGTTCCCCGCCAAGGGACAGAACTCAGTCCTTGCGGCAACATTCAACTTCCCCTCGGGAAGAGTTATATAATGATCTGAAGTATAGATCTGCATCACTCACTGAATCTCAATACTCGACTCCTTCATCAGGATCTCCAACAAGAAATCGTCGTAAATTACAAGCCGGTGGTTTGATTCTAAAAATAGATCAGGCCATGGATCCATTATCAGGTATGTACGACACCACCCAGATGAAGCCAACCAGGCTTAGTCAGAAATCTCTAACGGAGAAGTTAAGTGCTGGCTATGACAAATCAAGAGGACATGACAGTGATAGCGTAGCTAGTACACCCGGTAGTAGGTCCGGGGCTGATTTTACGTCCCTAAATATACCGTCTACTGATCGTGATGACTCAGATTCGGAAAGTGTTGTTAGTACAGGACCCATGTTAGATGATGATCAAGTAGGATTCCTCACCATGGAGTTTACAGATAAAGCCAATCTTACTGATGTAGATAATCATGATAAAGGGAAAGACTGGGGTAGCATGACACTCCCCCCTAAACTAAGTCATCTGGAACATTATATACACCGTAGGGAAAGTGAAAGTAAACCCGATAATGATGGTACAGTTGAAAAGGAAGTATCGACAGAATGCATCAAGGATAACCAAGAACAAATGTCAGAACCAGAGGAATCTGAGAGTGCTGTAGTTACTCCCACTTGATTAGTATTCAAGAAAAATAATGGTTAAGAAACTAAAAAATTAATAATGATTCAGAAATTAATTGAAATCCTTCTAACGATTTTGCAACCAAATCTTTAAGAAATAAGAAATACACTGTACTTGTTCATAAACAGTCTAATTATAGAATTGTACGTGTTATAAGCATACTCTGTTAATTGCATTTAAACTTTTCTTAAAGAAATTTGTTCAAATGTCATATAATAAGCTAGTCATTGTCAAGATAAGAGAGTCAACAGGAAATGAATCTCTCTACAATTATTTTTACTTAATCACCTTCATTTAAGTCCGAACTAAACCTTAAGTCAAGAACACTATTATTTGCATCAGTTTTATCTTTATAATGAAGATTTCCATATTGTCGTAAAGAGCATTCCGTAAGGAAATGGTATCTTGTTAGTTTAGATCAATAGAAGTGTAGTCATAAAATTTAATGTATAGAATTTACTTTTACATAAATGTGTATGCTGCATGGTAGATTAATCTGTGGAAAAATCAAATTCAAGGAGTGAAGATTTTATTGGGATGTTACATTATTGTTTCTATTTCATGCTATAGCTGACTATATGTTGAGGCCAGTTTGTCTTCTTACATTTTAAAAGTGTTACTTCGTATGTAGTATGTGGTAAAATACTAGTCATTTTGAGATTTTTACCATTGTTCACATTTTAAGACATGTTTATATGACAGACAATATTTTACATAAATATACTTATAAATACCAGTATGTAGCTCTCTTGGTCTCATAGGTAAATATACATGTAGGTAAAAGTTAAGGTGTCATATACATGTATGTTCAAATTTTATGATCAGTATTGCATATTTCATGATTATCGACTGATCCAAGTGTTCAATTGTGCCAAAAACTGTCAAGAAGCAGGCATCACACAAGCAGTGGGATAGTACAGATCTTGCATGTATAATTATGTTGACTACAATTGTTACCCTGTAAAAGACAATGCTCTCTAGTTACTGGACAAAATCAGTTCAGGAGTGTACCTCCTTTCCATAAACCTCTGTATGGGAGTGTACCATTTTGCAATTACTGTGTCAATTTTTAGCAAGCCATGATGAATGTCCAGGTAGCTAATGTCATAGCCTGATTGTCAGCGTCAGCACTGTTTGTTGCATGAACAAAACTTTAACCTGGGCTATATCTCATAAAGCATAAGGGGTAGGGCTTTGATATTTCACATGTGAGGTCCTAATGAAAATACTTTCTTATGGGACCTTGACTTTTGACCCAGTGACCTTGGAGTTTGACCTATGTTATAAAAACTTTAACCTGGGCTGTATCTCATGAAATAAAGGGCTTTGATAATTCACATGTCCATTTGTCATAACCAGACCTATCATTTGGGACCTTAACTTTTGACCCAGTGACCTTGGACTTTGTCCTACTTGATGTAAAAAAATTAAGCGGGACTATATCTCATGATAAATAAGGGGAAGGGCTTTGATATTTCACGTATGGGTTCCTCATGACTAGACCTTTCATTTTGACCTAGTTACCTTTGAGTTTGACTTATTTGTTAAAAACATTAACCTTGGCTATATCTCGTGAACTATAAGGGGTAAGGCATTGATATTTCACATGTAGATTCCTCATGACCCGACTTTTCATTCAAGTTCTTGACTTTCTACCTAGTAACCTTAGAGTTTTACCTAAATTCAAACTTTAACCTGGCTGTATCTCGCTGTTATAAAAATCTATACAAAGAATAACAACATTTTACTATCAAACACCTTGACAGCGAGCAATGTTGTCTTCTGACAAGTGCTATCTAAATATACATGTATGATCATGGCTATGTATGTGCCCTAGAACCATATTAATTTTAGAGGTTATTTATAAAACACAGAATTATCAATAGGTCACTTGCCAAAATTCATAATGGCTGACAAAATGACGAAAAATGTCCGAGATAGGCAATTTTTTGTGCACTTTTTCATTGTTACGTCTCAATGGAATTGCGTCTTTTAACAGTAACTTCATAATGTAAAACAATGCCGAAAGATTTTGACTTGGACATTTTGTGCTTTCTAACAAGATCGGAAAATGGTCTATTATTATATACTTGTGTAAGGGGTTCAAGAATTGTAATGTACATGTATATATAGCACAGATCTCCATTTTCAAGAAAGGATATGAAACCAAAGATATTACTAATTGTGTATAAAAGCTGATGATACTAATGTGGATACTAGTATCAATTTATTATGAGAGCACATATTTTGATGTTTTACACTGACAAGTGACATATGTGTAATTTGTATTGTTAACTTAGTGTTGATTTTCTTGAATTATTAACTCAAATGTGACCATAATTCAGATAGATATTTTATGGTATGGTTCTGTCCGTCTGTCCGTCTGTCTGTGTCCTTATCTCTAAGACCAAATTGTTTATACTAGGATCCTCAAATTTAGCACGGAGGATCCCCATGACGAGAAGAACCTTATAGAATATTTAGGTCAAAAGGTCAAGGTCACTAGTAACTTATTTTGGCAGAATATAGACCATTTATGAGCCCTGTGAAACCGGCATGACAAGAGTGAGAGAAACCTTTTGCTTTTCAAGGTCACATACAACTGTGACTTTGAAACCTTGTGGGGAGAATGTAAACCATTCATTTCCCCATCTTGATGCACCAAGGTTTTCATCCTCTTCATTGCAAATTATCCTTGGATTCAGGGGACAATTTCTGTCAACAGCCTAATATTATGGTGTCACATAACTGTAGTTAAATAGTAATAAAAAACAAGAAATTCTATTAATTTTCATGTTTTTGTATCGTAATTTACAGCAGTTATTTCAACATCCTTTTTAAATAATTTGAGGAAAATATGGGACATAAGTGGTGAAGGCAAGGTCATATTGAGAGTTGCAAGTACTGGAAGGAACATACATGTATGACATTAAGGTGCAAAACATCATTTGCCCTGCGATCTTGCCACAAAGTATTGCCACGACAAGAGAAGAACTCTATTGATATTCAAGGTCAAAGTTCAAGGTCACTTCAGTTGTACCAGTTAATCTTGATAAGCAGGATACAGACTAATACCATTGGTCTTATGTGATCTTACCACAAAGGATAACTGTGACAAGATAATGCCTACATTTTTAGGTCAAGGTCACGGGCAACTTTACCAGTATAACTTGTGGCCAGGAAGTGGACTAAACAGAAGTTTATTTTAAAAATCAGAGTACATGTATTTTGAATAACTCTCCAGTTTGAATATTCTGTTCTTAAATATGTAGTGAAATTATTATGGGCCTTTGTCATGTTTGTGGAGGTTTTCTTTACAATATGTACAATGTCATGTATATATATATGTGATAAAGTCAGTTACAAGATGTGAATAGACTTAGTGCTGATCTTACCATGTTCTTTATTTCCATTCAAACAGGGTTAATTGTAATGGTTTCAGTTATATATTGTTGAAATACTTGAATTGATGCAAAAATAAATGTGTAGAACGTTATAATGTGTTGACATCATTTTTGTGTCGCCTGCAAAGCATAGCGACACTTAGGGATCACTTTGTCCGTTGTTCGTCTGTCACACTTTGGGTGTCACAGCCCATAACTTTTGATTAGTAAGTGATAGGGCTTTGATATTTATCATGTGTATTCCTTGTGACAAAACCTTCCTACACATACCATAATTTTTTACCTAGTGACCTTTACCTACATATTTGACCCACTTTTCAAAAAAATTAAGAATGGATATATCTTTTGATTGGTAAGTGTTAGGACTTTAATATTTCACACTTGCAATCCTTGAAGCAAGACCTTTCTACACATACCATAATTCTTGACCTTGTGACCTTGACCTAGATATTTGACCTACTTTTGAAAAAAAGATAAGATTCGCTATATCTTTTGATTGGCAAGTGCAAGGCTTTGATATTTCACATGTGTATTCCTTGTAACAACACCTTTCTACACATACCATAATTTTTGACCTTGACCTACATATTTGACCCACTTTTCAAAAAAATCAAGATTGTATATATCTTTTGATTGGTAAGTGATAGGGCTTTGGTATTTCACGTGTATTCCTTGTGACAAGACCTTTCTACACAGACCATATTTGACCTTGTGACCTTGACTTGATATTTGACCTACTTTTCAAGAAAAGTAAAATTGGCAGTATCTTTTGATTAGTAGGTGACAGGGCTTTGATATTTCACATATATTTTCTTTGTAACAATGCCTTTCTACACATACCATAATTTTTGACCTTGACCTAGATATTTGGCCTTCTTTTCTAAGAAATTAAGGTTGTATATATCTTTTAATTGGTAGGTGATAGGGCTTTAATATTTCTCAAATTTTTACGTAGTGACCTGGACCTAGATGATTGACAGTCTTTTCTGAAAATTTGAGAATGAACATTTAATTTGTAATTAAGAGGTCTGATATTTCAAATGAATTTCATTTAACAAAGACTTTTCTACTGATACCAATAATTTTGATCCACTTTCTAGAATAATAATCAAGCCGCTTCGCAGGCGACACAAGCATTCCTTGGATTGCTATTTTTTCATAATTGCAATGTCACAGTAGCATATCACGTGATATGCATATAATCTCTGGCTCGGGAATCCCCTTCGATTAAATATGATAAATACAGTCTAAATCTACTTTATAGAAAACTATTTTAAGCCTATCATATGAGCATCACTATCATCTATATGCTGGTATTTTTTTCTTGTCAAGAATAGAGGTATATTCAGAGAACACTTCAACAAATATTTTTTTACTTTGTTTACATGTTATGATATGGTGCACGTAAATAAACGAAATTTTCTGTTGAAGTGTTCAATGAATATAATTCTATTCTTGACAAGAGTATATTACCATCATATAAATGATAATGATACTCGTATGATAGACCTAAAATAAATTCATATAAAGTAGATTTAGACAGTATTTACCTTGTTTAATCGGAGGGAATTACCGGGCCAGAGATTATTTGCTTATCACGTGATATGCTACCGTGAATGTTGAGCAAAGGAGTTACACTGATTTTTTTTTCAGCTCACCTGATCGAAGTCATAGCATGCAGTCTGTAATCTGTTTCCTGCATCCACTGAAAACTTTTTTACATTTTCGACATCTCTGAAACCGCTGAACAGAATTTCATGAAACCTTACAGGAAGCAAGTACTCAAGGTTCTCTACCAAGTTTGGGTTTTTCCTGCTGCTTGGTCAACAAATATGGCCGCCAAGGGCTATGATTGGCTGACACATTTTCAGCTTCTCTGCATAGAATTCCACGAAACCTTACAGAAGCAAGTGCTTGAGGTCTTCTACTACGTTTGTGTTTTTCCTGCTGATCGGCAAACAAACATGGCCGCCGAGAGCTCTGATTTGTTGAAACTTTTTTGCCTTTTTCTCTGCAACCACTGCACTTAATTTTACGAAACCTTACAGGAAGCAAGTACTTAAGGTTCTCTACCATTTTGTGTTTTTTGTGCCTGTCAACAAATATGGTCGCTGAGGTGCTCCGAATGACTGAGGCAATTTGGACATCTCTGAAACTGATGCACAGAATTTCACAAAACCTTACAGGAAGCAAGTACTCGAGGACCTCCACCAAATTGACCACTACCACTCTTTTGTCTGCGACTCAGGTGAGTGATGTGGTCCCTTGGGCCTCTTGTTTTTTCTAGCTTCCAAAATTTTTCAGTGCCCACTTCGACGCGTTTGATGCACGATGGACGTGACCATCAGTAGTTACAAATCTTGCAATAACTGAGTAATCTTACAAGTTCATACACGTAATTATTTGTACATGTATTCAATTTTTTTCCTTGTTTTGGCTAATGTCATCATACTACTTCTAGATCTGTTGCACTGTGGAATAGCCAGAAATGGTGACAAATGATATGAAATTTAAGGTTTACACCTTTGCAAACTTACAGTCTAGCTATACATCTGATTCTGAATTTATTTTGCCTCCTTTTAAGCTCCGAGCAAAAATATAAAACATGGACTACTTGATGCTGTTCTTTCGTACATCACCTGTACATAAGGGCTACTTTTTCAGATCTTTTAAGTGAGCATCTGTCTGTCATGATGCCATACTTTCACAAAAATGGTTTTTAAAATATTCTTAATATACTTTAAAAAGTATAATTATTCTTTCATCCGAGTTTGCGAGAACCCCAACAAAAGGTGAAGATTAAATTTAGCATAAAACATGTGACAAACTACATACTTGTATGTGTACTTATTTAGTGTGATTAAATTGTTATGAAAATTGAGCATAAAACATGTGACAAACTACATACATGTATTGTATGTGTACTTATTTAGTGTGATTAAATTGTAGTGCGAACCGGGCAAAAACAGGCAAATTGACACATTAGTATAATCATGAATTAGCACACATGACATATTTTCCTTATACATGTAAGTTAAATAATTTAGTGTGGTCTTGAATAGGCACAGCAGTCTTTAAAGCGCTAACTTTTGACGTCGCAGATAAAAGTTGCGTCAAATCTTGTGATGTCAGGTCTTAGGATGTGTAAAATACAAGTCAACTGTGGTAATGTGAAAATTGTCTATTGGTTCATCAAGGAAGTCAGCTGCTGACAGTAGAATAGCGTACGTTTTAAACGCACATCTTGAGCTTTGAACAAGATGAATGTTAAATTGAACTATGCAATTCGTAAAGCTAAACAAATATACTCTACTCAAATTTTATTCTTTATAAGTAAGTTTGTAATGTGCTCACAATTTCATATAAATGTAACACACATACATGTATAACCGATTGCTTCATACTCATTGACAATTTATTCATTCATTTAAATTAAATGAAAAAAATATCTACATATCACATGTTCTACCTTGAATTACATTAACCATTCAACTTTAAGAGATATTCATACACTGTCACAGTGACTATAGAGATAAATAAACCTCAATGTCAAAAAAAAAAAAACAATTTCTGAAAAGCTTTGATCGTAAAACATACTTCAATGCAGAAAAAGTTTAAGAATGTACATAAATTAAAATACTAGATCTTTTTTATTTTATTTGAAAGTCAAAAATGGAAAAAATTAAATTATACAATTTAAAAAATAATTATTCATATCAGCACTTCATCAGTCACATATTAGTAAATACTATAATTCATTTCACAATCCATCAGGTCTGGCTAGAGAAGTGGTTTGAATTAACAGTATCCAAGCCCTATTAATGCACCACTTGACCACATAAAAAGCACACATGCCGTAAGAATATTTCCTACAGATTACACGAGGGGTCACATATCTTCAAACAAGATTCTGCAAGTACCATTCATCACATGAAGGCCATCAATCATATTGTACCAAGGTTAACTTCAAACTCTTAAAGTAATATTTTATCCATACAAAGCCAATTGTGCCTTATATGAAATTTATGTGAAATTTACATGAACTTTACATAAAAGTTCACATGAAATTTATGTGAATCAAGCACGAACATAAAATTTTTCACATGAAATTCATGTGAAGTTTTTAAAACAAATTGCATGTAAAGTCCATTTTGCTTGAAGGTAACAAAGAAAATTTCATGTAAAATTCATTTGAAGTAAATTTATATGATATTCAAGTGAATTTTTTTTCACATAAATTTTATGTAAAATTGATATGAATTTCACATGAACTTCCATGTGAAATTTACATGCTCATTTCATATGAATTTCATGTGAGGCACAATTGGCTGTGATAGTTGGCCATAAATACTAAACAAGTCACAACCAACAGTACCAAGATCATGGTTAGCACTTAACACGCAAGATATTTCAATGTCATATTTTTTCCTACTACAGACACCATACATACATGTACATTAATCGGTCCTTTTGAAATAGAGTAAACTCCCATTTGCGCAGGTATCTGACGTCAACGCATTGTGACGTCATCAAATTTTATAGAAACCAGCACGAAATTCAGGGAAACAGGTACATGTGTATGACGTTTTCAAAGGAATTTAAAGACATTACAACGCTTTTACGTCAGATACCTGCACAAATCGAATGTAGGACTGTAAAATTGAAAAGACGGAATTACAACATGAACGGACAAAAACTCAATGACAAATCATGAAAGTTGGCATGTTTGATACTTTGACATTAATCCTGTACCATAAGGGTAACTATGACAACTCACTATGTCATGTTTGTAACTGTGACATCATTTTACCCTGCGTAATGTACTCTTGACATCACTATACAATGTGTCACTATTATAACATACATGTACCTATGAAAAACACTACGCAATGTTTGTCGACATGACATCATTTAACCCTGTGTGTTGTGTACTATGACATCACTATACTGTGTGTTGTGTGCTATGACATCACATATAATGTGTCACTATGACATTCCTATACCATATACATGCAGGTCACTACGCCATATTTGTCACTATGACATCATTTAATCCTATGTGCTGTGTACTATGACATCATTATACTGTGAACATGAACGTCAGTGGACACAACCTTACCCTGAGTGAGATCCCTCTGTGAACAGACTGAGAGGAGGCAGGTCATATCACAAAATATAACTGTTACAAATGAAATTTGTACATATTTTCTCCTCAATAAACAATGCTGCTTGCTTTGGTGTTCCAAAAATAGAAAAAAAACTATAAATAGAGCACTCTGAAAATAAACAATGATCTTTAAATAGAACAGGTGACATGTACATTTAAAAAAAAATCACCTATATATAGGAGGGTGCCCTATGGTAAAACAACACATATGGTGTGCCTAGTAGGGAGCCCTCGTTTTCACCTATCTATAGGAGAGTGCCCTATGGTAAAACAGCACGTACGGAGTACCTAGTAGAGAGCCCTCGTTTTCACCTCGTAACATTCCACAGAACTGGGACTCCGTGTACACACGTATTGTCTCGTCATCACATTCTATCCAATTGTTCATATACTCTTTTCCTGGTGTATGTATTGCACTTTTCTGTCCCTGTCCCTGATTGGTTGAATTCATGCTGCCATTGTGTTGTGAGATCTGATTGGTTACTGAGTTTGAGATCTTGAGCTGTTGGTTGTAACTGGGTGGATGTGACCCTGTGACCTTTACATAGGCAAGGTAATGACCTGAGGTCAAGGTCACTCCAGCATGAGTTACAATTGCATAAAGCAAGTATCTGAAAAAGGGGAAATAAATACATGTATCAATATCATAAATTTCTTGTCTAATTTTCAAAGAGAAGGAAATATGTATACTCTCATATCTAAATTCGTCAAACTTTCATCAAAAAGTAGGAAATATGATTTCATAACAGCATTACTACCAATGCCTTGTGACAGTTAAATGATCACTCATAATCATGAATTTTCACTACCATGCGTGTGTTTAACAAAACCTGACAGGGTATTGGCGAATCCTCTGTCTGAAATTGAGTAAAAGGGACATTCCTGACAGGGGAATCGCCGATACCCTGTAAGTTTTGTAAAATACATGTATCATTATGGTAATCCAACTCTAATGCCTTGGTCAGTAATCAGCTAGAAAATGGCTGCTTTTAACGACATCATCATTGGAACGCATGACGTAATAGCAGAAACTGCAGTAAAACGTGAATCCCTTTGCAGTTTTTTAATCGCTCAGCCAATCAGAATGCACGTTACAAACGAAGTGCATTACAATTAATATTCAAGCTGCAAAAAAATCCATATTTCTTTATTCTGGTTTCAAATGGTACTGGGGTTATATAACGGATGTACATGTATATTGCTATGGAAACAGAACATGTTGTCATAGCAACTTTACATGTGATCTGGGCGACTGCAGGGATATTTATAGTACACGTCATGGTAACCTTACCTGTAATCTGGGCGGCTGTAAGGATTGGGACACTTATAATGTTGTCATGGTAACCTTACCTGAGATCTGGGCGGCTGCAGGGATTGGGACACTTATAACGTTGTCATAGTAACCTTACCTGTGATCTGGGCGACTGCAGGGATTGGGACACTTATAATGTTGTCATGGTAACCTTACCTGTGATCTGGGCGACTGCAGGGATTGGGGCACTTATAACGTTGTCATGGTAACCTTACCTGTGATCTGGACGACTGCAGGGATTCGGACACTTATAACGTTGTCATAGTAACCTTACTTGTGATCTGGGCGTCTGCAGGGATTGGAACACTGATAATGTTGTCATGGTAACCTTACCTGTGATCTGGGCGACTGCAGGGATTGGGACACTTATAACATTGTCATGGTAACCTTACCTGTGATCTGGGCGACTGCAGGGATTGGGACACTTATAACGTTGTCATGGTAACCTTACCTGTGATCTGGGCGGCTGCAGGGATTGGGACACTTGTAACGTTGTCATGGTAACCTTACCTGTGATCTGGGCGGCTGCAGGGATTGGGACACTTGTAACGTTGTCATGGTAACCTTACCTGTGATCTGGGCGACTGCAGGGATTGGGACACTTATAACGTTGTCATGGTAACCATACCTGTGATCTGGGCGGCTGCAGGGATTGGGACACTTGTAACGTTGTCATGGTAACCTTACCTGTGATCTGGGCGACTGCAGGGATTGGGACACTTATAACGTTGTCATGGTAACCTTACCTGTGATCTGGGCGGCTGCATGGATTGGGACACTTGTAACGTTGTCATGGTAACCTTACCTGTGATCTGGGCGACTGCAGGGATTGGGACACTTATAATGTTTTCATGGTAACCTTACCTGTGATCTGGGCGACTGCAGGGATTGGGACACTTATAACGTAGACATGGTAACGCCAGAGGGATAGAGACATGATCGTTTATCTTGGAAACATAACCATATATTCTGTAAAGGTAATACCAAGGTCAAATAAAATCAAACACACTTTTAACAACAACATAATAATAAATAAAATTTAACGTAATATCATTCATCATGTAGCTATACAAAGCACAATGAATTTCATTTAATATCGGCAATGCATGTACAATTTATATGATGTTTTCAAAATAGTGTAATTGTGTTGTATCCCTGTGTCCAGTTTCACAAAAATTCAGGAATTTTTTGTAGCTTTCATCCATGAATAAAAGGTTTAAAAGCTCTTCTACTTTATAGATTGTATCCTGTTATCAAATATCATTTCTACATAGTTACTCAATATATACATGTATGCAAAAACTTCGCTAAATTTGGCTAAAAGCTGGAACTAAGCAATCAAAAGTTACGAAAACTCCTGAAAGTTTACATAAGAAAATCTAGAATTTTCACTTTCCACATCTTTCTGAATTGCCCCTTCTTTAAATGTTACATGTATCTATAACACTTGTTTAAATTATGAGTTTAGTATGACTAAGTGAATTAAATGATGTCACAACGCTTTTACATCAGATACCTGCACAAATCCAATGTAAGCCTGTAAAATCCAAAAGACAGAATTTTATCCATAAAATGCCATACAGAAGACCAAGAAAGATGCATGTCATTGAAAAAAATAAACGAACGTAGTATATGTTCATTCATAAACTTACCCTGAAGACGTACTGAATCGTTTTAAATGGAGCGTCAATACGTCGGGTAAAACTTCATAATGTAGTGACCTCTCAGCTTCCACCAGGTGGAGACACTTGTCACAATAATACTTATTGTCGTCTTTTAGTAGCTCCACCTCCGTAAATGCATCCATCAGCTTCTTCAAGCATGAATCTTGATCTGAAATCACAGAAACTGAATTTATTTTCATACCGTTCATATTGAAGTTCAATTAACATGCATCATATTAAAGAAAAGTAGAAATACATTTTATATAGAATAAATACAACAGATCCTCCATATAATTCAGTATGACGACCAATCTGAGTGTCGCACCAATAAAATCTACATGTATGAAATTAGGGAATAACTAGCTTCTGACATTATGTTTGCGGATGGTAAATGCTGATTTTATGGTGGCAAACTGAGTTTTTCTAGCAACGCTCAACAGAGCCAGAAAAACGGATGTTTGCACCATATAATCAGCATTTACAGTCCGCAAACATAACGTCAGAAGTTAATTATTCCCATTCTAATGCAATCTATATTTTTGTGAATATAAGGCGAAATGTGACGTTGGCAACGTCAAAGAATAGTATGTTCCCGTTTTACTGCCGTAACTAAGGGGCAAGCAACCAATGAAATTGGACATTATAGTGACATTGCATTTGAATTGAGCTTAACAGAAATTTTTTATTGCATATTGATCAAACTTCATACATTTGTTGCTTATGACAGAAAGAAGAACTCTGTTGACATGATGGATTTTCAAGGTCATAGGTCAAGGCCAAACATGGAAAATACAAATCTAACATCAAACTATACGGGAAGTAAAATTCATTTCATCACAAAAGTCCTACCTCCATCATCATCAGAATCATCGTCATCACTCTCGTTATTCTCCTCTTTCTTTACCGGCACACTGATGTCGTGGAATTCCTCTAATTTTTCCCGCGAGCATTCACATTCCAGACATTTTGTCCTGAGCATCATGGTCCCCATAAACAGTTTCTCTACAAAATCTTTTTTGTTACGTTTTGGCAAAATATCAGTTATATTTGACTGGTGATCTGCCGATAAGGGTAGCTGTGAATCAAGGGCCTTAACTCTTACTGAGTTACATCTACGAGTGTCCGAGAAGTCCAGTTTATATTTCGCTGAGTTCGGTCCGTTTAGTATCAACGGTCCAGTATCCTTCCTCCCTGCACCGCCTGCCTTAAAAGGAGATAAAGCCAATGTGGCCATGTTGGCATTCACCGACTTTTTAGGACTGTCACACACATGGTCACATTTCTCCAGTTTTAGCACCATCTTACGTGGAGAATTCATTACCGTCGCCTCCTCTTCCCTCACGGAGGACAGGACATCGGGACTCTGCTCTGCATTACTGGAGATTTGCTCTGCTTTTGTGGAAATCTGCTCTTCTTCTGCTTTTATCTGCTCTGTATCTACAGATACATTATCCTCATCGCTGCAATTCTTATCATTTTGAGTTTCCATGGCAACGACTTCTGACCTCTCTGATTTCTCGCCCTCATTTTTCCGTAATACTGCCCCTCTCATTCCTAGCCTTTTACACTGTACCTGCCGTTTTAGCATGCCGAGGATACTTCTCTGTGATGGATCCAGCACTTCCTGAGGATCGTTAACTTTTTCCTCTGATGATTTTTTCATAGCAATGACACCTTTCCTCCTATTTCTTTGAGATGGTACAGTCCGCCGTTTTACCATCCCATCGACCTCATCCTGAGCTATATTACTGCCATCACCGGAGCCCTTATCATTATAACAAAGATTGTCTTCATTTTCTCCGTTTAGCTTAGGTACTGCATTTTCCCCATTTTCTGATAGATTCGATTTTTTAGATTTCAGAGTCAAATTTTGTTTGCGACGTTTAACACCTCCCCTTGACTTTTCTGATATGATTGCAGAGTCAATGCCAGAACTCTCCTCTGTTGCCATGGTGACTGTGGTTTGTGGTCCTGCACTATTGTTAAAACATTCATTATGCACAACACTAGCGGTATCACCTTCAGCAGGGGCAGACAATTCTTGCACATTTGTTTTTGCTGCCTCAGTCTGTTCTATTTCCTCCAGAAAATCCCCTTTTCGACAATTTTGTGATTTCAGACTAAAGCCATCTTGTATTTCTTCCTTAATATCTAGTTTCCTTGGTGATGACCTCACAGGTATGACTCGATTTGACCTATGTTTTGCAGCTGAAAGAAAGCGTTGCATGATGGGATTGGAGGGTCCAGAGGATTGTGGGAGAACTCTGGGAGGAAGAGAAGTTTTAATTTTCTCCAGTTCTTTCTCAGCATCTTGTAGATAGGTCAATATACATCTTAGTAGTTCCTGAGCATCGTGCTGAAGATTTCCTTCAAACATTGGGTTGATTTCCCTGTAAGATAATGGACAATTACATGTAGTTACACCATTTATTATATATATACTACCAAAAGTTAGTGAGTAAATGGAAGGGGCTATTGTTGAGGCAATATCTTAAGCCTTCTCTACACTTACATACAAACTTTGGGTAGGATGTTTGAAAAACTAAAATAATGCAGAGAACATTTAACACGAGAGTCATGGACAGCACTATATGAGATTTGAGGGTCACTAGGACACATACCTGATTATATTTAGTATTTTCTGAGGTTTGAGGTCCACTGACAGCCCTTTACAAGATTTGAGGGTCACTAGGACACATACCTGATATTATTAAGCAATTTCTGAGGTTTGAGGGTCATTGACAGCCCTTTCTGAGGTTTGAGGGTCACTAAGATACATATCTGATTATATTGAGTATTTTTTGTTGTTTGAGGGCCATTGATAGCCCTTTCTGAGGTTTGAAGGTCACTAGGATACATACCTGATTAAATTGAGTATTTTCTGAGGTTTGAGGGCCATTGACAGCCCTTTCTTAGGTTTGAAGGTCACTAGGATACATACCTGATAATATTGAGTATTTTTTGTGGTTTGAGGGCCATTGACAGCCCTTTCTGAGGTTTGAAGGTCACTAGGATACATACCTGATTATATTGAGTATTTTTTGTGGTTTGAGGGCCATTGACAGCCCTTTCTGGGGTTTGAAGGTCACTAGGATACATACCTGATTATATTGAGTATTTTTTGTGGTTTGAGGGCCAATGACAGCCCGTTCTGGGGTTTGAAGGTCACTATGATACATACCTGATTATATTGAGTATTTTCTGAGGTTTGAGGGCCATGAACAGCCCTTTATGAGGTTTGAAGGTCACTAGGATACCTACCTGATTATATTGAGTATTTTCTGAGGTTTGAGGGCCATGAACAGCCCTTTATGAGGTTTGAGGGTCACTAGGATACATACCTGATTATATTGAGTATTTTCTAAGGTTTGAGGGCCATTGACAGCCCTTTCTGAGATTTGAGGTCCTACCTGATTATATTGAGTATTTTCTGAGGTTTGAGGGCCATTGACATGACATCAGCTGTGGCTTTCTCTGAATGATTCCTCTCTCTGTTCTCCATATTCCTGTATAACTGCATGTATAGCAAAGTTTATCATTGTAAATGTACATGTACATTGCATATCAATCATTATTTTTCAGAGAACATACATTTAAATCTGTTTAGTCACATAAATGTCCAATACATGTGTTAAATTTCAAAGTGCTGCAATCTTGTCAGCCTTTCTCTAAGAATAAGCTTTGAAATTCCCTGCATAAACTCAACCTGCAACAAGACTTGTCAGAAAGGCAACATACATCGTAGCCTGATAGTTGGTCTGTAAGTTAGTAGCATTCTGAAAAAGCTCAAAGTTTAAGGTCAAGGTCACTAGGTTAAAGTAAACATATCTGGGACATCGACACACAGGGCGTGACAATAGCTCTCTGAATGTTCTTCTTGGTGAACTAAAAAGAATATCATAATCTATAACACTTACCAACATTAATTGTTTGACAAGTTCTATACTAAGATCAGGATCTCCGTTCTCCGAGGAATTTCCATCCTGAAAACAAACAATCAAATGTTGAGAAAGGCTTCTTTCACATAATAAGTGTGTAATATCTTCACCTACCTTTGCTAGCTCAGTCTTCAAAAACTTTTTTGAAAAACTAGCCTGAAGATAAAATTTACTCAGGCTGGTGGATGTATAGTTTGTTAAACAACATCTACTAGCCAAGCAGAATTTCTGGTTGCCCGTGCGTCAGGCTAGTGAGTATTCACGATGACTACCAGCTGTAGAGAATCTGAACCTATCTCTTACAGAAATGTAACATTTTAACCTATCTCTTACAGAAATGTAACATTTTAACCTATCTCTTACAGAAATGTAACATTTTAACCCATCTCTTACAGAAATGTAACATTTTAACCTATCTCTTACAGAAATGTCTGAAAGCAATGTAAATCTACACAAACCTCAGACAGTGCTGCTTCTTGTTTTTTGAGTTTCTCCGTGGCCACTATGTCCCTGTACAATTCCTCTAGCCGCTGTAAGAAGCCGGGTGTGTAACGTAATACCTGCATAATACTGCTAAGGAAACATGTGTTCCCTGGAAAAATAAACAAAAGTATAATTCCTTCACTTACAACACGTAAATGTTGCTTAAAAGAACTTATTTCCACACACAACTTGTAAAAAGGGGTAGGGCCACGAAACCCCTAAATGGCCCTCGACTTTTCTCTAGAAATAAATTTCAAGAGAAATACTTGATATCTTTCATTAAAATACACGAATGTTTACTGCTTTCATGAAAAGAAAAATATCACCGAAGTGACGTTAAGATGTTATTTACAAAATATGGCAAAAACTGCTGGGAATTTTGTCTTTTGTGGAAGAATTCAATGTCGCCGCGTGTGTTAACTGAGATAAATCTTTTATGACGAAAGGATATAACGATAATCTTTCACATATAGATTTTTAATCTTAGTTAATGCATGTGGCCATTGCTAATTTAATAGAAATATGCATTAATTTCACGGAATATGACCTATTTTGGTGTTTTCAAAGGGCTAAAATTTATTGATAAACGCAAGGTTTACAAAAGATAGATTCATAATTCAGTACAGAACATATCAAAGTGTCAAATCACAGTTAAAAATTCTATGAAGTACATCGTTCAAAATTAGGGCCAATATCGGGCTTCGTGGCCCTACCCCTTTGTACTCAAAAATTTTTTTACAAAAAGTTGCATAATCTAGCATTGAAATCAAGAAATTTTACCAATGTGAAAAACGTTGGTCATACGGTACTCAGTCTTACCTAGATTTTGTAATGAGGTGACAGCGGGTACCACATCTGACTCCACACTGTCCTCGTTCTCGTCTGATTCCTGGATAACAACCTCCTCCCTTAAAATAAATACATATATTATCTTTAGAAATAACTTAATCATTCAAATATCAATTATTGTTAAGGATTAATCACCACTTCTCACTCATTGACTGAAAGTCGCTCCATAGATGCTCTGTTTTTCTAATACATCAGAGAGGCTGAGATTTCTTACGTGTAACCAGTATGTGTACTTGTCTTTCTAACACTATTGTGATGTCATCATTTACTGCTTTTGACGTCATTTGCGCTACAAGCTACATGTTACCAGTGAACGTGTTAAGTAAGAGTTACACAAAGAATTCTACGTAAAAATATTTCATCAGCTTTACAGTACAAAGTAGTATGAAAACGAGGGTTATCTATTCCTAAAGCCTTCAAGTATCTAAATCAATATAGATTTTTTCAAACTGTACATTCCTTTACATTTTAAGTTGTTCAAAGGCCAACTCAAATCTACTAACTTTTACATGTACATGTATTGTTCCTTGAAAAGAAATCTCAACAATAAAAACGTGTGGTTCAACTCGTACATTAGACGTACCCACACAAGGTATACACGTAAGAAGAAAATCTCAACCTCTCTATTTCGTTTTAATTATAGACTTATTTCTTGTATTGTAATTGGAAATATCTGTAATGCATATATAGAGATACAGAAATGTCACTGAGTGCTCCAAAACATGCAACAGATCCCTATGTATATTACATGTACCAGTATCTTCATAAGAATGACCCACTTCACATGTTCTTAAACATGTTAAAGCTTTTAAAAAAAATCTTCAATCTACAGACTGAAATTAAAATACTATACTAATTCCTAATTTGCTTAAATTACTTCAATGTAGTATGATCAATGTTGAAAACTTTTGAGGCATGCTAGTCAGTTTGAAAATTATGCCAGTCTGAATAAAAATTTGTGTGGCAAAACTTTAAACTTTTTGCAAGTCCAAATGAAATTTTGCCGTTCAAATCCTTCAGACTGGCTATTTTCAGAATCGCTGTATAATTGACTGCTGTCCACATACCTATCTTCCTGATTCTTCTTCCCAGATGCATCCACAGCACACTTATTTTCCGATTTCTTTTGTTTGCTGTCTTTTACGTCATCTCCTCTGTACTTCAGTGAAAGTCGAGGACGTTTTTTCGTCGGCCCAGGACTCTCTGCATCTGCAATAACCATTTCCTTGTAAGATTCTTCCTGGTTCTATTTCCAAAATCACCTCCTAAAAAAAGCAATATATGTTTGTAAAACAATGACACTTATGATTGCCATTTAAAAATTCAGTTCATCATCAAAAGGTAAGAGCTGATGTTACCATGGTTACAGGGTTTTTTCTAGCCCCTGATGTCAATGCCGATGAAATTGGGAATTTTGCAACATTTCAACCTAAATTGGGAAATAAATTTCAAACAACAAAAAGATGTATTCATGCAAATTATCCCTTATCAAATCAATTGTCAATATTTTCAATCCCTCCTAGAGTTAAACTGACACAATATATGTTTGTTATAGATACTTTCACTTTCCTTTCCATTAATGATACATAAATTGGAAATTAATTTCTCGTTTTGGAGAAAAGATTAAATAATAAATTGGGAAATTTTAGGTCTAAAATTGGGAAAAAGTACCACTTTTTGGCGTTGGGAATTGAGCCGAATTTCGGCCCCCTACAGACCCTAAAAAATCCCTGTGTTAGCATGGTTAGAAGTGCATGTGGCATCCAAAGAATGGGTTTGTCAGAAGGAATACATAGTGAAATTTGAAAGTCCTACAAAACAAGAGGCCTAGGTGCCACATCGCTCACCTGAGATCCCTGGATATCTTAAAGCAAAAGTAATTTGTACAGAGCTAATAAATAGCCATATGAAAAAATCATTCAGATCATAAAACTAATTTTTGACTAAGTTAAGGAGAAAAATATTACACGTCATACACTTTTGAGCACTTTTACATACATGTAAGAGGCCCTTTATTATATAAGTGTAGGAACCTTTCAGCCTATCTTTCTTTAAATCAGTCAATCAATTCTTATGATTCGAGATGTCAAAAATTTTGAAAAACAAGAGGCCCAAGGGGGCCACATCGCTCACCTGAGGATACTGTATGTATGTTTTCAATCAAAGTCAAGACCGGAAGGAAATCGCTTTTAGTGAAGCTTTGAGAAGGACGAGGTGTACTTACTTCCTGTAAAGTTTGGTGACATTCTATGCAGTAGTTTAAGAGGATAAGTCAAAAATGTGTCATTCAAATAGAGCCTATGGAGGACATCTTGGATTTCCGATCGGCTCGAAAAACACAAACTTGGCAGACTAAGAGGGCAATGAGTACTTGCTTCCTGTGAAGTTTCATGAAATTCTATGCAGCAGTTTCAGAAGAGAAGTTGAAAATGTGTCAGCCAATCAGGGCCTGTGGCGGCCATCTTGGATTTCCGATCGGCTTGAAAAACACAAACTAGGTAGAGGGCAATGAGTACTTGCTTCCTGTGAAGTTTC
Source organism: Pinctada fucata (assembly GCA_028142955.1). Taxonomy (NCBI): domain Eukaryota; kingdom Metazoa; phylum Mollusca; class Bivalvia; order Pterioida; family Pteriidae; genus Pinctada; species Pinctada fucata. Next base: position 51,856,334 of record AP027108.1, read on the forward strand.
ATGAAATTCTGTGCTGCAGGTTCAGAGGAGAAGTTGAAAATGTGTTGGCCAATCAAAGCCTGTGGCGGCCATGTTGGATTTCTGATTGGCTAGAAAAACACAAACTTGGTAGAGGACATTGACAGTACTTGCTTCCTGTGAAGTTTTGTGAAATTCTGTGCAGCGTTTTCAGTGGTAAAATTGAAAATTTGCTAGCCAATCAGAGCCTGTGGTGGCCATCTTGGATTTCTGATCAGATGGAAAAATACAAACTTGGTAGAGGGCATTGATTACTTGCTTCCAGTGAAGTTTCGGGAGATTCTGTGCAGCGGTTTCAGCAGTCAGGGGTCCAACTTATAAGAGTAATAACTTTTTAAAGTTAATTAACTTGCATCAGTAATAACTTATACAAGTTATGTTCATGAGATAGATAGTGAGATATACTAGGAGGTTGTCCAATTCAATATCTATTAAGTTACAAATGCTCAGTTTAAAAGAAAAATGCTCAGAGGAGATATTAAAGTTCAAAGTTTGGTGTTATAACTTGTTTAAGTTATAAATACTAAAAACCAGTTACTTGGGCAAGTTATAACTTTTTTAAGTTGGGCCCCTGACTGTTCAGAGGAGAACTCAAAAATGAGTCAACCAATCAGAGCTTGTGGCAGCCATCTTGGATTTCCCATCGGCTCAAAAAACACAAACTTGGTAGAGGGCATTGAGTATTTGCTTCCTGTGAAGTTTCATGAAATTCTGTGCAGCGGTTTCAGAGGAGAAGTCGAAAATGTGTCAGCCAATCAGAGCCTGTGGCGGCCATCTTGGATTTTAGATCGGCTCGAAAAACACAAACTTGGTAGAGGGCATTGAGTATTTGCTTCCTGTGAAGTTTCATGAAATTCTGTGCAGCGGTTTCAGAGGAGAAGTCGAAAATGTGTCAGCCAATCAGAGCCTGTGGCGGCCATCTTGGATTTTCGATCGGCTCAAAAAACACAAACTTGGTAGAGGGCATTGAGTACTTGCTTCCTATGAAGTTTCATGAAATTATGTGCAGCAGTTTCAGAGGAGAAGTCGAAAATGTGTCAGCCAATCAGAGCCTGTGGCGGCCATCTTGGATTTCCAATCGGCTCGAAAAACACAAACTTGGTAAAGGATATTGAGTACTTGCTTCCTGTGAAGTTTCATGAAATTCTGTGCAGCGGTTTCAGAGGAGAAGTCCAAAATGTGTCAGCCAATCAGAGCCTGTGATGGCCATCTTGGATTTCCTATCGGCTTGAAAAACACAAACTTGGTAGAGGGCATTGAGTACTTGCTTCCTATGAAGTTTAATGAAATTCTGTGCAGTGGTTTCAGAGGAGAAGTCGAAAATGTGTCAGCCAATCAGAGCCTGTGGAGGCCATCTTGGATTTCAGATCGGCTTGAAAAACACAAACTTGGTAGAGGGCATTGAGTACTTGCTTCCAGACAATCCGAAAGTCACCAGACACACCAGACAAACCTGGTAAAATTTGCTTCGGTCTGGTAATATTTTTCAACTTTTTCTTAATAAACATGTTTGAATTTCTACAAAAATTCAAAAATGTCTGGTAAACTGTAAAAACTTTCGCGATGTCTGTGCTTCCTGTGAGGTTTCATGAAATTCTGTGCAGCGGTTTCAGAAGTCGAAAATGTGTCAGCCAATCAGAGCCTGTGGCGGCTATCTTTGATATTGGATTGGCTCGAAAAACACAAACTTGGTAGCGGGCATTGAGTACTTGCTTCCTGTGAAGTTTCGTGAAATTCTGTGCAGCGGTTGCAGAGGAGATGTCGAAAATGTTAAAAGTTTACGCCAGATAGATGATGACGGACGACGCGCTATGACAATAGCTCACTTGAGTTTCGCTCAGGTGAGCTAAAAAGTGAAAAAATTACCATAAATTCAACATGTGCCCCAATTTTGTTAATCTTGTGCATGCCTAACCCACATTTGTAGCGGGTCAGGCATGTGCCAAGTCACAAGTTAACATGTGACGTCAGATTACCGTTTGGTTACTCTCGCAAAATGTCATGTCTGACTGGGTCAGGCATGCGTCAGTTTAACCAAACAGTAGTCTGACGCCAGCACAGGCACATGTAGAAAGAGTGTCGATTAGAGCTGAAACGAATGCCTGAAAATGCTATTCGAATATTCATGACACGTATTCGATTCGTATTCGGATTTTCGATATTACTTGTAAGAGCTTTAAGAGTCGCAAAATTATGTTTCTGACCAATGGATTTACTTGAAAAAACCTGGTGTAAGGTTCCGGTAAAGAGTTACCTTTGGAGTAAACAATTGTTATCCTGAAAGACTAACACATCTAACACATCTACGTGAAGGTAGTCCCCCAATCCTCATCAAGCCGTGATACCAAATGGCAATTCACTGGCTTGGTAGTGAACGTGACAACATGGAAAGCATATACATTTTGTATAGACAGTACGTTGTGTTAGTGCCCCCCCCCCCCCCATCCTGGTCAAAATGGTCCTTCTTATACTCTGCAGGTGACCAAAAAAGAAGTCGGAAAGTTATAAAAATAAACATACTTTTTTCTTTTATAAATTCTTTTATAATACGACAGCAAGAAATGGGGATGGGGTACATGTCATGCAACTTAAGGTATTCAGGTGCCGCTTTCGCTTAAAAATAATATCAGGTGAAATTTATGTAATAAAAAGACATTGAAGCGTCTTTATCATTTATAGATTTAATGCAAATGACACTGTGACACAAGAGCCCCATGCATGTAACGTACTGACCAGTTGTGCAAACATTAGCGGGCTACTATTTTGCTCGAGATTGATATCGGTTTCCGTGTCTGTAGGAATAACACCGTTTAAAAACTTAATTGTAAATATTGAAATATATGTTCTATGGGTCCGCTCACCAGTTTTTAGAGTGAACCCAGAATGTCCAGGATGGAAAAGCTGAAATAGGGGAAATTGAGTGGTTTTGAAACGTGGGTTGAGAAGACCATTATGAAGATAGTCTATTATGGTAAGATGCATATTGTAGAGTATGCCTGCCTTGTGTAAGTGCAATAAAGTTTTTATGTGACATGACTTATTTAGTCTAAATATAGATATTTTAAAAGGCGTACCGAATTTTCCCTGTTTGACAAGACTTCATAAGGGAAAATATGAAGTTTTGGGGTTTTTACACATTTTTTGAGTTACATGTGTTGGAAATTTTTAAAGATTGGCTAAAAGTGAGTATAAGATAATAGCTTTAAGGAAATATAAGCATTATTTGTGAAATTTTTTCAGGAGACCAGATACAATACACAGATAAAACACCGCTAAAGACAGTATGGCCGGATTGCAAATTAAGTTTTTGTCACCAACTGGGTCAAGGTCAATAGATCAAATAATACAGCATAAATTGAAAGGTTTTGTCAGAGGCAACCTACATGTATAAAATAAAGTTTCTACTGCATACAGTTCCATAGATTTTGCTTAAACCAGGAACTTTAACCAAAATCCTTAACTAGGTCAAAGTCCAAGGTCAAGGTCACTAGGTCAAATGTTATGGCATAAATTGAAAGGTCTTGTCATGGGCGAGCTTCATTAATAATATAAAGTTTCTAGTGCATACAGTACCATAGATTTTGCTTAAACCAGGAACTTTAATCAAAATCTTTGAGTAGGTCAAAGTCGAAGGTCAAGGTCACTAGGTCAAGCTTCATGTATAATATAAAGTTTCTACTGCATATAGTTACTTAAATTTGCCTCAACCAGAAACTTTAACCATAAAACACCGCTAAAGACGGTATGGCCGGATTGCAAAGTAAGTTTTTGTCACCAACTGGGTCTAGGTCACTAAGTCAAATATTACAGCATACATTGAGAGGTCTTGTCAGAGGCAACCTACATGTATAATATAAAGTTTCTACTGTATACAGTTCCTTAGATTTTGCTTAAACCAGGAACTTTAACCAAAGTCATTAACTAGGTCAAAGTCCAAGGTCAAGGTCACTAGGTCCAATGTTACGGCATAAATTGAAAGGTCTCATCATGGGCAACCTAAATGTATAATATAAGGTTTCTACTGCATACAGTTCCTTAGATTTTGCTTAAACCAAGAACTTTAATCAAAATCTTTAACTAGGTCAAAGTTCAAGGTCACTGGGTCAAATGTTACGGCATAAATTGAAAGGTCTCATCATGGGCAACCTACATGTATGATATAAAGTTTCTATTGCATACAGTTCCTTAGATTTTGCTTAAACCAGAAACTTTAACCAAAATCTTTCACTAGGTCAGAGTCCAAGGTCAAAGTCACTAGGTCCAATGTTACGGCATAAATTGAAAGGTCTCATCATGGGCAACCTAAATGTATAATATAAGGTTTCTACTGCATACAGTTCCTTAGATTTTGCTTAAACCAGAAACTTTAACCAAAATATTTAACTAGGTCAAAGTCCAAGGTCAAGGTCTCTAGGTCCAATGTTACGGCATAAATCGAAAGGTCTCGTCATGGGCAATCTAAATGTATAATATAAGGTTTCTACTGCATACAGTTCCTTAGATTTTGCTTAAACCAAGAACTTTAACCAAAATCTTTAACTAGGTCAAAGTTCAAGGTCAAGGTCACTGGGTCAAATGTTACGGCATAAATTGAAAGGTCTCATCATGGGCAACCTACATGTATAATATAAAGTTTCTTCTGCATACAGTTCCTTAGATTTTGCTTAAACCAGAAACTTTAACCAAAATCTTTAACTAGGTCAAAGTTCAAGGTCAAGGTCACTGGGTCAAATGTTACGGCATAAATTGAAAGGTCTCATCATGGGCAACCTACATGTATAATATAAAGTTTCTTCTGCATACAGTTCCTTACATTTTGCTTAAACCAGAAACTTTAACCAAAATATTTAACTAGGTCAAAGTCCAAGGTCAAGGTCACTAGGTCCAATGTTACGGCATAAATTGAAAGGTCTCATCATGGGCAACCTAAATGTATAATATAAGGTTTCTACTGCATACAGTTCCTTAGATTTTGCTTAAACCAGAAACTTTAACCAAAATCTTTAACTAGGTCAAAGTCCAAGGTCAAGGTCACTAGGTCCAATGTTATGGCATAAATTGAAAGGTCTTGTCATGGGCAACCTATATGTATAATATAAGGTTTCTACTGCGTACAGTTCCTTAGATTTTGCTTAAACCAGGAACTTTAACCAAAATCTTTAACTAGGTCAAAGCCCAAGGTCAAGGTCACTAGGTCAAATGTTACGGCATAAATTGAAAGGTCTTGTCATGGGCAACCTTCATGTATAATATAAAGTTTCTACTGCATATAGTTCCTTAGATTTTGCCTCAACCAGAAACTTTAACCAAAATGTTGACGACAGACGGACAGACGGACGGACAGACGGACGGACGGACGGACGGACGGACATCGTCAATCTATAGACCGGAATTGCTTTGCAATCCGGCCAAAAATCTTTAACTAGGTCAAAGTCCAAGGTCAAGGTCACTAGGTCAAATGTTACGGCATAAATTGAAAGGTCTTGTCATTGGCAAGCTTCATGTATAATATAAAGTTTCTACTGCATATAGTTACTTAGATTTTGCCTCAACCAGAAACTTTAACCAAAATCTTTAACTAGGTCAAAGTCCAAGGTCAAGGTCACTAGGTCAAATGTTACGGCATAAATTGAAAGGTCTTGTCATTGGCAAGCTTCATGTATAATATAAAGTTTCTACTGCATATAGTTACTTAGATTTTGCCTCAACCAGAAACTTTAACCAAAATCTTTAACTAGGTCAAAGTCCAAGGTCAAGGTCACTAGGTCAAATGTTACGGCATAAATTGAAAGGTCTTGTCATGGGCAAGCTTCATGTATAATATAAAGTTTCTACTGCATATAGTTACTTAGATTTTGCCTCAACCAGAAACTTTAACCAAAGTCTTTAACTAGGTCAAAGTCCAAGGTCAAGGTCACTAGGTCAAATGTTATGGCATAAATTGAAAGGTCTTGTCATGGGCATGCTTCATGTATAATATAAAGTTTCTACTGCATATAGTTCCTTAGATTTTGCCTCAACCAGAAACCTTAACCAAAATGTTGACGGCAGACGGACGGACAGACAGACGGACAGACGGACAGACGGATGGACATCGTCAATCTATAGACCGGAATTGCTTTGCAATCCGGCCAAAAAATGGCAAAAACCGTGAATTTTAGGCCAATTTTCTAAATCTTTTTTAGCAAACATGTGTGATATTTATTATGTATAGCAATCTTAACATGACCTTAAGACTAGTATCCTATAAAAGCTGTAGATATAACAAACAGATTTATCTATAGTATAATGATGTGAAATATATAGAAATAAAATGAGATGACGTCAAATTATGTATGATTGTGCAATATTTCTGCACCGCGTGACCGGGTAAGAGAAACTGGTGAGCGGACCCAATTTTGTTGTACTAGATACATGTTTCGGATATTTTCATCACTTATACAATGCTTAGCATTTCCTTCTTTTCTGTATAATAAGTGGACTTTATATTTATATTAACGAATATTCAAATTACAATTTTCCATTCGAATATTTGCTGAAAACTATTCATTCGTGAAGATTCGCATATTCATTTCAGCTCTAGCGTCGATATCCTGTATGGTCATAAGGAATACTGGTATCTATAGAAAGACAAGGCTTCAAACGAATTTTCAGTTAGAAGTAGCATTTCTGCAATTTTCTGCATTCGAAGGGCAAAACGGGGTATTACCATAAAGATTGATTTGTGTACTTCCAAAAAACATCAATAATTCACCCAAAAAGATCTCATATGTGTAACGTAGCCTAATCGTCTACCAAAGATGGACTGTTTTCTACTTTCTGTCTTGAACTTCCATTGCCAGATTAGCTAGTCTGAATCATCCAGGTGTTTTACTCTGCTTACAGTAAGCAGAGTAAAGCCTCTGAATGAATCAGTATTTGTCCAATCTGGCAATGGAGATTCAAGACAGAAAGTAGAGATCAGTCTAACTTTGATAGGCGATTAGGTTATGTTATGAGATCTTTTTGGAAGAATTATTGATGTTTTTAGGAAATATACAAATCAATCTTTATGAGTAAGGTTATACCCTGTTTTGCCCTTCAAACATGTCAAATGCAAAAACTGCAGATGCTACTAGCTGAAAATTTGTCTTTCTATTCATATATTCTCTTATGACCTGTAAAGGGGTTTCATACTGGATATTGACGCTCTTTTTACATGTGCCTGTGGACGTCAGGGCACATGTTACTTCTGCCAGTGTTAACTTGTTATGAATGAAAGGGCACAACTAAGGGTGAAACATTAAAAAAAAATTACACCTGTAAACAGAGCTGTTTTGTTTTGTGGCTGTAAATGTTTACATAATTTCTAAACATGCACACGGACTTCTATACACATTTCTTGAAAGATTGTCTTTAATATCCTTATTACTCTTTAAAAATTTAATCAAACACAGTAGTTAGGCAGCGGCATCAATCATTTTGGAGATTACATATTGACATCCCCGCTATACTGTCTCTTTCATCCTTATTGTTGCCTAAAAATAGTTAATCATGTCAAACATGGTGAATCCTTGGCATTGTCAGAAAGCAATGTCGATCGTTTTTAAACCAGAAGAAAAGCTGTGTAGCAGAGCCGATATCTCTGACAAAATTGACAACCCAGTTACCAACTCATAATTCTCCGTCATTGTTGTACATGTATGTTTCCCCCGTCACGGATGCCCCTTGCATAATCCGACGTTTTTGTAACATGTACTTTTAAATTGTGGAACATTTTCAAACATGTTTAAAATACTAATAAAGTTTGATTAATTACAGATGTAAAGATTCCAGCTATGATTGAATCTTGAAAGGTTGTTTTATTGTCCAGCGAAGCATTACCAATATATTTTCTGGTCTTATTTAGGTTATGAATTAAATCTAGTCAAGCATTACTAAGTCGTTTTCATATGTCAACTGTGACAACGTCTGCAAATAAACACTATACAGGAAATCACTTTTCACAATAATAAAACACCGCTAAAGACGGTATGGCCGGATTGCAAAGTAAGTTTTTGTCACCAACTGGGTCAAGGTCACTAGGTCAAATATTACAGCATACATTGAGAGGTCTTGTCAGAGGCAACCTACATGTATAACATAAAGTTTCTACTGCATGCAGTTCCTTAGATTTTGCTTAAACCAGGAACTTTAACCAAAGTCTTTAACTAGGTCAAAGTCCAAGGTCAAGGTCACTAGGTCCAATGTTACGGCATAAATTGAAAGGTCTCATCATGGGCAACCTAAATGTATAATATAAAGTTTCTACTGCATACAGTTCCTTAGATTTTGCTTAAACCAGAAACATTAACCAAAATCTTTAACTAGGTCAAAGTCCAAGGTCAAGGTCACTAGGTCTAATGTTATGGCATAAATTGAAAGGTCTGGTCATGGGCAACCTACATGTACAATATAAAGTTTCTACTGCATACAGTTCCATAGATTTTGCTTAAACCAGGAACTTTAACCAAAATCTTTAACTAGGTCAAAGTCCAAGGTCAAGGTCACTAGGTCAAATGTTACGGCATAAATTGAAAGGTCTTGTCATGGGCAACCTTCATGTATAATATAAAGTTTCTACTGCATATAGTTCCTTAGATTTTGCCTCAACCAGAAACTTTAACCAAAATGTTGACGGCAGACGGACGGACAGACGGACATCGTCAATCCATAGACCGGAATTGCTTTGCAATCTGGCCAAAAATACAAAGAAGCGTTTAAACGTTTCTGTTTCGTTTACAGCCTTCCGTGTACACGTTTAGGAAATTTAGTAAACGTTTCACCCTTAGGCACAACAGAGGCTTATGAAGGTCAGTTTTAGTCATAACAAGGGGGTCTCTCTGGTTAATGATTGTTGTTGGTAGACAGAGGAAGCTTGGAGCTACAAGGTTATTCAATTATATTATCGAAAGCGATTTTAAATGAGTGGGAATCTATCCAAGGCAAGACGTGACGGGTGCCAGAGGTTTCGGACAAAAACCAGTTCGGACTCCAGAGGTTTCGGACAAGAGGTTTCGGACAAAAACGAGTTCGGCCTCAAGTGTCGGGCAAGAGGTTTCGGACAATAACAAGTTCGGCCCATACGCCTTTCAACATTGAACTATTCTTCAGTATTAAACCAGACTTGTCAGAATGACAACATAGCTCGCCGGTGGCAACCATATGTAAATTGCAACAACAACAATAAAAAAGGTCTTATCACAAGGAATGCACATGTGAAATATCAAAGCCCTATCACTTACCATTCCAAAAATATGGCCAAGGTTAAAGTTTTTCAAAAGTAGGTCAATCTCCAAGGTCAAGGTCACAAGGTCAAAAATTTTGGTATCCATGGAAAGGTCTTGTCACAAGGAATACACATGTGAAATATCAAAGCCCTATCACTTACCATTCCAAAAATATGGCCAAGGTTAAAGTTTTTCAAAAGTAGGTCAATCATCTCCAAGGTCAAGGTCACAAGGTCAAAAATTTTGGTTTCCATGGAAAGGTCTTGTCACAAGGAATACACATGTGAAATATCAAAGCCCTATCACTTACCATTCAAAAAATATGGCCAAGGTTAAAGTTTTTCAAAAGTAGGTCAATCTCCAAGGTCGAGGTCACAAGGTCAAAAATTTTGGTATCCATGGAAAGGTCTTGTCACAAGGAATACACATGTGAAATATCAAAGCCCTATCACTTACCATTCCAAAAATATGGCCAAAGTTAAAGTTTTTCAAAAGTAAGTCAATCTCCAAGGTCAAGGTCACAAGGTCAAAAATTTTGGTATCCATGGAAAGGTCTTGTCACAAGGAATACACATGTGAAATATCAAAGCCCTATCACTTACCATTCCAAAAATATGGCCAAGGTTAAAGTTTTTCAAAAGTAGGTCAATCTCCAAGGTCAAGGTCATAAGGTCAAAAATTTTGGTATCCATGGAAAGGTCTTGTCACAAGGAATACACATGTGAAATATCAAAGCCCTATCACTTACCATTCCAAAAATATGGCCAAGGTTAAAGTTTTTCAAAATTAGGTCAATCTCCAAGGTCAAGGTCACAAGGTCAAAAATTTTGGTATCCATGGAAAGGTCTTGTCACAAGGAATGCACATGTGAAATATGAAAGCCCAATCTGTATTGGTTTAAAAGTTATAAGCAAGGTTAAAGTTTTTGTGCACGCAAACGCCAACGCCAACACCAACGCCAACGCCGACACCGGGGGTATGACAATAGCTCTCCGGACATTCGTCCCGGCGAGCTAAAAATTAAAAGGAAAAAATCAAAATAAATAAAAAACTAAGAAATAAAATAAAAGTAATGCGATATATCAATTTAATAACATGTTATTTTATCCTTTTCTTTATTGCAGATACCTTCGGATAGTATACCATTTCTCCAATCCAGGAAGGATGATATTGTATCGTTATGTCATAATGTTGATTAAACGAAGAAGTGAAATTCATTACTCTTGTTATGTTTTAATACCATCATCATAGCCTATTTTAGTGCTTTTTGTATCTTTTTTTTTCTTCCAAGCGACGTGCATTCGCCCTTAGTTGGGCTGATCTGACATTGTCTGAATAGTGAACGTGGTTGTTTTCATCCCTTTTGTGCTCTCTTCTATATATATATATATTTATATAAAAAAGAGATAACTCGCCGATCACTTGATTGAAAGAGTTTATATCAGTGGCGGATCCAGCATCCCCATTGGACCAGTTGGTGAATTTTGCCGATTTTGAGTTCATGTATGTGATATTTATTTATTTATTTATCTATTTATTTATCCAAGTATATATTGACACCCTTTGTAAAAGCTTTCCTAGTGTAACGATAGCACATTCTCGCGCGAGGAGAAAGGTCCAGGTTCAAGTCCTGGGGAAGGTTAACATCATTGGGTGTCTTTCTACTTCCTTAAATGTTTTTTTTTTCAAGTTTATCTCATCCCTTCTTCATTAACAAATCAAAACAATCAAAATATAAAAGGTTAATGATCATCGTTCAATTAAACCATTCAGCCCTTGGCTAGGTTTCCATTGTAAACCAAGTTCGAATATTTCCAATGGTTACGTGTAGTTAATATAAATCATATGTTAGGTTTTGAAATATCAATGCAACGTCAATGAATTGTTATCAGACAAGCAGATTTAAAATATTTGTTTGATTCAAACCTTGACAATTCATGATGGACCTTTGTGCAACTTGTACGCAAGAAGTAAAAGATGATGATGAAGCCGTCACATGTGATGAGTGCGAGACTTGGAATCACATAAAATGTAAAACTGGTATGTTGATATTTTTTTCACAGAGAATAAGTTAATTTATTTTAAGAATTAAAAAAATAGAAACAATGAAAAAAATATTTTAGCTCGCTTTCACCCTTTGTGTGTAATCTTACATAGAATCTGGCTGTTTAGTACAAAATATAGTAGTTTCCAGATTGCAGAATTTATCGATTTATCAATATGCTGCAAACTACCATTATTCAAAAGTGTTTGTTCTTTTTCATTTTTTTTTAAACATAAGGAGGAACCAGCTGCACTTACATATTACATATATAATAACAAATAGAGTACGCTATTCTTTTTTTAAAAACATATAGGCATCTCCAGTGAAGACTACAAGAGATGCTTGTCCGGTAAAATGAAGCTTAGCTTCATATGCTGCAAGTGCAAATGCATTCAAGTAAGTTTCGATTTGTTGATAGTGCCAATATTTTTTCCTATAGAAATCAATAGCTGTCCCAGTTAGCACAAGCATGTTTTTTTGGAAACATTTCATTATGTTCAGCGCTCTTAAATGTTGATAAAAGGTGATGCCATTCTTCTTCCTCAATTTGAAATTATTTATCAAATGTCTGTCTTCGACATGGATACTGATTTTTTAATTCTATATCAAATGATAATAATTAAGTATCTTTTTGATATATATGCTTATTTCTTTTCATGCATAATGTACTTATTCTTACTCATGGTCAAGTTGTAAAATTTCATTTCAGGCTGCGTGTTTCATTTAACACAAGCCATTTTCCGAAAAATCCAAGAGCTTGGACTAAGTTCTACATACTCAAAAGAAAAAAGAGTTCCATCTTCCATTACTGTAGGAAGCTTATGGCCCTGGCTTTCCTCCCACATACCCTCATTGAGGATGCATTCTTGAGGTATGGTATATATAGGTATATATAGGCAATATATGTATTCCTACTTTACATAGACTTTTTGCAAAAAATCTATAGATCATCTTGTAGGCATACTTGCACAATAAATAATGTTGAGGTTTTTTTTAATATTATTACAGCTTAAAGGAACTTGCCAACAGCACAGAGCTGAGGAAGTTAAGTTCATACATTGAACAAACTTGGTTCAATTCCACAGTGTGGAGTGTGCGTCAGTGGTGCGTTTATAGACGTACGGTCCGCACCAACAATGACGTCAAAGGTATATATCTATTTTTATGGGATATTCAAATAAAATTACATCCAGAAAATATTATTAGTAACTTTATTCAATAATATACATGTACATTGATTACATCATATGTTCTTTACAGGTTGGCATCAGCATTTAAATAAGAAGACTAAGAAGAGCAATCTTCCTATGTACCTCCTCATTCATCTATTGAAGGTAGAGGCCAACCTCGTAGATGTTCAGGTTGCCTTGGTGCACGACGGGCTGCTGAGAAGGAGGCATAGGAGCGGTTACAGCCACGCAAATGCATCAAGTTATGAACTGTGGAATAAACTTGATGATCACATGATCAATACTTCAGGTTTCTTAAGGGAATGTGGAGCTATTTATGGTCCAAAGGTTCTCAATTCGACCTCAGACTGAGTCAGATAAACATAGTGTTGTATATAGTCACTTGTACCTGTGCTCACTCACAGTTTATGCCTAATTTTTTTTTTTCATTGGATCTTTATTTGATGGATCTGTCATTGACCATTTTGTGCTTTACGTATATATATATGCACAACCAATGTAATTCCCTGAGATGAAACTATTGAAAGGAACGTGCTTGTATTTCGCATGAAAACGCTCGTGACGTCATAATGCATAAGATCTAAAGAAAAACGCAATTTCAGAAAACAAAAATAAAACAGACAACTGTGGTGCATATATATAGAAAAATTGTCATAATTTGTGTTTTGTTACGGGTATGCAACACAAGGCAAGTGCATTTATTGCATGAAATGCGCTAACGCCCATTACATGTACGATAAATACACTTGTTGTGTGTTTTGTAGCCGTAACAAAACACAAATTAAGACACTTATTCTCTATATGAACATTAAGTTGAAATATGACGTAATTGATCAGAATAAAATTAATTTATTTATACAGTGTATCATGTGTTGATAAATATAAATATGAGGAAAACAAAAATTGTTTTTATTCGTGTATTGATATGAATATTTTAGAATATGAAGTATCATTGGCTTTATTACCCACTATTTGATTCCATCTGGCTGGATGTGAAACAAACATGTCGTGCCTGAAATAGATGAGGCCGAAACCTCTAAGACCGAACTAGTTTTTGTCCGAAACCACTTAAGTCTTATGGCAGTCAAAGTAACCGAAGGCCGAAACCTCTGAGGCCAAACTTGTTTTTTTGTCCAAAACCTCTGGAGTCCGAACTGGTTTTTGTCCGAAACCTCTGGCAACCGACGTGACCTACTTTTGTTGTAAAAATTGTAATCGGGAAAAGTTGTGCAACTTTCCCACTCCTTTTCACTCTTTCTCTGGCTTTACAAACGTAATGAAAGGAGAGCGTGATTGAAAAAAAAAAGATATAAAGACAAATCTCTCTGACTGTCACTCTGTGCAGTGCAGTTCAGTGCAGTTTGCAGGACTCCGAGAGATATCAATTTCCTGTAACCTGGAAAACATGGTTAATTTTGGGGTATCACAAATCGTAAGGTTGTAGAATTATATAATATTCTTTTTTATCTATACTTTCTAGTTAATTGTACCCTCTTTTATCCTTGATATTCTTCTTTCCCTCTCTTTCTTTCAAACGTTCTCGTTCTGCGAAGTGAAAGAAAAGTAGGTCAAGTCATATCGCGAACAAATCAAACATAAACAAGTCGTTCAGAACGGATTAAATCGCACAGAGGCGTTTCAGGGTTAATGGATTTATGGTTCTTTATTAATTGGTGAATCTGAGGATGTTAAGCGTAAAATATTGGTCAGACATGCAGCATCCGTACCATGCATATTGCAGTAAGCATAACTTTGCCGGGGGGTCAAGGGGCGAATTTTGCCGATTTTGACTAAAATGGGCCAAAATATACCTGTTTTTGGAAAATTTTGGGTCAGTGCCCGGGGGGGGCGCCCCCTCCACACCCCCCTGAATCCGCAACTGATGTAGTAATATTTTCAGATGATTTATCCATGTAAGTTTGGTTGACGTACGTAGGAATTATAGTAAGGCGGGAATAGACTTGTTTCAATTTACTTAATCTGCATGGTTACCAAAGCATGAAATATGGGTCAGATGCAGCATCCATACCATGCATCACGGTAAGCATCCTTAATGATGCATCATGCATACAAGTTTGGATGATTTATGACTTATAAGATAAGATAAGATAAGATAGTTTATTGACCAAAATGGGCCCTTGCAGGCATGACATTTCAATATAAGGCATCATGACAAAAGATAAAATAAAATCAATAAATAAATCAATCAATCTTGTGAATACACATGACAAAGTAAACAGAAATCAATTCACCATTTAGTTTGCTTAGAATAACAAAGAGGTATAATTATCATATGAAATTATGTTTCATATTATTGTGGACGGTGATATATATATATATATATATTTTTTTTTTTTATTTAAAGGTAGTGAGATACATTGACTCAATAATATATGTAGCTAAATTAGATAAGCATTTATATGAAAATTTTCATGATTTCCCTAAGATAAGTGCCGAGTTGAGGAGAGTTTTTACATATTTTAAAACATCCACATGCACTATTCATGTACCAGCCACAACTAAATAGGTATGTTTAGCTAGGCAATTAAACTAGAAAATGGTGGTCTCCAAATAGCACCTGACACCAGGGGACGGTGCCTGCTATCACTAGCTTTATGAAAGTCGGTAAGGACATGTCCCATTTTACCTAACCTGCTCAGTCAAGCGTGAAATGTGGGTCAAATGCAGCCTCCGTACCATGCATTGTATTAATCATCCTCAGATGCATCATCCATGAAAGTTTGGTTGATCAGGGAGGATACAAAATACGTATATACGTCCCTGTGTTGATGTAGGACTTGTACCATGTACTGCAGTACTACGTAAGCACCATCAGTTGCATCACACACAACTTTGGATGACCCAGGACTTACATTAAGGCGGGAATGGACATGTCCCATTTTACATAACCTACTCACTCAAGTATGAAAAGTGGGTCAGATGCAGCCTCCACACCATGCAGTTGTAGTAAGCAATTCCTCAGATGCATAATCAATGCAAGTTTGGTTGGTATAGGACTTATTGTAAGGCGGGAATGGACCTGTCCCATTTTACCTAACCTGCTCACTCAGGCGTGAAATATGGGTCAGATGCAGCCTACGTACCATACATTGTAGTATACATCTTCAGATGCATCATCCATGCAAGTTTTGTACGTTGATGTGGGACTTATAGTAAGCAGGAATGGACCTGTCCCATTTTACCTAGCCCGCTCACTGAGGCGTGAAATGTGGGTCAGATGCAGCCTCCGTTCCATGCATTGTAGTATACATCCTCAGAATCAGATGCATCATCCATGCAAGTTTCGTTGATGTGGGACGGAATCATGGGAATGGAAGTAAGGCGGGAATGGACCTGTCCCGTTTTACCTAACCAGCTCACTGAAATGTGGGTCAGATGCAGTCTCCATACCATGTTTTAATAGTAAGCATTTCATACAAGTTTGGTTAATGTAGGACTCAAAGTAAGGCAGGGATGGACCTGTCCAGTATTACCAAACCTGCTCAGTCAAGCATGAAATGTGGATCAGATGCAGCCTCTGTACCATGCATTGTAGTGAGCATCCTCAGATGCATCATCCATGCAAGTTTGGTTGATGCAAGACTTATAGTAAGGCGGGAATGGACCTGTCCCATTTTACCTAACCTGCTCACTCAAGCTTGATACTTGGTTGATCAGCAGGACTTAAATAGTTTGGCGGGAATGGATCGACCTCTCCCGTTTTGCTTAACCTATAGTGCGGAAGCTGAAGACGGGGGGTAGCATAATTAGGCCCCCCTCTACTTCGTCGAGGAGAGCTGAAAATGTACTATCAGATTTGATGAATATATATATAAACCCTAAATCGCTAAAGGCGGTATGGCCGGACTGTGATTAGCGCTAGTTTTAGTTGATGTATACTGTAAATGTGGTTATTTTCGAACGCTGGGGGAATGTTCGTAAACTGACCGTTGCAACAGTACGTATGGGGATAATTTGGGGAAATTGTATTCCCTACAGTGTTTTATGCTGGTTGTAATTTTCACGGGGGTTATTTTGGCAGTTATAATACAATCGCGAAAAGCGCGAAAATTATCCCAACGCGAAAATTTCCTTGTATATGTACAGTACTTAATCTACCAGCGAAATATTTTAGGAAGCAATATCCCTTCTTATTCAAGAGAAATAGCTACTTTTAAGGTCGAGGTCATAAATGAAAGGTTCAAGGTCACAGTCTCACTATCAAGGTCTTTTAATACATTCAATCTTAATGTAAAATATGAAAATAATCCCGTTTATGATTCAAGAGATACAATCATGCTTAAAGTTTTGAAAAGTTTACCAAAGTTAAGATCTAGGCCACAGAGTCAAAAGGGAGGGTTTCACCAGAAAATGTTGCTGTAAAAAATAAGGGAATAAGGAAGCTCAATCCATGGCAGTTAACAAAATATAACTAAGGCTTAAATTTTTGAAAAATAGGTCAAACGTCAAATTCAAGGTCACAAGGTCAGTAGTGAAGGTCACAAATTAATGTTCTGATCACAAGGTTTTTGCACATGAAGTATTAAATCCCTACCTCTAAAGGTTCATAAGGTATGGTCAAGGTTAATGTTTTTGAAAAGAAGGTCAAACTTCAAGGTCAAAGTAACTAGGTCAAAAGTCAAGGTCTAAAATGAAAGGTCTTATCAAGGTTGATAATAATGTAAATTAATCAATATGTTGATGGACTGACAGATGAACTTAAACATTTCACTGACCAGTTTTGCTGCACAATCTGGCCAAAAATATGAGTATTAGATACATCCTATATAGATATGACACAAAGTACTAACTAACCGTTTTGATGGGACTCGATGAAAGTGCTGTCCGTGTCAGAGAAGACTGATTTGAAAGTTGATCCAACTTGTTGGGTGATTGATCTTCAACTCATAGGTTGCTTCAGCCAGCACTAGTACAGACTGTTTTCTGTATGCCTATAAAGGTTTTTGATATTAATTTACATTGTCATTGTGTTCGCTTTAGGACCCCTACTTCATACTGTTTTTATACGTGATATCACCTAACAGTGAGAGGGATTTTTAATACAACAGGTGTGCATATTGGAAGACCCCTCAGTGTAATCAGATATAAGTGGGAGGGTTGTGCACATGAAATCCAGATAATCACACCATTAACTGTTACAAAGCTGTTGTTTCTATGTGTCTGCTTTGACTATTGGTTCATTTGGAGTAGGTGTTGTTGTACTGTCTTGTTAACACCTTAAGGCAAAGAAAGTGAAATTCTAATGCACTTTGTTTGTAACGTGCATTCTGATTGGCTGAGCGATTAAAAAACTGTAGGGGGATTCGCGTTTCACTGCAGTTTTTGCTATGACGTCATATGTTGCTATGGCGACGTCGTTAAAACCATGTGTTTTCTAGCTTCTTTCTGACCAAAGCATTAGAATAGGGTTACCATACTGATGTTTTACAAAAACTAGCTGACAGGGTTATTCGGCGAATCCCCTGTCAGAAATACAATGTATTCTACAATTTTGACAGGGGATTCCCTGATACCCTGTCTGTTTTTGTAAAACACTCGCATGGTAACCCCTAAATGTATAAAGTCATGAAGAGGCTCCATATGACTTCTACATAACCTTGATAATATCATCTTCATCCAAAGGACAAACACTCATCAACTGTCCACTTCTTTCCTTGGAAACTCTCTCATAATCATAACATTGGGAGCAGATCTCTATACTACTACAGTCAACTTGGTAAGCGACATACAGTATAAGTCATTAAAGCAAACTTAATTTGCTCTCTATGATTTGCAATCTACATCTATAGAGCAAATCAAATTTTTGGTCAAAGTACCTGAACATGTACAACAATTTGCTAATTAAAATGACAATCTGATTGATACATGTATGTATGGAGTTCATTCCTAATGAAGCAGGGACCAAATTAACAGTGACTCATTCATGAAACAAGTATTTTATTTTAATTCCAAATTAACAAAGTATGTTCAAATCCACAAAATATTAATGACCGAGTACTAAGAACTTAACTAAATATTCACTGAAAAATCATACGATAAAACAGGAAATTTGTTCAATTTCTGGTTGCACAACCTGTATATGGTTAATAAATGAAAGTAACTTAACAGAAGAATATGTACATGTAAACGACATGATAATCATGAGAAAACTGCATCACTTTGGATATATCAAAATGCCGTACTTGTGCTAAGGTCAAGGTCAAATATAGTAATAATAATCAAAGTCAATTTCATTAGACAATTACAGCTAAAAATGATTATACTAAATTATCATTTGTTCATAAAGAAATTATTTAGGCTCAGCCTTGTTGTAAATGAAAGATAATTGCTTTTTTAAAACAAAACAAGTAATACTACATAAAATATCATATTTTGACATTTGTCTGTTCAAGAGCAGGTAAGTTGCCTGTTTTTCGTTTTAATGTGTAACCTCGACCTTTGCAGTGACCTTAACCCACATTCATCATACTTGACTGTCCCTGTCAGTTTTATAAAGCCTCTGAAATAAATTAAAGGATCTCCAATTTAAAGTCCTGCATCACATCTGTAGGTAGACTTATACATTAACATGACACCATAGTCAAATGGGCAGTGAAAACATGGATTTACATCGATACAGGTAAGAAATGATCTTTTGATGCAAATTTCACCAGAAAAAATGGACAGAAAACTTTATCAAGGCTTTTGTGTGTTTACACAAAAGTTTTCCGTCATATTTTTCTATACATGTATATTCTTCTTGCATCAACAGAAAAAAATATAACATTAATTTTTTTCCATTTCACATTTTCTTCTTATGAAAAAGCAAATGTTTCTTTAATCTAATAACAATCTATTCCCACACAATATGTTGTAAGTTCGGGGGATGGCGCAGTGTTACGACTGCCATCAATTAAAGTAGAAAAAAAAACTTATATGGCTGCCGCCATGACTCAAACAGAGAACAATTGTTTCCTTTATCTTTGGTATAAGAACAAGATTGATCAGACCCTACAAGAACAGTAAATGATTTTTGAGTAAGTAAAAAATAAATAATACCCTTGAAATTAAACATCAATATATTGTATTTTCAGCTACAAGCTGATTCGAGTTTGAGGGAATACCTGGTTCTAGAAATAGACTTCCGACAAAAATTTTACTGATCGATGTATCAACGAAATTTCTCAGCCAATCAGAATCTTCATTTCTTAAAAATAAAAACAGAAGCTAAATGATCGTAAAACAGCTGTAATGAAAAGGGTGTTTAATACTCCAAGGTCAAGGTCAAAAGGTAAAAAATTTGGTATCCATGGAAAGTTCTCAACACAAGGACTTTCCATTAGAATGAAAGCCCTATAAATTACCATTCAAAAATATGGCCAAGGTTAAAGTTTTACAAAAGCAGGTCAATCTCCAAGGTCAATAGTCTCAAGGTCAAAACTTTTGGTACCAATGGAAAGGTCTTGTCAAAAGGAATACACTTGTGAAATATGAAAGCACTTTCGCTTCGTTTCCATTCAAAAGTTATGACCAAGGTTAAAATTTTTCAAAAGTAGGTCTACCTCAAAGGTCAAGGTCACAAACTTTGGTATCAATGGAAAGGTCTTGTCACAAGGAATACACATGTGAAATATGAAAGCCCAATCACTTACCAGTCAAAAGTTATGGCCAAGGTTAAAGTTTTTGCGGACAAACAGACAAACAAACGGGCAAGCCAAAAACTATATACCCCCGAAACTTCGATTACGGGGCATAAAAACAAAATAACGACATCATAATATTAATACTGAGAATCAAAGTATTCATTATACGATTCTGAGAAATACAATGTATAAAGAAATTGATCATCAAGTTTTGAGAAGCTAGCTAGGACTTGATTCCATCCTAGTTTCTCAATATACGTGTTAAAATTATAATGTACATACATGTACATTGTATATAAATGGATCTGTAAGAAGTTCAGAGTAGAACAATGGTTCAACAAATGGTTCAAAATTACAAAAGAATAAACAATAACCTTTGTCAGCAATCTCATTAAGTAAATGTTCCATTGATACATGTACATGATTGTATACCTAAGAAATAAATGTCTTGCTTTTGGTGTTCACCAGTACATCTATTTCAATTCTTTTCACGTCCAAGTTCGAGACTCTCGGAAAATGGAAGACTTCTACATGTATTCACATTCTTACTGAATATCAGACATTTTTATGAACATCACAAAGTTGTGTGTAAAAGCATCGAAAGTGTATAAATGTTGGTATTTTTTTTCTTCCTACATTTAAAACTTGAATGTGACATTACTGTAGGAACCCAAAATAATTGGAATATAATTCTTATTGTCTAATGATTGCTTAACAAAGGATCTAATTTAATAATGTAAATATTGATAATTTAATCAGCACTTGAAAAAATCCATTCAGCACCTAAATTAAATCAAGCACATTTGTACTGCTCATACATGTACATATACACATTGGTTTAACAAAAATTTTAAACCAAAACTCATTGAGCACCTCTACTGAAAGGGAATCCTATTAGCACCATAAAATATACAGCCATGTATACTGAACATGTTATTATTTTTGCTCAACAAAATTTGAGCTGAAAAAGGATAATTGGCACAAAAGAGTAATAATGAATTAGCAGATGTACTTGACTACTTTTCTACTATACACCTACATTACAATTGTAATTAGTGTAACACTGATAAATAAATTAGCATTTTCTTGAATTAGCACAATTTTAAAAGTGCTGACTCTCCTAAAATATTTTTAATTTTTAAAATTTAAACTTTATTTATTTTACAACGTTTAACAAACAAGTTACATAGCTTATATTAATGTCTCACGTTGGCCCAGATGTTGGCGTGACGGGGTCCAAGGAGCAGGAGGAAACCAAAGTACCCAGAGAAAAACCCCCTGCCAAGGCCTGGATTGGGGACCACCTACCCTCCTACGTAAGACCCTTTGCCCAATCTGGGATTCGAACCTGGTACCTTAGAGGTGAGAAGTGAGTGCGCTACCACTGCACTAACCCAGCCTTCTCCTAAAATATGATAATTATAAGTAAATGTACATTATATAAGATGTTTTTAATATAATGAAGTACCACATATTAATACCGTATAACCAGAAATTTTCGGAGGTTCTAATTTTTGCTATATCAGCGAGTGATTTGGAATCGCAAAAATTATTCTCGCGAAAAATTGTGTTGATAAGTTACAACATTAATTTGTAAATTATTTACATTTTGTTCTAATCGTACGTGTACATGTAATTGCAATGAAGTGTGCTGCTTGTACTATTAATATTTTCATGATTTTAGTAGACTTCATACTGCCATGAGAGTGTTAATTCAACAATTGGCTAATATCTTTATAAGTAATGATTTATAGCGGAAAACAATGCATGTACACTAATTCATGATTGTGCTACTATTACAGCACTTTGTTCCATGTTCCTGTCAAATTGCTGGATCACCGTAACTCGACTAACATCGCACAATCAATGACATGTGACAAAAGGCTTTCATGAGGGGTCATTTGATTATGACATCATATTGTATAAAACCATCAATAGGCATGATGTGGGCATTTGATTATCCATCAATTATGGTTATGCTGAAATAACATGAATAAGTACACATACATGTATATGTACAGCAGTCTCCACCAAAACTCATTAGCTAAACATTGGAGGCTACTAGAAATTTGCCGGGCTAGTAGAAATTGTCTATTAGTAACAAACTAATAGAAAATTTGCAAGTAGAATTTGTCTTTGAGCTAGTGGTTCTCAAAAGTTTTCACAAAAATGATGAAGTGTGATATACAGTATTTGAGTAAATTTAAGCAATCAAATATTTGCATAAGCTGAGTGATCAATTTATCTGTCCAGCGTCTCCAAACTCCACAATGATACAGTTGATCAGATGGCATCTAGACATCATAGAGTTCATAGCATATGTCAGTAGTAGTCATTAACGACGGCACGGGCAGCATCATCAAGTTCATACCAGACTTCAGTAGTAGCCATTGAGTACAGCCAGGGCAGCACCAGCCTCCGGGTCCCAAGGTTTGATTCCCTGACACGCCAACTCAAACATGTCATCGTCATCAAATCCAAACATATTATCATCAGAATCGTCATCCGAGTCATCAAACATGTCATGAGAAGACAGCATGCCTGACGGACCCTTCCTCCTCATGATGTAACTGAAAATATATAAAATTTCATACAATTCTTTTTTTTAAAATTTTTCCTTTAATATTACCAGATGGGGAAAGGGGGCCTTGAAAGTAATTTAATCAATGTTTCATACAGTTACTTAAGGATGCTTTCTCCTGGCGAGCTGAACAGAAAACGTTCTAGACGACGGGAGATAACTCCTAATGTCGTAAAAGAAATTGTACGACCTTTGTTTTTTCTGTTCGTCTGCATCAAGTTAAATTATTTTCATAAGTATAAACATTTTATGTTATCTTTTTGCTTTAAAACAACCTTGTTCAAATAACATTACATCACTGCGAGAATCTTTGACGTCACACAGCAAAAATGACGTTCGTCTTCCCGCCATGAATAAAACAGATAAATAACACTGCAGGAAAGGGATGTAAATTATGTTTGATTACTTATATTAAATAAGGCCCTTTCACATCAGCCTTACCGCAGCCATACGGTCTCTGCGATCATGCACGCCGTACGACTGCATCATAACTATTTGAGACCGCCGTAAGAATGCGGCACGAAATATTTTAAAAGAGTTCGTAGTGTTACATAACAGACTTTTTTTGTGCGACTGTCGCATTGAAGACGTACGGGCATTTCACGGCTGACAGTAGTCATAAGAGAGGAAGACTTTATAAAAGAAAAGATAAGGCACGCTTTTTTCATCCAAAAAAAATCCGAATCATGTAACCCCATGGACTGAATAAAAAATATTGATAATCCGGTTGGGGGGGGGGGGGGGGGGGGCTCCGCAAATTAAAGAAAAAAATGCTATGAAAGGTAAAAATAAACTTGCACGGCGTTCAGCGTCTTCCGACAAACTAAACGTGTGTCATAGGGTGTGTGAGAGAGAGGGTATATTACATCTACATGTTCTTTAGACATATTTATTGATAACGTTGAATGTGGATTTAAAAATTCAGAAACAGTCATACTTTTCCGATTGTCCTAGGTTATCGAATATATTCTGCGGTCGGAGAGTTCCCTCGTCTACATACGTATCCTTGTTCTTTATTTGCTGTTTACATTAAACACAGGAAAGAACAAAACAGACAAAGAAAAAAAAAAGAAAAAGAAAAATAGTTAGAAGACAGCGCCGCGCGCTGTGTATACGTTTTTGTAGAAAAAGTGAAGGTTTATACAGTAGCGAGATATTGCCGGGTTTGTTAAAAATAGGTCAATCTCAAAGGTCAAGGTCACTACATCAAAAGTCAAGGTCCATAATGAAAGGTCTGTTAACGATTAATTTACGTGTGAAATATCTGCCATGTTTGGGGCCTGAACCCTCCCCACCCCCCTTTCCCCTAGCTATGCAAAAAAAATATGTTTAATGTCAGATTATTAGAATGTATATAAATATTCACATGAAAGTACACGGAACAGCTATGTAAAACCAAACATAATCAATAAAACATGTACGAACTGTTGGCAATATGGTGTTTTTTTCTATTTCCTGTATCATTTTGAAAGAAGGGGGTAGGGTAGCAAAATGGGCCAAAACTTTTTCCCAATGCATAACTTCCCCTACTTTTTCTTTCATAAAAACATGCTATAATGTCCCTAGATACACTATGTGAAGTTTTAAAAAAAGTTTGATGGAATTACATTTTTTATCAGCATTTTAGTGCCAAAAAATCTGTTTCTTACGTTACTTTAAAAATTGCCATATGAGGTAAGAATTTGCTAAAAATTTCATTCCGTTACATCTTATGTCATTAAAATTGTATTCAACAGTAGTAAAGTAATGTATTCTAATATATTTGAGTAATCCAATTCAACAATTCCGTAAGAATATATATATATTAGATTTTATGAGTAATATTTCGCCAATTTTCAATTTCACCACAATATTCTGAGATGGTTGAAGATGGGTATATTTGATGGCAAATATCTGACATAAAGTCCATATCTTGGTATCCTTTTCTGTTTGTTTTATTACTTATCGGGTCAAGTACTATTGAAATATAATGGTTAGAAAAAAAGTTTGATGCTTTTGAATTCGAGATCTCAGAAGAAAGCATCCTTAAGGAATGTTTCTAAAATTCTTTTTGGTTATGGGAAATAACCTCAAAAAGCCGATGCACAAACGGTATAATTCGCGTAGCGAATTATACCACGTTTGTGCATCGGCTTTTTGAGGTTATTTCCCATAACCAAAAAGAATTTTAGAAACATTCCTTATAATTTAATTTTAAGTTATATAATACATTATGTGCGTTTTATTAGATCTTGGAAAATCGTGAAAATGCTCAATGCAAAGTTCCTGCGTAGGGATTATCTCCCTCGTTGCTAATAACAACAGCCGACAGTACAAGAATGGAGGCTGGTAGTAGAACGGCGCCGGCGTTTGTTTTCATACATTTCAGCCCGAGTCATTTGATATATTTCAAACGATGAGAATAGAATGACTCTGGATGGGATGGTAAAGCATCTGACAATCAGGTACATGTTTGATAGTGGTAGATTTTGATTAAAATGCAATCTTTCATCAGCGTGACCTATCATCGCACCGACACGATATGTTTACCTACAAATTTCGCGGTAAGAACTTCATTTAATCGTTTACCTGTTGCTACAATCGATTATGTTTGTATTTCTAAAGATGAAAATAGTATAAATGACGTGTATGTTGTATTTAGTCTTCGTTCTCGAGGTAAAATTTAGTGTATCAAGTTTACGGGATCCGCCATTTTGCTAAATTTTGGAAGTAGTTCCAGAAAAGGGGGCGTGTCCTAATATTTTTCAGGTTATGGAAAATAACCTCAACTTTTAAGCCAATGAAAATCCTTGTTACATGCAAAATTAAATTATTTCAGTTTCACTATGATCACTGTCCATAGCTTCATAGGTCAATACCAGAGAGGTATGTAACATTTGTAAGTTAAGGCCCTGTCACACTACAGCGTTCTGGACAGCGTTTGAAAAAAATTTACAAACGCTGAGGTTGTTTATAAAAGATCAAAAGAAAGCCTCTTTCTGAGCATTTGCCTAAGGCATGACTAATGTGTAACAGCAACTGCAAAGCATTTACTCTAAGCCTGTGTGTTACCTGTTTATAACATATGTCAGCGCCAACAGCTTGTACCCAGCGCATTTCCAGCAATATCCACATACACGGAACGTGTGAATAACAATTGTTCAACATTCCATGCGCTGAAGTGGTTAACATTCGTTTATACTAGGAAACTCCATGACAGAGAAAGAAAAAGAAAAACGTTAGAAGTCTAATCCATGGCCTTGCATGGTTTATTTACCTTTTTCTCATCCATCATCGCTTGTTTTGTCTTTATTCTATTACACATAATATCAATTCATTTAAATTATCATGATGTCACTACACAACCATTTCAGCTTATCATGAAAAAACTTTCTTGTACTTTTTGTAACTTATATAAGCATTTGACAATTTGAGAAAGGATGTAAACAATACCAAAATTGATAATTTATTAATAGTTTCTTTTACTTTTGATGTGATTCAACTTGAATTTCAAAACCATTTTTTCCAGTATTGAATTTGTCTAGTGGAAGTGATTTGGTTGCTACTCGAACGTTTCGTACATGCCGAGAACGCCATGCAGTCATTAGAGACATGCTCTGTATACACATTAAAAAACAGTTACACAAGTGGCCTAAGTTTGCATTGAAATATTGTATGCCAGAACTGTGCCAGAACTTTGCCGCAAACTATGCGCTAGAAGCCTAATTTACATACAAAAAATCCCTTTGCGGCAACTTTGCCGCAAGCATATGCGGCAACCTTGCAGCAAGCATATGCTAGAGAGCTTTTATTTTGGTAAGGGGGTGTAACTATATATCGTTTGTACTCATATCGCGATACAGTAGCTTGACGATATGTATCACGATACATCTTCCATTCAAACGATATACACAATGATACAGTATTTTTCAACAAAATCAAGCACAGTGTAACAAATAGAGGCACATTTTTTCTGTATTATTAAAATGCACATCGTATAAAACCAACAGTATATATCCCAATCACCATGTAACTTGTGAGAATCCTCTTTATGCTGTTAACACTAAATTGATGCAAGTATGTTCAGTTTTTCTTTGGATTCAAGGAATATGTGAGTGTTGGATAGGATAGAAAAGTGTATCGTGATACATATCATATCGTGGGCCTTGTATCGTGATTTTGTGTATCGTAACATCCCTATGTTACACGAACACTAGACTATCTTCAAGCTTATTTTACAAGCATGTTCGTTACATGTATGAATGTGTGATTTACCTTCATGCAACATACATGTATGACAGCTTGTGCATAACAACTGCATTGCGTTTGAATAACAATCACGAAGCAGGTAACCAACACGTTTGGCACATGCTGCCGATTTTGTGAAGGCAGAAAATTTTTTCGAAGCCAACAGTGTTTGATATGGTAAAGCTCCGTGTCAGAGCGATCTCGCAACATCCTCATAACATCCCCAGACCGTGTACGACGATCATCCAGCGTGTTTGCAAGTGACCTTGCACGCTGCTGTCAAACGCTGTGATGAGACATGGCCTTTAGCTGTTAGTCTATGACTTTAAGAACACTAACCTTAACATTGCAGCCAGCCCTCCTACTTCAGTGTCACTATCATCACTGTCCATAGCTTCATAGGACAATACCAGAGTGGTACGTAACATTTGTAAGTTATCTATAAGTTACTATGACTGTCAGTACACTAACCTTAACATTTCAGCCAGCCCTCCTACTTCAGTGTCACTATCATGACTGTCCATAACTTCATAGTACAATACCAGAGTGGAATGTAACATTTGTAAGTTAGCTATAAGTTACTATGACTGTCAGTACACTAACCTTAACATTGCAGCCAGCCCTCCTACTTCAGTGTCACTATCATCACTGTCCATAGCTTCATAGTAAGATACCAGAGTGGTACCTAACATTTGTAAGTTAGCTATAAGTTACTATGACTGTCGGTACACTAACCTTATCATTGCAGCCACCCCTTCTATTTCAGTGTCACTATCGTCACTATCCAATTTAGCCTCATAGTAAGAAACAAGAGTGGTACGTAAGCTGTCCATGAACTCCAGCTTGGAATATATACCAATATCACGGGCTGAAAGTAAAGTTTGGTCAGTATAATATCTTGAATAAGTAGGAAAATGGAAAAGATTACTGTAAAATTAACATGCTTATTTTCGCTGGGAGAAATTTTTCGCGCAATGACCACAATAATAGTACACGAGGGGGTAATTTTGGAAGAACTGGGAGTACTCCATTTAGTCTTTTATTCTAGTTGTTATTTTCCCGTATGGGTAATTTTCGCGATAAGAATGTTATCCCTAAAAGCATGAAAATTATCCCAACGCAAAAACTTTCCACATTTACAGTACACAATTACCATGCTTATTACTGGCTTAACATGAAATAATAATGAAGTTTAAAATTATATATACTTGCTCATTTAGACAAGCAGATATTGTAAATTTCACAATGACATCAAGTACATGTACATTAAGACGAGAAAAAAAAAGTAAAAATTTTTAGTCATTAATTGCATTTCATGTCCAAATTTATTCAAACAGAATTTTACAATGATAATCTTAAAAGATTTTTTTCCAAATTATATACATGTACATCATTTAGAATTGTTGATCATCAGAAGTTCCAGACAGAACAAATTATTAAAATCTGTCAATAAAGATCTTTTTGACCTTGAAAATGGCATATAAAGCAGAAAAAGTTAGAAAAAAGAGTTCTCTATTAACAGTTCTTACATCAGTTATGTTTTTCATCCTGGCCAGCAAAATAAAATATATTTTTTTTATTAGAATCTTCTATAATAGAATCTACTAATGATTGCATTACTAAGATACCTACAGCAGAAGTCTATAGCGATATTCTCCAGTAAATCTCGATGTTTCTCTGCGTCCTGTTTCCCGTTCTTCACTTTGTCCTTGACATGACGTATGTAGTCCTTGACCTCACAGAAGAATCGGTTACAGACAGAGCAGATGGCGGGCGAGTCGAGGCTGGGGTAGCGGCGCGTAAACTCGAGATGTTTGTTGTCAAACTTAATGAACATCTCCATGTAATGGTCCAGTAAAGGATCGGTGTCTGGCAGATCCTCAAACTTCATTCCACACTCTCCTACAACAGGAAAATACCGTACAGTGTATATTTCAGTATAATACACTGCCATCCATAAATAACTATACAAACAAGGAAATCATTCTAAATTCTTTATATAAGTTTATCCAAATTTTTCCATTCTGAACTTGAAAGATCCATAATAATTGACTTCACATATTTCAAAATTATAAAATTGTGATAACGAAAATGGGAATATAGATTTTTTTCATCAGCACAATTTAAAAAAAAAATATGCAAATATTTTGGTCAAGTTTGTTACAAATGGTTTCTATAAGGTTCATCTTCAGAATTATACAGCAATGGATTCGAAGCTGTGTATTTTCTAACAGCAACATGAACAGAAATGGTGTATATTAATTCATGGATGGCAGTGTATTCCCTAAATAATTGACATGATGGTTCTATGTCATGATTTTATGATATATACATGTATAATTTTAAAGTAGTACTTTTTAAAAGACTGTTACACTCAAAAATGCTCTCTTATGACCCTAGTGACAAATTAATGTCACATCAAGTGGACCTCAGGGAGTTTGTTTAGCACTCGCCCAGTCGCATTTGCGACTAAATTTGGCGCTGGGCGACTTCAAATTCGGAAATTACTCGCCCAACTGGCGACTGAGTAAAATCTTGTCCGAAAAAATCTGTTTCGTATTTTTCCGTTCCATTTAGTTCGAGGCAAAAATCATAGTCAATCATGGGCTTATCTATAGTTGAGGAGTGCGCCGTTGTGAAATCAAGCGCTCATATTACCAAGATCACTCCTTAGTTTCATTTTGCAATTTTTATAAAGAATTTGAGGGGGCGAGTGTCGCACACCCAGCGGCATGTAGCGTTTCATTAAAGGGGTAGGAAAACCTCAAAGTAAGAGGAAAGCAATTGATACCTCTTATTTTAAAGAATACGAAAAATCAAAGCGTAGTAGAAAATTCTCGGAGAAATGGACGGAAACATATTCGTGGCTCAGAGATAGCGCTAGTGGGATGACATGCTCAATTTGTATTGATCATGACACAACCAGTAAAGGCAGCAATTCCTTTATTAATGGATGTACCAGCTATAAGCTGGACAGTATTATAAAACATGAGAAATCAAAGTGCCACCAACGTTCAGTGCTAATTCAAAGTGGTAAAAGCAAGACCATTGAAAAAACTGATGCTGCACATGTCATACATTCATTAAACAGGGAAAATTTCAACAAACTTGAAAAAATGTTCTGTAATTGTCATGCCTTAGTGAAAAATAATCGACCCTTGTCTGATTTCACATGGCTTTGCGACCTAGATGAAATGAAGGGGCTTGATTTAGGGAAAACTTACAGAAATAAAGGATATGCAAATACATTCATTGACTGCATTGCTGAATTAGAATTTAAGAAAGTGTGTGCAGTTATTGAGAGGGCTAACTTTCTTTGCATCATTGGTGATGGATCAACAGATAGTAGAATTAAAGAGCAAGAAATGTGGTTTGTCCGGACCTGTGTAGAGGGGAAAATCGATGTAAAGTTGATAGGAATTAGCGCATTGGATAAAGCTAGTGCAGAGAACATTGTAAAGGGACTGAGGGAGATTCTAAATCAAAATATTGAATGCGAATGGGAAGAAATCATGGCACGACTTGTTTGTTTGGCTTGTGATGGAGCTAGTGTGATGGTGGGGCATCGTGGTGGTGTTAGTGCCCTATTAAGAAAAGAACAACCTGCTATGATTACAATTCACTGCATGGCCCATCGTTTAGAGCTCTGTTTGAAGGATGCATGTAAAAGTGTCCATCTATTCAACAAAGTGTTGAATACTCTCATCATGGGATTATTTTACTTCTATCATAATAGCAGTTTAAACAGGTCAACCTTGATGAACACTTACGAAGTCCTGAAAGGTGATGATCCAAAGGAGAAACTGTTACTCCCTACAAAAGCAGGCGGAACAAGATGGATTGGCCACCACCACCGTGCTTTCCCGTACGAAATATCGAGGCTTATTACGCCCGTATTTTCCCAAAATACGGGTGAAATTGAACCAGATTCTTGAAAAGACGCCTCTTTTTCAGGCGTACCCTTATTTTTGAAAAATTCAGCCCGTATTATTTTAGGCGTATTTTTTAAAATAAGCCTCTCTAACCTTATTTTCAGAACTTAGAATTTTCACAGCTATGAAAAATAAACTTAGAAATTCTACAAGGCGTATTTCTGTAGCTGCTAGCCATATTTCTGACTTAGAATTTCAAGAACAAAAAGAAAGACTTTCTTGAGCAAAGTTGAGGCGTTTATATATGTTTGTGTCAATTACTTACTTTTGTTTATGTTTTTATGATGGTTTTGAAAAAGCTTCAATTTTTTTCAAGAACATGAATGATTTACATCACAATGACTTTTTGTTACTTAATTAATCCTGGCCTGGATCCAGAAAATTCTACCGGAAGAGGGGGGGGGGGGGTCAACCTGTTGTAGGAGGAGTTGTTGTTCCGATTCACGATTTTCGAAATTAGTAAGGTAAAAAAGCTAAAAAGGGCATTTTTACCACAGCCCTGCAGGGAGTGTCTATACTCCCTATCTTGATGATATGTTATCTACCTTTATGTAAGATGAACGCAGAATATGTTAAACTGCATTATAGAGAGGAGGGTGGTAGTGGGTTTTTTGGGGGGGGGGAGGCCGGGGGGGGGGGGGTTTCAAAGCATAATAAAGATTTTTGTAATTATACACGTGTATTCGGAAAAATTGTTGTGACAAATTTGAGATAGTGATCGAGGCCAGATATTATGAACACGTTGAAAATGGAGGAAAGATTCTTCGAAATTTCTATGTGTTTTAATCTAAAAAAAAAGAAGAAATAATTGCTTAATATTTTACTTGATGTTTAATTCTTTTAAAATGTTCCAAATATTAATATTAGTGCAAAAAGAGTCTGGAGTTGAATTATATCTAAAGACAGACTACATGTACCATGCCCGCCCCCCCCCCCCCCCCAAAAAGGTACAATCCACCAAAATAATGGCAGAATTTAGAAAGTTATGCCATGAGACTGTACGGTCAGGGAGAGAGGGGAGAGGGGAGGGGGGTTAATTCCAGCCTTTGATTTTGAAAATGAATTATATGTAAAACTGAAGGGCATTTTGGCAAATCCTAGGCGATTAATTAGGAGAGAAAAAAAAAACATGAAAAAAAAAAAAAAAACGGGAAGGCGGTAGCTAGTTGACAAAATTTCCAGGTTGGGTAACGTAGAAAATTCCTTGAAAAAACGAGAGAGGGGGTGTTACGAGTCGGTTATTTTCAGAACTTTATGTGCAAAATCGGATTCAATATTTTGACAAATTCTACACGACGAGATACGGGGGGGGGGGGGGGGGGGGGCTTGCCAGAGCGTGCTAAAAACAGAAAAAAAAGTGATAGTTACCAAGTTGACCATCCCATTAATTACGAGAATAAAAAAAAAACCAACGGGAAAAAAGATTAGCTAGTCGACAACATTTCCTGGCTGGAAAACGGAGAAAAGGCAGAAAATTCCCTGAAAAGATGGAAAGGGGGGGGGGCAGTTTACGAGTCGATTATTTCCAGATCTTTATGTGCAAAATCGGATTCATTATTTTGACAAGTTCTAGATTACACGACGAGATACGCTGGATTGCGTATGGGTAAATGGATAGAAACGTTTACTGATCATAATTTTACGGAAACTATTAATTAAATGTTACCTGGAAAAGTTGAAAAGAAAACCAAAACTAGACTGGAAGAAAACACGGTGATAGGAATTAAGTGACTGTGACACATGTTTACCGACCTCGATGGTTTATCAAGCTAGCTATCGCGCATTTGTTGAAATTTGATGCCGCTCCCAGCGTGGGGCCGCACCTCGATCTACATCAAGTTCCCATTCACATTAGAGTGCGCGGCTAGTTAATTACGTCCATGGAAATTTGAAGGATGGATGATTTCATCGAGTTTTTAAATAGAACGAAGTTTGTGATGATACTACATTTATGAGATTGAAAGGATATATTATCATGCATTGGGATCCCGTGTTACCTGAATGAAATCAAAGACAAAACAATGAAGAGAATGAAAAAATCCGCCAGGACATTGGGCGACAAGGACCCATACCATCATATGAAGGTAAGACAGGCATTATCGTTGTTTTCAAAAAATTATTTTACATGACATAGCTCTTTCTCTCTCTTTGTTCCTCGTTCTACTATCAGTATCATGACTATATCTCGAAAAAAACCCATTAAAATCTTTTAGTTCTATACTTTTCAAATTTGACAGACGCGCCATTCTATTACTGAGCATGCGCTGTATTTGGCCAACGTGAGTCACAGCTAGATATGATCCTGATGTACATGTAGACCTTTTTAATTTACAATGTATCTAAATACTAGTACTTTCTTTCAGTGCGCTGACGAGTTATTAGTGAACCAAAACACCGGCCTTTGAGAGCCAGGAGATACTAGTAGAGGTAAGTTTTTTTAACCGTATTTTATTTGAACGCACATGCAAGTGTGACAAACCTTTGTATATTATCATCATATTTTGTGCCCCAATACCTGTAGACAACTAATCAAGGCATGTCATGCTACTGATACATGTATGCAAATTACTATAATATATAAAATCAGTAAATACAGAGAATAAATACATTTTTGAAGTATTCATAGTAATGCTCATTTCTTTTTTTTTTTTTAAGTACTGTATTTTAATTAAATATTTCACTACTAGCATGACTAGTATTCATACATGTATAATTCTGATACCCATTTTAAATTATCATTTTCATTCTGCTAATCAGATTCTCAACCATTTAATCATATTTCTTTTTCAGAGGAAGACATTTGCCTAATATGCAGGATTGTGCCAGGAAAGATGTCAAATTGTTTGGAATATTCTCTGGTGTTACATCATAAACCAAAACAAGTGGACAAAAAGAAGAAGTATCAGTGCATAATGATATATTGAGAAGGAAATAATCAATTCATATAGTTGCAATTTTTTGATATATTTGGAACCAATCATGTGTCTTCAAGTGACAATGTGCTACCGACTTATATACCATATATTACTAGTCTACTACAAGTTCAGTACAAGTGAATCATGTGAATTGGACAAGTTTCTCAGATTTCCAATAGGAACAAAGGACTGTGGTTAAATCATGAATATGATGTGAGCAAATTCATGCAGCATTCAGGAAAAGTGTTCCGTCAGCCTTGAGCATGTTAAAGTTTAACATATTTCAAAACAGATAATATCAGTATCAATTAGTAAATCAAATCAATTATTCGTGTACATTTGTATAGCATACAAATACATTTCTCAATTTTGTTAAGTAACTTTTTCTTATTTAGTGAGACTCTTAAAATGCTTATGGAATATGATTCATGGATTAAAGTGATAAAATTAAAAAAATTGATTAGATCATACTTTCATCATGTTCATTCACTGATAATTAAGCTGGCTGCTGAACAAAAATACGCCTCTCCTAAAAATAAGCCTCTGTAAAAATACGCCCTGTTAAAAAATAAGCCTCAGTCAATTACCAGTGAAAATAAGCCCGCTTTCTGAAAATACGCCCTTCCAAATGAGGCGTATTTTTCTAAAAATCCAGGCGTACTAATTTGCATATTTCGGCAAAAAAACTGAGATGTTTACGCCTCCTGTACGCCTCACATGGGCCAGTTTTTCTAAAAGTAAGGGCTTATTTTCTACTACTTGTCACTTCAAGATTTGTAAAAATCCGCCTAGATTTCTGACAAAATTCACCCTGATATTTTTCTCTTTTTACGCCTCTGAAATTTCGTACGGGCTAACAAATATTGTAACCTCATACAAGTATATAGTCACTCACTTGAGTCAGGTTTGTTTATCATATTTTACTTCTACTCATTTGTCGAATGTGTAAATAAATGATGAATGTAGTGTATTGCTCGAGACCTTTTCCATTTTTTTTCTTAATAAATTAATTCTAGAAATTAATCAATACATATTCATGATGTTAATGGAAGATTTAAAATATTTATACACAGCTTAAAGAAACAGGGGAAAGGGTATCTGCAGATTCTAAATCTAAGGCTACAGCCTATCTTCGACTTCTGAAGTCCAAGGAAGTTGTGTACTTCATGCTTTTTGTGCTGGACTTCTTAGGACCACTTAGACGGTTATCCCTAGCTCTACAGGACCAGGATGGTCTTATATCATCCAAGCATGCAGCACTCGCATCAACGCTTTCTGCCTTAGAAAGATTGAAAGAAAGGTAAACAGAGTTTCTTTTAAATCTCCTGCTTTCTCATGAAGTACAATGTATGATGACAAATAGTAAAAATTGTATTTTCGCTGGGGAAATATCCGCATTTACAGTAAGTCTTCTTTCAAATCTTTCAAAATCAGTGATGGGCCACATTTCCGCAAGGTCAAAGATCAAATGGTCTTCCAAGGAGTGCAACTGACTCTAAGCAACCCAGGTCAGTTCAATACTGCTAGAGAAGCTTTGTTAGAAAAAACAAAGGGGTCCATCATGACTAGATTTAAAGAATTTTCAAATGTGAATGTTGTGGAAGCGACCAGGATAGCAGACATTAATGCATGGCCTGAAAAGGAAAAAGACCTGTCAGGTTTAAAACAAATGTTCAGACAGTTGGTTTATGCATTAGCCATTACATGTACCTTGTTACAGCATGAATTAATACTAAACAATCTTGAGCATTGATTGCTTCTTTTTTATGTTATTTTCTTTTCAGTTATTAACCTGTTTCTGATTTCATGTTCTTTTTTTTAAAGCAACA